>CM031864.1:31173050-31188759 GCA_018697195.1 Certhia americana | reverse complement strand
TCCCTGGGGCAGTGGTGGCTGTCCCCGCTGCTCCCTGGGGCAGTGGTTGGTGGCTGTCTCTGCTGCCTCTGTGGACAGGCGCCACCATACACGGTGCTGTCTACTCGGGTTTAGCAGTGAGGTGTCCCACATTTTTGCAGCCTCGTGTCATACGTGGGTCTCCTGAGTGTGTCCCCATCTCCGAGCACAGTGCCCTGTGCAAACGCCTGCCCTGCTGCAAGGCACCTTCCTGGCTGGTCTTTGGCTATTGTTCCTGAGAGCCAGATACATCCCTGCTGGCTTCCCCTTTACTGGTGATGCTTGGCATCTCTCCTGGCAGTGTTTCTGTGTTCCCCTGCTCTGTGTTCTGCCTTGCCTGGCAGCTCCAGAGTTGACGGTGACGGATCTGGCTGCAGGCAAAGCAGTTCCCTCCCCTGTGGTGCAGAGGCAGCTGTGGAACCTGGCCCTGGGGATAGTCTTGGGCCCTGTCTAAATGTCTGTCCCTGTGGGGAGAAGAGGGATTGGAGATACACACCCATCGCCCACTGCCCAAACGAGGGGTTTGAGTCCTCACCTAGGGTTTGGCACCAAGAGGACAGGAGCAGAGCTGTGTGTGAACAGAAGAGCGTGACCCCAGCTCTGCCCAAGCTCCCCGTGCACTGCGGTAGGGACACAAGTGTCCCTTCACCTCTGCAAAGCCAGCACAGGGCGTGCAAGGAGCTCCAGGCTGTGCTTGACAGTGCAGCTTGGGCGCTCTGGGCAGGGTGGCGGCTCCCGAGCTGCCCCTGCCTGGGCAGGTGATGCACTTGGGGTGTGCACCCCAATCCTCCCAGCGGCTTGGGGCCGTCCAGCGAGGCTCCGTGACTGAGCTCCTGCTGCTGCTGTGGCTTATGAAGTGGCTGCAGGGTGGGTGGTGCATGTGCGGGTGTGTCAGGGCAGCAAGCACAAGGTGTGCATGGGGCAGGAGCCATTGTTGTGCTCAGGGATGGGCCGGCACAGGGGCCAGTGTGCAAGGAGGGGATGGCAGGGAAACCTCTCTCCAGCCGGGAGTATCCCTGGGAGCAGGGACTACGGCTCTCAGCAGGGAGCAGGGGACAGAAGCAGTGCTGCCAGTGCCGCTGCTCTGAGCGCCTTGTCGTGCTGTGCTGTCCCCTAGGTCAGGCAGCAGGTGCACACCGCGATGCCAGCACCAACTTCACCGACAGCATGAAGGAGGAGGCAGCACGCGGCTTGGCAACCCAGCAGGTGAGCCGGGGCAGCGGAGCTGGGCACTGCGCCACCGCCAAACTGCGTGCCAGCCCCTTCTGTCCCTGTCCCCCTCTGTCTTTGTGCCTCTAGAGCAAGCCCCGGGTCCGCAAGGAAAGTGTGGGCACTGAAAGGAGCGCAGCACGCCCCGTGCCCGAACGGGAGCGGCGGGCGGAGGAGGAGCTGCGGGAGCTGAAGGCGCAGCTGGAGGAAGCCGGCTTCTCCTCTGTCTCCCACATCAGGCAAGGGCTGTGGGGCTCTGGAGCCAAGGGTGGCAGTGGCCGGAAGGGACACCCTGCATCCCAGCCTCTGCCTGCCCCTTACTGTGCCTTGTGTCTCCAGGAAGGCGATGCTGAGCCTGTGCCTGGAAAACGCGGAGCTGAAGGAGCGGATGGGTGAAGCCACGTCGCTGCTGGAGAGCGGGGAGCAGGAGGAGCCTGGGCTGGGCAGCCCCCTGGCCCTTGAGCCCCGCAGGCTGCAGCGGAAGAGCCGCAGCTCCCTTGGGGACCGCCCGGCCGGAGGCAGCGGGGACGGCCAGGGGCTCCCGGCAGAGAGGGGAACGGTGCCCACCAAACGCCCAGCGCTGGAGGCTCGATCCCAGCATGACATGCCCAAGAGACCCTGCCCTGGCAGCCCGGGCGGAGGGGATGGGAGCCGTGTAAGTGCACAGGGAACCAGGGCAGAGATGGAAATATAGATGGGGGTGAGGGTGGAAATGGGGAGCTGACAGCCCCATCTTCCCTCCGGCAGGTGGAGGGCTCGGTCCCCGGCGGGGGCTGGCCAGGGCTGGGCGCAGAGCTGCGCTCTCAGGTGGCACAGGGACAAAGGCAGTGCCAGGAGCTGCAGGACAAGCTCGCCGCCTCGGAGGCCACAGTGCGGGCACAAGCTGAGCAGCTGGAGAAATACCACGTCCTGCTCCGTGAGTTAACAGCCAGGGTGGGCTGGGGGCGTGTCCTGAGCCTGGCCTGCCCTGTGCATTGCGCTGAGCACGGGGCAGGGGAGGTGAATCCTGCCCGGGGGCCCTGAGCTGATGGCGCTGGCCAGCAGGTGAACCTCAGACACAGCAGCTCAGCAAGCAAGTGCAGGTGGACTTCCAGGACCTGGGCTATGAGACCTGTGGGCGAAGTGAGACCGAGGCTGATCGTGATGAGACCACCAGCCCTGGTAAGGAGGGCCAGGCATCCAGGGATTCCTGTGCTTTGCCCACTTGGCATAGAGTAGTGACACACTGTGCTCTCTGCAGAGTGTGAGGAGCCAGATGTATTCAGTGAGACCAGCCTGGGTGAGGAGCTGGGGTCCCCGTGCCAGCCAGAGATGTCGAGAGCAGACAAAACTGCCCAGAAAACCATGGCCCTGGAGGATGTGCAGGCCCTGCACCAGCACATCCAGGACCTCAAGGCCCAGCTGCTCAATGCCAACAAGGTGATCCAGAGCCTGCAGCGCCGTGCCCGCTCCATCTCTGTCACCAGTGGCTACACCTCGGGTGCTGAGCGGCCCCTGCCAGCTCCCAAGGCCTTGGCATCCCCAGCCCACAGCCTCACAGATGAAGACGAGGGCTGGCAGTCAGATGGGCACGGCACACTGTGCCCACCCGCCCTGAGGGCACACCGTGACCTACAGAGCCTGGTGCACCGTGTCGCCCTGCTCGAGGCACAGCTGCCTGCAGCCAAGCACGGAGCTGCTTTGCCCAAGGAGCTGCAATCTGCCACTTGGCCAGGGTACGGCCCTGGGGGCTGGGAGCAGATGGGGAGATACAGGGAATTCCAGGAGTTGCTGGGGGGCTCCTTGTTGCATGGTTTCCCTGCAGGCAGGCTCCAGGGGTGTTTGTGTGGTGGGGCAGTCCCAGAAGTGGATTGTGCAGACTCCCTCCACAGCACTACATCCCTGCTGCGTCCTTGGGGAGTCTGGCTGCCCTGTGAACACCCTGCTTGCCCATCTCTCCTAGGAAATACAACTCTTTGATCCAGGCACAGGCTCGGGAGCTCTCCCACTTGCGGCAGATGCTGCGGGAAGGCCGTGGGGTGAGCCGCAGCCTGGCCCAGCACCTGCGGGACGCCCTGCGCTCCTTCGAGGACCTCCTTCGTGGCACTGACATCGACTACTACCTGGGCCAGGGCTTTCGGGAGCAGCTGGCCCAGGGCAGGCAGCTGGCTGAGAGGCTTAGCGACAAGCTGGGTGTCAGTAAGTAACTCTAGGGAGGCAGTGTGTTGGGTGTGTGATGGGTAAGTAAGGGATGATTTGATGGGTGAAGAGCAGCAGACATTGTCCCAGCATGGATACCCACTTTGAGTTGGGCTGTCCTGCCCTGCTGTGGCTCTGTGTGGGACCAGGCATCCTGGGGCATGGAGACACTGACTGGCTCTTCTCTGGCTTGCTTTTTTCAGGAGATCGACAAGATGGGGAGGATAAAACCAGTCATGAACTCCTGGCACAGAGGTACCTGTTCCCAGGGAAGGGTTTGTGAGACGTGTATGGCATGGGCACCCTGAGGTCTGTCACTGCTCTTGGGATGGGGGCCCAGGGTGCTCTTGGGGTCTTTGCCTCAGGTGGATGTCCTGGAGATGTCTTTTGCTCTGGGCATGGGGAACCCCATGGGCTCTGTGTGTCTCTGAGCAGCCTTGCATCACTAGTGGGACATGGCATATGGGGCTTCATGTAGGAAAGGGCTATGGGGTGGAGGTCACACCTGGTGATGGGCCACCTCCACAGGCTCAGCCGGGAGCTCCAGGAGAAGAAGGTGATTGAGAGCCTGGAGGTGAAGCTGCAGGAGCGCTCTGAGTCCCCAGGCAGCAGCTGCCCACCCTCGGAGTCATCCCACTCTGCCAGCAGCTCATCCTTCACCTCCGAGGGGCTGGAGCCCTGCTCCGATGGGGATGGGGCCAGCGAGTACAGCCAGTGCCACGAGGAGCCCACCCAACACACAGGTACTACACAGTGACCTGGGGCCACAGCTCTAGTGCCTCTGGACACAGGGACTTGCCTTCTCGGGGTGTGCCAGGGTCCCAGGGAGGAGGGCTCTCTGCCAGGCTGAGCCAGAGCCACTCTAACACCTCTCTCCATCTCTCTCCTGTCTCTAGGCCTTCACTTTGACTCCTTGTCCAAACCCATTAGTGCCCCCCTGCCTGCCCTGGCCCCTGGGCTGTCCCCCTTCCTCCCTGCTGGGCCCCCTCCTCCTGCGGCCCTGCCACTCCTGGGCTGCTGTGGGAATTCTGCCTGCTCCCTGGCTGAGGCACAGCAGGAACTGCAGGTGCTCCGGAGGCAACTGGGAGAAAGTGAGCACGCTGCCTCTTGGCTTGGGTTTGGTCCTGCCTGCCCTGCATGCTGTGCTGTGACACATCATTCCCCACCCTCTCTGACCTGCATGTCCTGCCCTTGATCTGCTCCTTCTTCTCGGGGCTACGGCTTTGAGGTTGGGTCCCACTGCTCTGGCTGGGGGACCATGGGAACATGTGGCTCTCATGCAGAGAGGACCTGGTGGGTTGGAGGCACCCATCTGGAGACAGCACTAGCTCTGGGTGTAGACACCCTAGGTCCTCTAGGAAAAGGCTGGTTTGGTAAGCTGTTGTGGAGGAGTGGGGCTGGGACTCTCCACCTTGTGTCACATAATCACCAAGTCCTGGGAGAGCCCCTGCTCTTCAGGGGGAATAGGTTTGGTAGGGACAGGAGGTCATTGATGCACTGCACTGAGCAAGAAGGGTGAAAAAGCAGATGGAGGGAATGTGTTGCCCCATTCTTCCTACCTGCTCATTGTCCTTCTCCTCCTCCCCACTCGGTCCTGTGCGTGCAGCCGTGACACTGCCCGTGGCACCAGCAAAGCCCACGGTCCCACTTGGCCCCTTCGGAGAGGGCAGCAAAGCCCCAGCATCGTTCTGCCGACACGGAGCACTGCAGGGCCTGGCTGAGCTCCCCGGTGCCACCCACACCCTCTGGGATGTGCCCCAGCCCAGCCAGCTGCTCTGTGGGGCCCTGCCACTGGGGTACCCCTCTGGCCAGAAGCTGACAGGTATGATCCGTGCTGGAGAGCACAGGGGCATCCCACCTGCCTGTGGGGGACCTGGGGGGAGACCCACCCCACAATGCTCTGGGGATGACGAGAGGCAGGCGGCACAGCTTCTCCTGCCCTGAGCTGTGGCCCTGGCTGTGGCAGGGGCAGACTTGCTGGAGGAGCACCTGGTGGAGATCCGCAACCTGCGGCAGCGCCTGGAGGAGTCCATCTGCACCAACGACCGGCTCCGGGAGCAGCTGGAGCGCCGCCTGGCCTCCACCGGCAAGGCCAGCGGTACGGTGCTGCAGGGGACCAGGGCTGCTGGGGCCACGCCTCTGCACATCCCTCTGCTCCCTCCGTGCACAGCGGGGCACTGGGGAGAGACTCAGCGCTGGTCCCCTCCGCAGGATTGCCCGGTGAGGTCTATGGCCAGACACCAGAGCTGGGGCTGCAGCTGAGCAGAGAGAACCAGGCTCTGCACGAGGAAAACCGGACCCTGCAGCTCCAGTGTGACCACCTCTCCCAAGGTAGGGCTGGGGCAGCATCCTGGGGCTGAGCGGGCACTGGGGGCTGAGCACAGTGACACCTCTGCGCTCTCTGTCCCAGAGCTGGCACGGGTGCAGGAGACACTCGTGGCTGCCTGCTCCCGGGCACGGGAGGCTGAAGCAGAGCTGGGCCAGAGGCGTGGGAAGCAGCGGAGGCTGGCGGAGGAGCTCTCCGAATGCCAAGAGAGCGTCCAGCAGCTCCGGGATGAGCGGCGCTCTCTGCAGGAGGACAACAACAGGTGAGGCTTGGGGCACTGTGGCCTTGGGGCCACAGGACTGGGAGGGATGGCCGGCCCTGAACCCATGTGTCACCTCTGCAGGCTGCAGCACTCAGTGACGCTCCTGCAGCAGCAGAGCGAGGAGCAGCGTCTGCTTCTGCAGACCCTGCGAGCAGAGCTGCACGTCTACGAGAGCCTCCCTGGCCCCTCTGCTGAGACACGAGCAGGTATGGGATCCATGCACAGCAGTTCCTGCTCTTGGGGAGCTCCAGCCTCCTGGGGAGGATGGGTGGGGATTTGAAGTGCTCCTCGGGCTGGTACACATACAGGATGCTGGCCCCTCTGCGACCCTTGGGTGGTCCCAGACACTTCTCCTGTGGCAGCAGGTTGCACACAGTGGCTCTGCTGGCAGGCAGAGAGGGAGGGCAGGACTCCAGCTGCCCCAGGCATGGAAACACATCCATCTGCAGGGACTCAGAGGTTTCTTGTTCCAGGCTGCTTCCCATCTCCTCCAGTGCGTGATGTTGGCACTAACTCAGCAGCTCCCCTCCTGTCCCCGCTGTCCTCTGGCACGTCGGTGGTCCGACGGATGGACGGTGGGTACCAGAGCCTGCCCGCATGCAGGCCTCAGGGGCTGCTGAGCTCTGATGAACTCGTGGCAGCACCCTTGCCGAGCAGGACTGGAGAGCTCAGGGCAGAGTCAAGTGCCCAGATTGGGACAGGGTGGGTCAGGAGGGGAGCGGGCAGTGCTCCTCACCTAACCCAGCTTGCTCCACAGAGCCGCGTGGGGCAGACGGGCTGGGGAGGAAGAGCGAGGCACTGACAGGGGCTCACGTCGTTGGCCGCCTGGACACGTACCGAGCCCTGGAGCAGCACATCGTGGAGGGAAAGGCCTTGGCCCGGGAGCTGATGTGTCTCACACGCCCAGCACTCGGGCTGCCCAACTGCACACTCCCGGGAAAGGAGGTAAAGTGTGGGCAGGGTGGGGCAGGCAGCAGCTGGGGGCCAGACCCTCAGTACACCGTGCATTACGCGGCCCCCGAGCACAGAACCGGCCCCGAGGGCTGCAGGGGCAGCCGGAGGCAGGGAGCCTGCAGCCCAGGGAATGCAGCCGGCTCTGCCCTGCCGCTCTGGGCTGAGCACGGCCCCTCCCCGGGTGCAGCGGGATGGGGGTGCCCCAGCAGCACCTGCTCCCGCACCCTTCTCCCGCAGGCCCTGGGATGGACAGGCACAGGGCAGGGGCATCTGTGGGGCAGCGCCAGCACCCTGCACGGCATCCTGGAGGAGTGCGTGTCTCTCCTCACTGCCTTCTGGAGCACTGTGCTGCCCGTGAGCCCTACCCGGCACCAGGGCAAGGTGAGCAGGGGCTGGGGGCCGGCAGGGCGCTGGGGCCGGGTGCTCACTGCTCATCACACTCCTCTGTGCCAGGAGCAGGTGCTCCAGGGCGAGATCGCAGCGCTGCGGGCCCGGCTCTCCGAGAGGGAGGATGCTCTGCAGAGCACGGCCAGGCGGCTGCACAGCACCGCCCAGCTCAAGGACAGCATGGAGCGCTTCATCGTCAGCCAGTGTACGTGGCCTGGTGGCACAGCCAAGCTGGCCTGGTCCCCACGTGCCCCATGTGGCACAGGGACCCCACTGACCCCACCTCTCTCTCCTGCAGTGACCAGGACCCACAACGTGCTGCGCAAGGCCAGGACGAACCTGGAGGTGAGTTTGCCCTGATGGCCGCTGTGGGATACAGGTGGGTGTCCTGATGCCCTGGGGATGGACACAGATGGCACACCCCCTGTGGTGGCTGTCATGGAGTGCTGAGGGCTAGTAAAGTGTGTGGGGGACACATTTTCCTTGTCTGTCCTCAGCCAGCATGTCCATGTCCCCAGGGCACAGGAGTGCTCTTCCTTACTGCAACGTGTGTCTCTCGCCAGGTGAAGGCCCAGCAGGCCCTGCCTGTTGCATGAGGCCCGTGCAGGGCAAGGAGCAATTGCCAGCATGGAAGAACCCAGGGCTGCTGAGCCGTGCCGTGCCAGGACTGGAGTGGGCCCTGTCCCTGCTGCTCTGAGAGCTGGGGTGCAGAGGGATCTGGGGTGTCCAGTGCTACACAGTTAGTGGGTTTGGGCTGCTGTGGTGGTTGCATGACCTCCACCAGCCTTTGCTTGGCATGGCAATTGCAGCTGCTGGCTTGGGCTTTGTCTGGCCCATGCTTCAACACTTGCTCCCTTCCACCCTCAGTGCTCAGAGTGGAGTGACACAGTCCCCCACGCTGAGCACCCCTTGCCCTGGGACCTGGTCCCCTCTGTAACCCTGATGAGTCCCTGTCCCTGCTTGTGGATATATGTATATGTATATAGACAGAGGTACTGGAAACATGTGTTGGGGACTTCGGACACGTCGGGGCCCCAGCGCAGGAGAAAGATGTAAGAAATGCCATATTCTGTTCAGTGCTGAAGAGTCCCCAATAAAGGTTTCCTTTGGGTTGTGGTGTTTCTGGCATGCCTGTCTCTGCAGCCACGCTCCCCCTCCCCAAACCACCTGCAGCACAGGCTGCCAAAGGCACCAGCTGTCCCCAGGGGGGTGGCTCTGTGCCCTACCCTTACGCCCCAAGGGCAGTTCTGTGCTGCACTGGGCACTCCCTTTCCTCCTCTTGCTGTTCTAGACCGCCTCTCCAACACCAGGCAAGCAGCACTGAGAATAATAAATACTGTAATAAATAGAGAACCCCCTGCCCCATGACACTGCTGCAGCAGCAGGTGGTGCAGCTGGAGTCCTGGAGTGCCTGCCTGGCTCTGCTCTTCCCAGGCCCCTCCAGCATGGGCATGTGCCGGTGCCCCTCTGGCTGTGACAGTCAGCCCTGTCCCCCAGAAGCAGCTGATATTAGGGACAGGGTGTTGCAGTCCTTGACAGTGCTCTCAGAGGAGCAGGGACGAGTGCCTGTGTCCAGCTGTACTATCCATCATGCTGGCTCGACGCTGAACCTCGCAGAGGGCTGGGGCTGCAGAGCCCTCCTCAAAGCTGGGGGGCAGCCCCACAGCCAGGGCTCTGGAACAGGAGGCAAGGGCCAGACTGGAGTGTGACAGAGCTCCTAGCAGACAAGATGGCCTTGGAGACTCATCACCAGCGCAGCAGCGTAACCTTCAGAAGAACAGAAGAACCTTCGTGTTCCTGGAGCCTGGACTGGGTTCAATGCCAGGACCACCTTGAGGCCCTCACAGGCTGGACAAGACAGGCAGGGTGAAGCCCTTTTTTGTGTGGGGCGTGAGGAGGGGCTGTTCTGGTGAGCAGCAAAGTGGTCCCAGAGACTCACAGAAGCCAAGGGAAGCTGCAGGTGGGCGGAAACCAAGGGCTAAACCACGCCAGTAGGATGCGACAGCATCACAGGCCCCAGTGGCCCTGAGCTTGCTGCTAGGGCCGTGTCCCTGCCAGGTTCAAGGCTGGAGCCAGTGGCCAGTTGTCACACAGTCCCGTGGCCCAGTGTGTGCAGACAAGCGGCGTTTCGTGTCCTGTGTGGGGAGTGTGTGAGGCCCCTGCTCAGATGGGCTTGTACAGCAGCGTGGTGACGTACTTCTTCTTGTAGCGGTGCGTGGCACTGAGCACCATCACTCCGTCCTGTGGGAGGCACAGTGACAGCACGTGGGGCCAAGGGCACCCCTGGGGCTCAGGGAGCAGCCCCAGCCTGCCCCTGCTGTCCCCAGTCCCACAGCCAGTCCAATACAGCCGGGCAGTGTCTGATACACGCTTAGCTCCTCCACGCTGCAGGGAGGGAGCTGAAGGGAATTGTCAGGCACTCACTCCCCCTGCCCCTGTGTGTGCCACACCTCACCAGCAGCCAGGCCCCATCTCCACCCCCCGGCTGAGCAGCCTCTGCTCTCTGCAGGTGCTGCAGGCTCCTGGGAGCCACAGCAGCTCCTCACCTGCAGCCTGGCAGGACCTGCACTTACCTTGATGGAGAGGGCGTAGAGGTGATTGAGCATGACGTGGTTTGGCTCAGGCAGCAGGGCTGGGTCACACTAGGAGGAGAGGAGTGTCACAGGGGAACAGCAGAGCCCTGATCCCCCAGCCCCTGCCAGCACAGGGAGCTGCTGTCTCTGGCTGTTCTGAACAGGAACAGAGCTCAGCTAAATACCAGGAGGCCAAATCAGCGTGCTAAATGGGAAAAGTGACGCTTTTCCTAGGAAATGCCAAGGGCTAGACCCCAGGCAAGGGGAGCCCAGGCCCCCTGCAGACAGGACTCCTTTTGTGACCCCAGAGTGGCTCTCTCTGCGGGCAGTATGCTGGTACACACCGAGATATTGGTGTCCTTGTTGAGGATGACCTGGAGGAGGTGAGGCGGGAGGATGGGTGGGGATTTGAAGCGCTCCTCGGGCCGGTACACGTACATCTCTTGGCCATAAGGTCCTGGTGGGGAGCTGGATAAGTCTAGAGAGGAGACAGAGGCAGAGACATGAAATGACTGAAGTGGGATGGGCAAGCACACAGCAGCTCCTAAGAAGCTGAGAAGGACTCAGCAAGGTCTTTCAAACACAAACATTCTCCACAAGCCATGGGCAGGGATCTATTCTGTAGCAACAGCTCAGCCTTTTCACAGCAGAAAAAGCAGCTGGGCGAGCCCACGGCAATTCCAAGCAGGGCTGCAAGCAGTTACATGCACTGACACAACACAACAAACACCCCATCCATCACAAGACCCCTCTAGCACACAGCTCTCAGCACAGCCAGGTCCCTCTCCCTGCAGGAAGCAGCTGGCTTGCTCCAGAGCTGTGTCCTCAGCAGCAGGGGCACAGGGAGCAGGCTGCTCTAGGTGCTGCCTGATGAGGAGGTCCAGGGAAGGCAAACAGCAACTCTACACAGAGCAGCTGTTCCAAACATAGGAGGGACCTCGGGTCACTGAAAGCTGGACTGGCTGCATCTCCCAGCTACATCTGATCTGAACATTTGGGAACAGCCAGCCCCCTGAAGGACTCCATCTCCTTGCACTGCTGCTGCTGCTTGCTGGCTTCTCTCCAGCTGAGTGTCTCTTGCCCGGGCTGGGAAAGGACATGGAGCTGGGCTGTATCTGAGATGGGGCTGTTCCAGGGGCAGACACACAACTGAGCTTCCTGCCAGCATTTCACACTGAGACAGCACCAGCAGTGCCTGGGTGGTAACCTAAGCTGCTGCTGTAACACAAGCAAGGGAGGTCTGCAACTTGCTAGCACTGGTACAAATTACCTTGGCGTGAAAACCAAGAGTAGCTGCTGAAAATAAACTGGCTCCTGCTATCACCTAGCCTGTACCCCGGATCAGATGACTTACAGTTTACCAGACAGAAAGGGCTGATGTTCCTGGCATTTCCCAGTCCAAAATGGCTCCTTCAGCCATGCACTGCAGCAGCTCTGCTCTGGGATGGTGCTAGCACAGAACAAGTTACACCAGCACAGCCCCTCCAGAGGGACAAGGCCTCAGCTGTGGCCTGAGGAGGACACCCTGCCCAGCATCACTCATCCCCAGTGCTGGCCCACACCTCTGCCCAGGGGGTCTGTGTACCCAGAGCAGCTTGTCTCAGAGCAGAGGAGGTGGAGAACAGCACATGCAAAGCTGTAATGCCACAAAACTCACCCCGACCTGAGGTTTCTGAGCTTTCCAGGGAATCCACCTTCAACGCATCAAACACCTCGAAGTCAGACTTCTTGACGTGGATGAGGTTGTTTATCGTCCCCATCTGGCTGGTAACCACAGGCTGGAAAGAACTGGGGTGAGAATCTTTCTGTGTTCACCTCCAACTGAGGCGAACTGTTGAACAGTGAACTGAGGCACATTAAATGCTTCCTAAACCCTCTCAGCCCAAGCTGTCTCTGAGCACAGATGGCTGGTGTCCCTCTCTGCCCTACACTTGTAGATCTCTGCTCTTTACCCTGGGAGGATTATCCTCCATCACAGGCTCCTACATCACCTCCTATTTCCATCCTCCATCTTGCTACATGCCCATAGGGTAGGTGTGTTGTCCTTCCCATGCTGCTCCCACATGACTCAGTTTGGAGGAGAACCTGTGAGTGAGTGTTGACCTCATGGCCCATCTTCCCATTGCCAGTTCTCAGTGGCACTTGAGGGCCTTCTGGCACTTCCCTGCCCTTTTCCAATGCTAGCCCGTAAAGCATGACTAAGTCCAGAGGAACCAGCCTCAGAAATGACTCAGGGGATCTCCATCCTTTTATTTCAGGAGATAGTCTCCACTCTTCCTGTTCCTCCTCTGCTGCAGTTACATCCTGTCTAGTTCCCTGAAGAAGACAAGATCTGCAGGGATAAAGCTTGGAACATTACCTCAGATGGATCATGGACCCACTGGCCATCCACAAAAAATTTGTACTGGTGCTCTCCTTCTGGAAGGTCCAGGATAGCAACGAAGTCATTGTGGCTGTGCAGAGAGAACAGATGTGCAACAGCATCACCCTGCTGATGCTCTGAAAGCTGCTCTTTCATGGGGCCCCAGGAACCAGCAGCACCTAGCCCCTCTACCCCAACACCTTCAGGCAGGGTTAGGCTTGGCCATGACAGGCACGGCTCAAAGGCCCAGCTGCAAGTGGCAGTCCAGCCCTCTGTGCCCCAAGAAAGTGGATGTGACAGACAGCCTGTGCAAGACAGGCTAAGGAGAACACATGGGCAAAGCTCCTGCCCTGTGCTGGCACAGCAGGACAGTAGCAAGTGGGACAGCTCTGTTTGTCAAGTCTGAAATTCAGATAAACTCATTCCAGATTAATTGCTAGAGTCCTACATGAGCTTCCCTGTAAGTCAGATGTGCTACAGAACAGCGAGAACATCACTAGGGCAGGAAGATATGTGAGGGACAAAAAACTAACGCCCACTGGCAGCAATACAACTAGGACTGGGGTAATGCTGCAGCCAAAGGAAGAGCTGACAGCTTCCAGAGGACTGCTGCATACCTGGGCAGGGCTCTGCTGCCAGCACTGGCTGCTGTGTGACATCCAGCTGGGCAAGCAAAGTGGCCCATCCTGTCCCGTCCCTGTTTCACAACTTCCCACTGTCCCTGCTGCACCACTCAGGGAAGGAGCTGACTGGATTTGTCTCAGACCCACAGCTTGAGTGAACAGAGAAAAGCCAAGAGAGCAATAGCAAATGCTCTCTGCACTGGAGCAGAAATGAACATAAAGTGACTCAAGGGACTGGCTACCTCTTGATGAGTGGGATCTTGGTGCTCCAGTTGTTGAAGGATCCCGAGATGAAGACCTCCTTGCCTCCATCAGCCCAGCGTATGACGGTTGGACGAGCCTGTTGGGATGGTTTCACCGACTCCTCCAGATCTGGCTGCCATGACACAAACTCCTTGTCCCCAGGAATCTGGGCAAAGAAACCAGAGAGATGTGACTGAGACACAGAGACAACTGTGAACACATTCCCACTGCTGGCCTCTACCAGCCCCACCTGCACATCGCACACAGGAGCGCCACAGAGCTCCTCCAGTCCCCCAGCTCCCCAGAGCGCCCTGGCATGGCTGGGAACACAGTCCCAGGGAGGGGACTGAGCCAAAGCTTCAGGAAGGGGGCAGCCAGCCCCTACCTTGGAGTCATGGGAGCTGAAGACGCTGGGGTCATCAGTGCTGCCCACCATGATCTTGTGCGGGTGCTCCTTGGCGGGGTGGGAGGCACCGGAGCCGTCGGAGCGGTGGGACTTGGAGCCATGGCGCTCCCCAGACACCCGCTCGCTGGTGGTGTTCCCCATGGCACCTCAGCAGCTCCTGGGAGAGAGACAGAACAACGCTCTGCCTTTGCCCACGGGCTCTGAGAGCAGCAAAAGAGCTGTCTCCCAAATGTTCTTTGCCAGTGGAGACGAACAGCAATCCTAAAAAGGGCCCCAAGTTAATTTCCACTACTAAGTTTGGGAGCTGAATGGGAATTCAACAAACAAGACAGCTTGACCTAATTATAGCCACATCCTTAAGAGCCATCACTCTAGTTAAGCTGGCGATTGTTAAGACTCCAAAACCGTATAACTTCACCTGTGTCCCGCATCAGCCCCTGGCAGCCAACAGAGTAGAGCTGATGGGAAAAATAAAGCCAAGCTTTATTGGTAAATCAACTGCCTGGCATTAACAGAGCCTCTTTCACAGTCCTGCAGTCAGACCATACAGAGAGCCAGCAAGAAAACAGCCAGGGAGTGAAAGCAGCAGCTGTTTTACAGTCCCCAACAAGTCTCCAAGAGCTCGCAGGCAGAAGAGCAGAGCCTTGTGCCTGCAGAGGCGACACGGAGCATTGAAAGTGTCCGAATGGAATCGCCCAAGCTGGAGCTTGTCCAAGGAGTGGGGCTAATGCTGTGGTGTCTGCAAACAGCTCAGCTCTCAGCAGCATTCACTTATGATTCAGCAGGCAAGTCACCGTGTCAGCTGCAGCACAGCACGGCGAGGAGGACCGTTTGTTGTGACCTAGCAAGCACTCGCCAGCCTGTCTGGAGGGACACGGTGAGGGAAGGGCAGCCCTGGCCACCACAGTGTCCCTCTGCAGCTGGAGATGGGCCACCATCCCAAATCTCACCCACCTCAGAGAAAGCGAAACAGGAGAACTGGCCAAGCCATGAACAGCTACACACCTTTTAGGATAAACAACAAAGCCACTGCAAGCTACACAGGACTCTTCAGGCCTTACCCTCTTTGCAGGAGCTGAGGTGGATTGGGGTGCTTGCCCACTTTGAGACTTATTTTGCAGCTTTCAGCTTACTGTGAGCTCTGCAGAGCAAGCAAGGGGACAGCCAGCCTGGCTTCATGTGCTCTCTTGTGACATTTGGAGGTTAGTTTAAAAGATCAAGTTATACGAAGGGTGCCAATTGAGGCTGCCAGCCAAAGCCGGGCTTTAGAACATTATGGAGCAATTACTACGGTATTTCTTAAATCCTGAGGGCTAAAAGGCAGCTCAAGTGGGCAGCTAACCCATACCCCCACCCCTCTCAGCGCAGATCAAGTGAAGATCCAGGTCAGATGAGTTACACCTCTTGCTCTGACATCTTCCCCCTCTGCTCTGAGGAGGCTCAGACAGCTCCTCACAAAAACTGCCCCTGTACCACCAGACCTGCTGTTGAGAAGTTTCCAGTATCTCCACTAAGGCTCCCTTACTTCTCATCTACAGGGATGAAGGTGGGAAAGGCTGAACCTCCCTTGTAGCAGGACAGAGCTGGCAGGTATGTGCAGGTGTTAAGAGGCATGAAGATTCCCTTTCTCTTCTCTAAAAGGATTACAGTCCCTTATGCTCTACAAACACTCCCTGAGGCTGATCCCAGGCTGTGGCTCCTGTCTGGCAGGTGCCACCAGAATGTCCTGCATCACACACACGGCCTGTGCCAGGACAGGTCTTTGTGCACAGCCTGCAATACCTGGCTTTGCTGAATTAACTTTTACATCTCAGACCCTCCTGCATCCCCAGCAGCCCTGGTAACATTGGGGGATGCTGTGATGCAGGCACACCCAAGTAATGGATGGAAATGCTGCCCATACCAGAGCCCCCATGACATCGCAGTACATCCGCTCTCAGTCTGGCAGCAAGGCCCTGCCAGCCACAGCCCACAGCAAGGTAGGTGCCTGCCTGCCCCATCATCAGGGCTCTTCGGCTCCAGACAGCCCCACTTGGAAAATGACAAGTGAATTATACCCATTCCCCTTCCTGGGATGTGCCATGCTCGCTGCCTCTCCCACCTGGCCCTGACAGGCAGCCAAGGGGGGTTATGCAGGAGGGCTGGGGTCTCCAGCAGCACTGGCAGGC
>CM031864.1:31156887-31173040 GCA_018697195.1 Certhia americana | reverse complement strand
CTGGGGTCTCCAGCAGCACTGGCAGGCATTCCCAGGGGGTTATGCAGAAGGGATGGGGCTCCAGGATCTCGCCGGGCTGACACCGCCCGGGGCTGGGGTGGCCCAGGGAAGCCCGATCCGCCCGGGCTCTCTCTCTCTCTCGGAGACGGGAACCCGAGCTGAGCCCTGAGGTTTCCGTAAGGGGATGATCTGGGAAAGCGGTGGCGGAAAATCTCCCTCCGAGCAGTCAGGGCTGGGGCTGGGGCTCTCTGCTCGGCGGGGGCGGTGGCGGGGCTGTCACTGCGAGCCCGGCCCACGGGCACCCGCGGGTCCGCCGCGGCCCGGGGGAGGAGCGGGACACACGGGCAAGGGCCGGGCCCTGCCGAGGGGCTTCCAGACGGGATCCGCACCGCTGCGGGCTTTGGGACACCGCTACACCGCACAGCCACGCCTCACCCACCGCCTCCCGCAGCGGCGCCCGAGAAGCCGCCACCCTCACACACACACACACACCCACCCACACCCACCCGTGACACCCGCCCTGCCATCCCCGTCCCCGGGCCCGGGCCCGGCGCGACCCCACCTGCCGCCGCCGCCCGGCTCTCCGCCTCCGTCCAAGATGGCGCCACCCCCCGCCGGCCGCTGCGGGGCGCTCTGACCCGCCCCCGCCGCGCTCCGCCCCCGCCATGTTTGCTGCGGGCGGGGCCGCGCCCCTCAGCGCCCGCGGCCGGGGCTGCTGCGGGCAAGGCCGGGGCTGGGGCGCTGCTGGCGGGACCCCCGGCATGGACCTCACAGACTGACACAGCCAGGCGCTGTGCTCTCCGGTGCCCGCGGCACGGGGACAAGCTTTATTGCCCTTTCCCGAGGCGCCCCGCTTGGGCGCGTTCCCAATCTCCCCGCCACCTCTGTGACCTAACCCATAGATAGAGCTCGTGGGGCTGCCGCTCCAGGATTTAGGGAGCTGTTCTCAGAGCAGGCCGTGACCTGACTTGGTGGTGCCACAGCGGAAAGGCGCAATAGACAAGGCTGCACCTCCGAGGAATGGCTCCCTCCGTGCTCCGGCACACCTAGCGGGAGACAGCAGATACAAGCCCAAGGAGAAGCTTGCCGGCAGCACCCGCTGTCTCCTTCCCTTTAGGCTAAGGAGAGAGCGAGACGTAGACGAGGGTGGCCAGGATGATGGCGATGCTGAAGAGCACTGTGAGGCCGTGTGGCACGGCGCCGGGGCGGGCAGGGCGGCCGGCGGCCCGCGGCTGCAGAGCCCGCACCACCCGCAGCCGCTGCGTGAGGATGGCGGCCCTGGCCCCCGCCCAGGCACCCGGGCCCCGCAGCCGGTACTGGTACGGCGTGCAGGGACCGAAGGCCACCTCCATGGCCAGCTTGGGGTCTGTGAGGAACAGGGTGAGCAGGTTGGGCTTGACCCCCAGCTGGCAGGCGAGCTCGTCCATGTAAGGGATGTAATCCACCTGGATGGTGTGCCGCTGGCTCTTCACGTACCTGTGGGCAGGAGGGTGTGAGGCGGGGGCACCGGGAACAAGGGTGGCAGGGCGGTGCTGCGCACGGGCCTTACCGCTCAGCCATTCTGTGCTTGGTCTGTGTGATTTCAGCCAGCATGTCGGCGGGTGGAGGCAGGCCCTGCAACCCTGGGCAAAAGGAGGCTGGAGTTGGAGGGCGGGCTGTGCTGCTGCCATGGTTCACATGGTTCTGCAGCCCAGCCTGGCCTCTGTTTGTACGTGGGGCTTTTGGGACATGCCACCCCGTCAGGAGCAAAGTGGGAGACGTGGGCAGAGAAAGTAACAGCAGGAAAGGAAAGGGAGAATGTGGTTGCAGGCAACAGGACTAGTTAGTGGCCCCCACAAGGGAAGAACAGTGCAAGAGTTGTAGAAAAAAGCAAAGCGGGGTTTTGTCCTCATGAGGAAGCAAAAGGAGGATAAAATGAGTGTGGGGAGGCAGCGTATGACGGGATGCCACCGGCAACAACTCATCTTGGCGTGGCTGGGGGAGCCCAGCTGCATCCCCCAAGCTGCCCTGCCTTACCTTTGAAGACACGGGTGGCCCAGCGACACTGGAGCTCTGAGATGGGCATGATGGCACCCAGGGGCTGGATGAGGCCAATGAAAGCCAGCGTCGGCTTCTCCAGGTCAGGGGGGAACATGAATTTGTAGAGGGGAATCTGGTTCTCCACCACCTTGAAGCCCTCAAGGAACGGGAAGGAGAAGCTGTATCCCGTGGCAAAAACTACGGCATCGATGTCTTCCCTGGTGCCGTCCTCAAAGATGGCAGACATCTCCGTGAACTCCTGGATGTTGGGCTTCACCCGCACTCTGCCCGAAATGATGCGGTTGGGCAGGTCATCGTTGATGGTTGGGTGCTGATGAAGGACCCTGGAAAGCACAGACAGACCTCATTCAGGCCCTGGCAGGGGGTGGGCATTGCTGGAGCAGGTACCTGAGGGGCTGCTGGGGCACTCACCGGTGCTTGGGCTTTAGGCCATAGAGTGTGTGGTTGAAGCGGGCATTCAGCTTCCGCTCCAGGACGAAACTGATGGTATTTGGAGGCAGGAGGTTCTGGAGGAACTGCGTGAAGCGACTGATGTAGCTGAAATCAAAGGGGTACCCGCTGTCCGCCACCCTGTGCAGCACCCAGGACCCACGCCTGGTGCTGAGGAAAACCTGGAAGGAAGGCGAAGAGAGGTGGGAGCACGGCATCATCCTCATACTGGGCTGGGCCTCTGCTGTGCTCTGGGGACAGGGAAGCCAGCACAGCTGCTGGGACCACAATAGCCACCCCCTTAGAGAGGGGACGGGATGCTTGTGGCTGGGTGCTGGAGGGAGGGGAGCCCACAGGGGATGGTGGGGGATGATCGGTCCCCTCTGGGGTCCCATCCCTGTGAGCTCTCCCAGCACACCTGCTTGGCTGCGTGGCTCAGCTCCACTGCGATATCGATGCCTGAATTCCCAGTGCCAACCACGACCACCCGTTTTCCCAAAAAGAGCTGAGGGTTCTTGTAGTCCCGGCTGTGCAGGTACCAGCCCTCAAACTTTTCCAGCCCTGGAAGAGAGAAGGAAGACATGCTGGGCTGGGATGTGGAGCAGGAAAGTGGCTGCCCCCTGTTCAGACTGGTGGTGTGTTTTGGGATCAGTGTGACCAACAGGAGTTATGCAGCCCTGGGATAGTGCCCAGCGAGGTGGTGGCATCACCAGCATGGAAGATTCTCAGCGTAGCCCTGAGCATCCTGCTCTGGCTTTGGGACTAGCCTGGTTTGAAGCAGGGCTTGGACTGGAGAATTCCATGCTTCCATCCCAAAATTCTGCTGCAGGTCCTGTCTGGTGCCACGCATTGCTAGTAGAGGAACAACCAGGGTCTGTGCCATCTCACCCAACCCTGGTGACAGTGTGCTCCATCCTGTTCCCTGGCCAAAGAGGGTCTCCACAGCTGAAAGCTTTCCAGGCATTTTCCTCTGGCACCCAGAGGCAAGACCACTCACCAGGCTGAGCCCTCCAGCCTTGCTGAGGAGCTGGAGATCCCAGCAGGTGCTTGGCCAGCAACACGGAGAGGGAGGGAGTGGCACACTGGCAGCAGTGACATCTGCCAGCAGGATGCTTCGGACACTCATGCAATCCCACCCGGTGTGTTAAACTGCAAAGGCATTTAGGGATGTCAGGGAGCAGGCCTCATGCCAGCCCACAGGCAGTACCTGGGAAGGAACTGAGCGGGAGATGTGCGTTGGTGTGGTGCCCACTGCACACCAGCACGGCGTCGAAGGTGGCCACCTCCTGCTTCCCCTGGCTCTCTGTCACCACCTCCCACTGCCCGCTGCGGGCGAAGTCGGGGCGCTTGGCCACGCGGCACACGCTGGTCTGGGCACAGGGGGAACGGCGTCAGGCACCCTGTGCCCCCCGTGCCTGCTGCCAGCGCCCCCTCGGCCCCCAGCTCTCACCCTGAAGCGGATGTGGCGCAGCAGGTCGAAGTGCTGGGCGTACATGCGGAAGTACTCCATGATCTTGGAGTTGTGCATGTAGTTGGGGAAGTCCTCAGGGATGGGGAAGTCGCTGAAGCACATCATCTCCTTGGAGGTGTTGATGATGACGGAGCGGTAGATGCTGGCACGGCCGTCCTCGGGGCACTCCTGTGGGAGCAGGCACAGCTCAGCACTGGCAGGGGAATGAGGGACTGCCTGCCTGCCCTGCCTGGCACCTCTCCCATGGGTGCAGGATTATGCCACAGGTTGTTGTAGCACCTGTCCCTGCACTCAGCACTCTCAACACTCCTCCTCCTCCCACCCCGAAGAACAGGGATGTAGCTCTGGACTGGTGGAAGCCAGGCAGTGGTGACTTGTGCCTCAGTTTTCGCTCTTTCTCTCCTTGCCCCTGTGAGGTAGTGCATGCCCAAAGCTCCTGTGGTGCCGTTACCCTGGCTGCCACATCAGGTCTTGCCAGTTGTGGAGCCAGCTCCAGTGCTTCCTGCTGAGCAGATGCTCCTGCTTATCAGATCTGTGCCTCGGTAATTGGATGCTGCTGCTCTGGTTCTTCTCCATTAATCCTGTCCTTGACCCATCACGTGTAGAACTGGTGGACTGACAGATCCACCCCAGAGCCCACTCTGGCATGGTGTCCCCCCAGGGCTCTCCCACAGCCTTATCAGGGCATGTGGGAACACTGGTCATCCTGGCAGGTCCATGGGATAAAAGTCAGCAGCCTTGTTAGGTGGGGCCAGAGATGAGCTCCAGGATTGTTCCAAGGCAGGAAGAGCCAAGGCACAGAGAAGGCAGCATGTGGTGTCTCTGTGTGGGCGAGTGGCACAGAAACAGAAAGAGGAGCAACCACGATTCCAGGTAAGGGCTGGGCAGCACAGGGACAGGGACAAACAGTGGGGTCAGATAGGAGATAGGTAGGAAAGGGCTGGGAGCAACCAAGAGCAAAACAGCAGAGGAAGGTGTGGATGAGACTGGGAAAGGGAACGCCTGAGCTGGGGTAGCACGCCATGGAGTGAAGTCCTTGGGGAGGCTTCATCCTGCTGCTGGTGAGCAGGAGTTGGGTCCTATGTGCCTGGCACACCTCCTGGCACCATGCTGCCAAATCACTTTTACTTTCCTGTGGTTTTCCTTGGAAAGCTGTCTGCTGCACGCATGCCAAGCAGGGAGTGGTGCACCGTTCCCTGCCAAGGACCGATCCCAAACCCGCTCCTGCTGCTGCCACGGAGCAGGCTGGCTGCGTAGGGCTTACCTCGAAGCGCCAGAGCCCCCCGATGTCCTTGCTCCTCTCAAAGCAGGTGGGCTCCAGCCCCTCATCCAGGCAGCATTTCAGGGCGCACAGGCCAGAGGCACCGGCCCCAATGATGGCTACTCTCCGGGCAGCCATGTCCCGTGGTGTGGTGGTGGCAAGGATGCTGGAGAAGCTGTGGCCAGGAGTTGCAGAGCCAGGCATGTCCTTCAAGGGAGGCTGCCCGGTGCTGCTTGGTTTGAGGGTGACTGTCCCTGTGCTTCCTGTGGGTGGCTGAAGTGTCACATGATTTGTTTCTTCCAGACATGATTTACAGGTTTCCCTCACCACCCTGCCACACCTCCTGGCCTGTGCCTCCCCTCTGCAAGAGGCCCATTAAGTTCTGTCAGTGCTTCATGATGCTGACATTGCCCCAGGACTTCCTGGGCAGGGCAGAGATGTGGCTGTGCTTTAGATTTTGGCAGGTTGTGGCATGGAAAACAAACTTAGGGGATGGGGTGAGACTGGCATGACCAGCCCAGGCATGTGATGGACAGGACCCTCATTCTTTACCCACTCTGGGTCCTCAGCCCACCCAACCACCTTCCAGAGGGGCTGCGTGCAGGTGACCAGGGTGACACTGAGCTATGCCACGGTGACCGCCAGGACCCGCTGTGGTGGCACACACCTTGAGAGAGGCTGCCTTGCTGTGCAGCGTGTGTGTACGTCAGCCCATGCTGTAATGGGCCAGTGCTACAAGGCCGATCTCAAACCTGTGAGCATTCCCACAGCACACAGAAGGTTGTGACGGTGTCAGTAAGAGGACAGATGCTTGGCTGTTTAATGCATTTATTCACTTAGAAAGTGTGCTGTGCCTTTGCTGCTTAGCTCTGGTGCATGTGTGGCAAAATTGGCATGGCTGGGTTACAGGGGACAGAAAAGACCAGAGTGCTGGCTGAGAGGGACTGGAATTTAGCCTGCAGTGAGCAGGTTTTCTCCTCTGTCCATGAGATCACTTCCCAAGGGGAAGTGCAGAGCAGGAGCCCAAGCATTATTTTGGCAGCCGGGGAGGTTCTGTGCATCCCTAGCTCATTGTGTGGTCACAGCTGGGCCGTGACAGGCAGGAAGAAGGTTTCTGCCACCACCAAGGTGCACAGGCTGCCTAGGGGCAGGAGTGGCCAGCCAGTCCCACAGCACATTGCAAAGCCTCCCTTCCTGTGCTTGCAGGGCACCTACAAGTAAGCAAAAACAGCTGCCAGGATGGCCACGGCCCCGATCAGCTTGAAGATGAGGGGCATGGCAGGGGCTGAGGTGGTCTCTTCCACGTGTCGTGTCTGCAGGGGCTTGAGGATGCGCTGCTGCTGTGTGAGGATGGCCTCCCTGGCCCCCGCCCAGGCACCCGGGCCCCGCAGCCGGTACTGGTACGGCGTGCAGGGACCGAAGGCCACCTCCATGGCCAGCTTGGGGTCTGTGAGGAACAGGGTGAGCAGGTTGGGCTTGACCCCCAGCTGGCAGGCGAGCTCGTCCATGTAAGGGATGTAATCCACCTGGATGGTGTGCCGCTGGCTCTTCACGTACCTGTGGGCAGGAGGGAGGTCAGGTAGGTGCTGCAAGCAGAGCTGGCAGATGCCCTGCACACCAGGAAGGCGGTACTGGGCGGACTGAGCTGTGGGTAGTGTGGGCAACCACATCCCTGCCCTCTGTTGGCACACCCAAATGTGCCAGGACACATCCCTGGGACAGGATGGATGCTCAGAAGCAGCTGCACCAAAGGCAGCCCCTTGGTGCTCCCACAGGGATCTTACCGCTTCGCCATCACTTCTTTCTTCTGCTCAATGTCAGCCTCCATGTCGTGCTGCGGGGGCAGCTCGTTCAGCCCTGGGGAGGATGAGACACAGCGGCCACTGTGGTGCTGCCCTTGCCTGGGTGCTGTGCCTCTGCCAGCACCACTGTGATGTGTGGTCTGGTACCTGAGGCATGTCCGAGTGCCTCGGGATGGGAAGGAGCAGCCCATGGAGCTCAGGGTATGGATGTGCCTGTGTCCCTCAGAGAAGAGGTCACCTCACCGTGACAGCCACAAGGCAGCCATGTCATCACCATGGCCAGGATCACACAACCAGCTGCTGTCTTCTCAACATGGCTGGGCACCATCTGCCCTCACTCCAGGGCTGCATCCACAGGGCAGGTTTGCCTGCCTTACCTTTGAAGACACGGGTGGCCCAGCGACACTGGAGCTCTGAGATGGGCATGATGGCACCCAGGGGCTGGATGAGGCCAATGAAAGCCAGCGTTGGCTTCTCCAGGTCAGGGGGGAACACGTATTTGTAGAGGGGAATCTGGTTCTCCACCACCTTCACGCAGCCCTCGAGGAACGGGAAGGAGAAGCTGTATCCCGTGGCAAAAACTACGGCATCGATGTCTTCCCTGGTGCCGTCCTCAAAGATGGCAGACATCTCCGTGAACTCCTGGATGTTGGGCTTCACCCGCACTCTGCCCGAAATGATGCGGTTGGGCAGGTCATCATTGATGGTTGGGTGCTGATGAAGGACCCTGGAAGGTGCAAGGAGCCATCAGGGGACTGGGAAGGGAGTGTTTCTGCTCCCTGTCCTGCTCCAGCTCCTGCTCCCTGCTCTGGGAATGCTCATTCCCAGGGATGTGTGGCAGCTGCCCCTGCACCTCTGTCTCCAAGAGTCCTTGGAAGGGGCAGTGGTGGCTCCCTCAAGCATTGCCTGGGCACAACAAAACTGATAACCTAGTCCAAGCACTGGGAATGTGGAATGGCCAAGCTGGGCAGGACACAGAGGGAGGCAGACAATCCCTTCTGGGCAGGGGGAGTGTTTGCTGATACCTGTGCTTTGGCTTCAGGCCGTAACGTGAGTGGTCGAACCTGGCATTCAGCTTCTTCTCCATGTAGTCACATGCTATGGATGGGCTGACGATTCCCTGCAGGAATGTCTTCATGCGGGTGGTTAAGATGGTGTCGATGGGGTAGCCCTGATCTCCAACACGGTTGAAGATCCATGCACCCCGGCGGGTGCTGAGGAAGACCTAGACAAGGAAAAAGGATCATTTCCTGAAGGCAGTGATGGTCCTGGGAAGGCTGCCCAGTGGGGGACATGCCATTTCCCTGGGACCACTCTGCTTTTTGCTGCCCAAGCACTGGGTAAAGACCCAGAGGGCAGAGGGAGCTGGGATTGGCAGGAGCCAGCACTGCCAAACACCAAGAGTGCTGGCACAGAGCAGTGGCTGTGTGACTGCCTTGGTCCTGGTGTCCCTGTGGAGATGACAGTGTCCCACAGGGGCAATCCTGCCTGCTAGGACCTTACTGCTGCTTACCTGCTGGGCTGTTTGGCTGATCTCCACAGCCAGGTCTGACCCCGAATTCCCGATCCCAATGACAACAACCCTTTTGTTTGTGAAAGCCTGAGCATCCTTGTAGTCTCTGCTGTGGAGGTAGTGGCCCTTGAACTTCTCAATTCCTGTGAGCAGGGAGGAGGGATGCTTGGGTTCCTGTTGCTAGGCTGGAGGATCACCCCCCTGAAGACTGGAGACACTTCCTTGCCCCACCAAACCACTCCTGGGGAGCACAGGAGCACTCCTGGAGTCAAAGCAAG
Organism: Certhia americana; assembly: GCA_018697195.1. Classification (NCBI taxonomy): domain Eukaryota; kingdom Metazoa; phylum Chordata; class Aves; order Passeriformes; family Certhiidae; genus Certhia; species Certhia americana. The sequence goes on along the minus strand of CM031864.1, from coordinate 31,164,246 downwards.
GCAGGGAAGTGCCTGTGCCAGAAGGGAAAGCAGCAGGGAGAACAGGGACTGGCATGGACTAGCTTTCAAGAGCGTGTCCTCATGCCAGCCCACAGGCAGTACCTGGGAAGGAACTGAGCGGGAGATGTGCGTTGGTGTGGTGCCCACTGCACACCAGCACGGCGTCGAAGGTGGCTGCCTCCTGCTTCCCCTGGCTCTCTGTCACCACCTCCCACTGCCCGCTGCGGGCGAAGTCGGGGCGCTTGGCCACGCGGCACACGCTGGTCTGGGCACAGGGGGAACGGCGTCAGGCACCCTGTGCCCCCCCGTGCCTGCTGCCAGCGCCCCCTCGGCCCCCAGCTCTCACCCTGAAGCGGATGTGGCGCAGCAGGTCGAAGTGCTGGGCGTACATGCGGAAGTACTCCATGATCTTGGAGTTGTGCATGTAGTTGGGGAAGTCCTCAGGGATGGGGAAGTCGCTGAAGCACATCATCTCCTTGGAGGTGTTGATGATGACGGAGCGGTAGATGCTGGCACGGCCGTCCTCGGGACGCTCCTGTGGGACCAGGCACAGCTCAGCACTGGCAGGGGAATGAGGGGGAAGGATGGCTGGGGCTGATGAGCTGCTCCTTTTTATGGAGTCCCTGCCCTCAGTCTCACCCAGAGAAAGGATCCCAGTGTGGCTGGTTGCCACCCTGAGTGGTGGGTCACTGTGCTAACCTCAAGCTGGACAGGGGGCCAGCGTGGTTTACCTCAAACCTCCAGAGGCCTCCGATGTCGCCGGTCCTCTCGAAGCAGACGGGCTCCAGCCCCTCCTGCAGACAGGCTTTGATGGCGCACAGCCCGCTGCTACCCCCGCCGATGATGGCCACCTTTTTCAATGGAGCCATACTCCACCACCGGGTCTCTGCCTGGGGACAGCATCGGACAGCGCGGCTGAGCAGATAGGGGTGCAACTATGCAAGACTTCGGCGCACCGAAGAGGTCCCGAGCAAGAGAGGCAGACCCTAAAAAGTTTGTCTGGGGTTGCAAAGCCACTTCTGTCCCCCGCCAGGTGTGGACCTGGCCAGTGCTGCGTTTTGCACTACTTGGTGGCGGTTGTCTTTGGATGCCTTGCGGAGAAATCCTACCGAGCGTCAGGGAGCCTCAAAAATCTCCCTGCCCACGCCAAGTCCCGGCGATGGAGCTGCCCCGGAGTGCTGTGCCCTGCTGTGGGGACCTCCGGCTCCCTCCCGGATGGGTGACAGCCCCTCTGCCCACCCTTTGCCCTCTCCCTTTCCCGGGAAGACTCCTCTAGAGCTGTCCCGGTGCCCGCAGCGTGGCGGCAGCTCGGGGGACACCCTTCACCTGCGGGATGAGCAGCCCAGGGAAGGCTGGCGGAGCCGTGCGAGGGTCTCTGCCGGGGTGCCCCGTCCCGTGACGCCGGACCGAGGCCTGGCTTTATGGCGCACAGCGTCCGGGAGCTCGGCCTCCGCCTCCGTCACTCCTCCCAGGGGCGCGGGGGAAGGAAGCCGGAGCCCGGCTGGCTCCCGGCCGCTCGCACGGCTGTTCCGGCAGCGCTGCCACCGCAGCCTCGGCCGGCGGCATAAGGAGTCATCCCAGCCCCTGCGCGGGGACACGGACACGCAGCACATCCTTGCGGTTGTGTGCTTGGTAAACAAACGCTGCCCTTTTACCCTAGGATTATCAGGATCAGCCCAAGCCCGGTTATTCTGGTAGCTGGAGTGACACACGGCTCGGACTGCTCCAGTGGCGGCCCACATCCCCTGTGCCCCTGGGCTGGGCATGTCGGCGCAGTGTCCCTATAGCCGCTGCTCACTCCTGGGCCAGCGGAGTCCTTGGGGCCACTGGAAGCACCTCGCTGCTGGGGTGTCCAGGTGTGAGGGTGCAGTAAGGAAAAGGTTATCCCTCACAGCAGGAGGCACAGACCAGGTGGACCCAAACTCGCAGCCAGACAGCCCCTGAGCCCTGCAGGGGAAATTTGCTCATCCGTATCCAGAGAACTTTGCCATAGAGCTGAGCAAGGCAGAGGGGCCAAGCTCTGCAGCTGAAGTGATTTTAACCTTCTAAAACTCATAGTATGTTTGCAGTAAGCTTAATAAAGCTCTTTCTGTCCCTTGCTGCTGGCAAGAGGTGCCGAGCAGCCAACCCACACTCTGTGCCTGCCTGTCAAGAGGCATCAAAAGCATCTTACCAAGCAAAGGATCAGCACAGGAATGGAGAGGTGGCAGCACTGGCAGTGCTACTCTTCCAGCTCCGCTGTCAGCTGGCTTCTGGCTCTTCTGCAAACTGCACAGACTGCCCGAGGGCAGCAGGTACAGGGGACCTCTGAGTTCTCTGCCACTCTGCTGGTCTATGAAACCTCTGTGCAGGTTGCCTCTGAATTTGCCTTCTCCCTATAGGAGGCTGCACAGCCTTGGACTTTACCCCCCTGTAGCTGGACTCAGTACAGGCAAACTGTGCTGTGAGGCACCAGGGTCACGTCACGATAATTTTGGTCTAGGTTGGTATTTGGTTGGTTGGTATCCGTGGAAATTCACAGTTCCCCATACCTGGCAAGCACCCAGGATGTAGAGGGTGTGCAGCACTGTGTACTGTACAGTGTCTCCTCAGGGCTTCCACAGTGGGTGGAAATGCTGTGGTGCAAGAGGAGCAGAAAGCTCCTCTGTCCTATCATGGCTGCACCCATGCTTGGAGGAGCAGTGACAAGTGACAAGCACAGAAGGAGAGCAAAGGTCTCTGGTGGAGCTGGAGAGAAGCATAGAAGAGGTGAGAGGGTGGCCAGGCAGCCTGTGACCCAGCAGGGCTGTGCAGTGGTGATGGTGGGTGCTACCAGGACCTCATGGGGTGTATGCAAGTGGGTCAAAAGCTACTTTTTGGCACACACATGCATGTGGGAGCCACAGATGCACAGGCTGGCACTGTACCATCCATGACGTAGAGAGGAAGACCCCAACAGCTCTAAGAACAGACTCTAAGTACAGACAAAAAACACACTGCGTTTTGGAAAGGGTAGAGCAAAGATATTTTGGCAGAGCACAACAACTCTGCCCACCCTGAGCGTGCTACCTGCCTGTGCTCCTACAGCCACCAGAGGGCTGGTCTCTGCCTTGGGGCAGAAGGGCTGGCTGGAGTGTCCTGGTACTGCTGTGCAAATGCCAGGCAGGCCCAGCTGGCTGCCAGGCATGCAGTGCGACCCAAGGGATTGTTTTGGTCACTACAGCACCAACCCAGACCTTCAGTGGGAAGCTTCAGTGGCTCACCCTGTCAGTGGGTCAGGGCTCAGCTCCAGTCATGTCAAGCTTTTCTATTTCAGCCCCTGTACAACTGGCAGTGATAGGGTGCTTGTACCAGCAGCCATTAGGCTGCTCCTGCACACTCCACCCAGAACAACACACATAAACACTGCCTCCTCTAAATATGACCTAATTGGTGTTTTCCAGGGCCGAGTGCACTAATTGACCTCAATAACCACAAAGAGCCTCACCTGGGCCCAAACCCTCTACCCACATGCCAGGAGCACTGTTTGAGCTGAGTATAGAGCCCTCACTCCCCGCCTGGCTGTGGTTCCTGATGAAGTGCATTCTATGATTTTCCGGCTCAGTCTCAGCCCCAGCTCACTATAGAGGCTCCTTGTGGTCCTCTCCTCCCCTCCAGTAGCCCTCTGTGAAAAACAGGCTGCCAGTGGTGCCAGGGGAGGAGGGCCAGCCTGCCTGGAGCACAGGGAGCTGTGGTGGTGGTTGGCAGAGCCAGGGTCTCTTGCTGCAGGAGGTGCAAGCAAGGCTCAGACCTGGGGTTCGGTGTATTTCTGGGCTGTGGCTCTGCAGGAGCCTGGAATATGCTATTGATCAGGAATGGCTGTGAATGCATTGTAGCTCCTGAGAAACTGAAAACCCTGTGGAGGGAAAAAGAAACTGGGACACTCTGGACAAGAGCTTCAGGAGCAGGCTGCTGCTGGGAGCTGCTGCCCCTGTTGCCCGCTGGATGATCTTCAGTGCCACTATCCTTTCCCCATGGCTCTGGTGCTCAACATTTAGCCTTAGTGCAGCACTTAAATTGAGAGCAAGAGGGAAGAGATTGCTTAGGGAGGCAAAGCTCTTTCTAACCGTGAGGAGAGACGCCCGTGCGTCCTGTCCAGGCAGGTGCTGTAGAGCAGGCTGTGCAGGGTATGCTTATGACAGCAGCATGATCAGTGTATTTAGAGGATACAGATACAGGGGTGATTGTAGAGAAACCTCTGCAAAGTCACAGCTACCACATACACCATGGGCTAGTGCAGGTGCCCAGCGAGAGCATGCAGATTCACAGTATAGCAGCGAGCTGCCGGGCAGGTGTGCTGAGCCCTGCCCTGGCTCTGCAGAGCCTGCTTTTGGTCCCAGAGAACAGACAGCACGGACCCTGCCTGACAGCCGAGCAGGAGGGCAGCACAGCGCCAGACATCTGAGCGCAGGCCCCGGAGCCTGCAGCACCGCTCGTGTAGAAGGCTCGGCCGGATTGATGGATGCCAGTTCAAGTGCCGGGATTGCCCTCCCCGTGCTCGCCCAGAAGCCCGGCACACGGCCCCTGCGGTCAGTGGCTCCAGAGGGCGAAGAGGGCGGGCGCGGTGGCCGGGGACAGCCAGCAGTGCTCCACCACGCCGTAGAGCGCGTAGCCCAGCAGCAGCCCGAAGAGCACGTCCGTCATGTTGTGCCTGCCCAGCATGACCCGGGAGATGCTGACGATGAGAGCCCAGAGCACCACGAGCACCCGCAGCGGGACGGCCAGCACCAGGTGGCGCAGGACGAAGCGGCAGACGAGGGCGGCCCTGGTGGCGTGGCCCGAAGGGAAGGAGTACTTGTCCACCGAGATGGTGACGAACATGTCCATCTTGTTGTGCGTGGGCCGCGGCCGCTTGACGAGCCCCTTCACCACCGCCACCATCACCAGGTCCAGCAGTAGCGCTGGGAGAGACAGCAACAGGGGGTCACTGAAAACAGAACATCGGCTGAGGGAGCACTCTGCTCTCAAAGCTGCCTGGGGGTGATGTTTTTCTCCACGGCTGCAAAACCCAGGCTGGCACAGCACAGCACAGAGCTGCTCTTGGCCTTCTGCAGCAGAATGAGCACATCCTCAACCTCTACTCCTCTGCAGACCCCTTGGCCTGCCACAGCAAACAGGGCTCTGCCCAGCCTGCGCCCCAGGGCTTTTCTCTCTGTGCAAAATCTTGTCATGACTTGGGGCTCAATCTGCTCCTCAATCTGAAGGCAGCAGAGGCATTAAGTCCTCCCAGCTCCCTTCCTGGTGTTGCTGTCTGCCCTGGTGACTGGGGTCAAACCGACTGGTGAATGATCAACCCACTCCACTCCAGCACAGGTCGGTGGGAAATGCTCAGAGCTGGTGTGGTGCCACAGCTCCTGGGGTCTGCCTTCCCCCTGCTTTGGTTCTCAAGAGATGAATAAAGGATAATTTTTGCCTCCTGAGAGCTAAAGGCTGTTGTGATAAAAGATGCAAGAGCTGTGCTGAGTGTTCAGCCAGTATTTGGAAAGAGCAGCTTCTCTTGTAGGGCAAAGGGTGCTTTCTCCACCCATGTTAGCTCAGCTTAGCACAGCACTCACAGCCAGGGCTACTTCTTGTTGTGTAACAGACCAACTTCTGTTTGTCCTAAGACTTATTTCTGGACACCAAATCTTTTGGTCGCTTCAGTTCACTTCCTCTGGCTAATCATTTAAGAACAAATTTTCTTTTTTTTTTTTTTTTTTTTCTTTTCTCCACGTGTAAACCTAGATCAATGGCATTTTGTCCTTCTACACAGGATCTGGGAGATTCAAGTTGGACACGAGGGAATCCTTCCCCACATGGGTGCTGCAGCCCTGGGGCAGATCCCCAGAGCACAGAGGGCTGGACAAAGCTCTGGTGCTGGGACAGATCTCCTTGGAGCAGAGGTTAGGCTAGAGGGATCCAGGGGCTCCAATCTCACCATGTGCTGCTAGATGAGAAAGATTCACAAACCTACGTTTCTCACCAAGCAAACTTCAACTCAAGCTAAGTGTGAGATCCTAATTATCAGCAACTTAACAGAAGAGTAACAACAAAGAATCTGAGAAGGCCTGGTGTCCTGGAGCTATTACAGTTTCTAAATAAGCAAAATAAATCCCCTTAAATATACCTAGGCTACTCTGTGTGTGTGTGTGTGAAATACTACACCATGCAGGATTCAAAGTTGGGCTTTAAACCACGTTTCCTCACTGGCTGGCACAGAACAATCCACGAAGGCGCTGCCTGCAGGGAGCCAAGGGTGAACACTGTGTGCCAGAGCAGCTTTTCAGGGAAAGGACTGGTGTCTCAACTCCAGGCAGCTGCACCTGGAATGCGCTGTTGGGACAAGCCTGAGGAGCTCAGAGAGCCTTCAGCTCAGAGCTGTTTTGTAACCTCACGAGCAGTTTAGCTGTCGGGAGGGTGGCTGCTGCTGGCAAAGTCGAGTTCAGCCGGCACCACCACGCCCTTAAGCCGCAGGGTCACTCCCTCTGCTCCCGGGAACCCCACATCAGCCTGCACAGGTTGCTCAAAATCTACTGGTGCTCCCGGGCCTTCTGCTCACCCGGCTCTGCCCCGTCCCTCGGGTGCCCCTCCCCGGCCCCTGCCTGCACAGCCCGGGGCGATTCCCCGCCTCACCGAAGAGCAGGTTGAGCAGCACCTCCCTGGCGGCCGAGCTGTCACTGTGGCAGAGCCCGTAGCAGGTGCCGAGCAGCCAGGGGATGCCGTGCCCCGACACCTCGATGACCTTCATGAGGGGGCGGGCGCTGCCCCAGGCCGAGCCCTCCGCAGCGCACACCCCCAGGCGCTTGGAGGCCCAGAGGTCGATGGCGAGCAGGGAGCTGAGGGCGATGCCCACGAAGGACGGGTTCAGCTTCATGCAGTCCTCCTCGGGCAGGGCCGCGCTGCCGCCGGGCTCCCTGCGGCGGGACGGGCTGTCGGGGGCGGCGGGCCCGCGCTGGCTCAGCGACAGGAACTCCAAGCGGCCGCCGCTGCTGCCGCCGGCGCGGCGCTCGCGGCTGCTGCGGGGGCTCGGCATGGCGGCGGGAGGCGGCCTGCGGGAGGCGGCCGCCGGTCACCCGCTGCCAGGCCCGCTCGGGACCCAGCATGTCACCCTGCCCGGGGCCGCCTCCCTCTCCCCCTCCCCGCGCCCTGCCCGTTATCCCCGCCCCGCGCCACCGCACCGCCGGGCCGCGCTCCCCCCCCAAGGACGCGGCGGCTGCGGCGGGCGGCCCGCGCTTCCCCCGGTACCGCGCGGCAGCTTCCGCTTCCCGTTCCGCTTCCGCCCGTGACGCACGCGGCGCGCCCGCCCCCCGGCGTCACGGCGGCCGCGAGGGGCAGGCAAACGCGGCGCCCTTCGCCCTGCCG
>CM031864.1:31104385-31153671 GCA_018697195.1 Certhia americana | reverse complement strand
GCCCACCGGGTACGGTGCGGCCGCGAGGGCCGGAGAGCCGCAGCGGCGCCTTCGCCCTGCCGGCGGCCGGTGCGGGCGGCCGTGCGGCGGGCGGCGATGCGCGGCGGGCGGGCGGCCGGCGGACCGGCCGCCCCCCGGGCCCGCGGTGACGGCGGCTGGGCCGCTGCCATGGGTGCCCTGCCAGAGCGTGGCCTGCAGGCGCGGGTGCGCCGCGAGCAGATGTGGTGTCGGCACGTGTCGGCCACCATCGAGCCGTCGGCCACGGCCTCGAAGGAGAGCTCGCCGGTGGTGCTGCGGACACACGCCCTACTTCCGCGCCTCCCGCCCCGCGTCCTCATGCCGCCCATCGCCCGGCCCACAACCTGGGTGGTGGGCTGGATCCAGGCCTGCACCCACTGGATTTCTACAACACCTACAGCGACCTCGGCGTGTGAGCCCCGCGGGGAACGGGCACGGGAACGGGACCGAGGCACGGGCAACGGTAACGGTGCACGGTAACGGGCAACGGAACGGGGAACGGGCACGGGGCAACGGGAACTGGGCAACTGGGAAGGGCAACGGAACGGGGCACGGGCAACGGGGCAACGGAACGGGCAAGGGAAGGGGAACCGGGCACGGGCAACGGAACGGGGAACGGGCACGGGGCAACGGGAACGGGCAACGGGGAACGGGAAACGGGAACGGGCGACGGGCAACGGACTGGGAAGGGGTGCGGGAACTGGTCAAGGGAACGGGAACGCACGGCAACGGGAACGGTGAACGGGGAACGGGCCGGGGCCACGGGAACGGTGCAACGGGAACGGGCAACGGTAACGGTTCAACGGGCACGGTTGCAACGGGAACGGGGCAACGGGAACGGGGAAACGGCACGGCAACGGGACCGGGAACGGCAACGGTGAACGTGACGGGGAACGGGCACGGGCAACGGTACGGGGAACGGCCACGGGGCCACGGGAACGGGGAACGGGAACGGGCAACGGGAACGGGAACGGGCACGGGGCAACGGGACGGGGAACGGCACGGGGCAACGGGCACGGGGACGGGAATGGGGAACGGGCACGGGGCCAACGGGCACGGGGCACGGAATGGTGAACGGGACTGGGCAACGGGAATGGGCAACGGGCACGGGGCACCGGGAAACGGGGAAACGGCACGGGTCAACGGGAACGGGGCACCGGAACGGGCAACGGAACGGGAACAGTGCCACGGGGCAACGGGAACGTGGGAATGGGCACGGGCAACGGGAAGGGGCACGGTCCGGGACGGGCCACACGCGGGCTGTGGGCGGCGTGGCTTGCCCGCGCCGGGGTCCTGCCCGCTGCTCCCCCTGCAGGCTCGGAGCTGCACCCTCGGTACCGGGAGCTGCACCCCGGCACGGTGGTGCTGCACCCCGGCACCGTGTGCTGCACCCCCGTTTAACCCGTGTCTGCACCCCTGGCCATTGGGACTGCACCCTCGTACCGTGTGCTGCACCCTGCTTGGGACTGCACCCTCGGTACCGTGTGCTGCCCACCGGCATTGGGAGCTGCACCTTTGGTACCGTGTTCTGCACCCCTGGCATTGGACTGCACCCTCGTCCCGTGTTGCTGCACCCCTGGCATTGGGGAGCTGCCACCTTCGTAGGCCCGGTTTGCGTGCACCCCTGGCATTGGGAGCGCAACCCCTCTGGTACCGAGGTGCTGCACCCCTGGCATGGGGCGGCACCCTCGGTACGTGTGCTGAACCCTGGCACCCTTTGTTTCACCCCCAGTGCTGGACCTCGCCCTTCCCGAGGGCTCTGCGCCTCTCACCAAGTGTTCGTTTTTCTGTTTCTCTTTTTTCTTCTCTTGGATGGGATTGAGCACAGGCAATGCCATGTGAGTTGCACCCTTGCTCACCTTAGAAGAGGGAAAGGTTGTGGTGCGGCCCAGAAAGTTGGCAGCTTGCAATCAGCCTTTTCCCAAGGCTGAGCCTGCAGTGACTGTGGGAATGCCAAGGGCATGTTGGCTCTGTGTCTCTGCCTTTGGAAATGGATGATGAGAGCGGGGAGCTGTCCAGAGGGGTCTGTTCTGCAGCTCGCTGGTGGGCTCCTGCTGCTGGGGGAGCAGTAGGTCCTTGTGCTGCCTGCCTGCATCCTTGTGTCCTGACAGATTGGTGTGTGCGTGGGGTGCTGGAGCCCCTGGGGATGCTGGAGTGGGTGGAGGCCATCACTTGGAGGGATGGCAGGAGCAAGGCCCCAACCCCTCTGCTGCTCCCTTGCTATTGCCAGGCAGGCCTTGCTGCAGCCACGCAGTGTTGGTAACATGGCCAGCAGCAAAGATTGGGGCTGAATTCCCCCCACCTCCCAGCCACACTGTAGGGATTTCACCTTGCCTGTGGCAGGCGTAATTGTGGGATTTAGTTGTTTTATGTGTCTCTGTATTTAAGGCGTAAAAATCGCAGACCTCCTGCAGGAGGGGGCTGCTGGTGGGCTGGGCCAGTGCCCTGCTCACGGTGCTGCAGCTGGTGGATAGGGAAGGCTGTTCTCCAGCACGGAAGCTGATTAAGGAGAGAGCGACCCCAAAGAGACTCAGCAGGGGGTTTTGGCCCAGGCAGTTTAATTGCAGGGTAATTAAAATGGCACTGTGTTGGCAGAGCAAAGGCTTGAGCTGGACTTGTGAGTCTCAGCGAAGGAGCTGAAGCTGAATTTGTTCTTCAGGTTGCGCCTGAGGGTTTGCTGCAGGCAGGCAGAGGGTCCCTGTGCTGCTGGCTTCCCCATCCCTTGACAGGCACCGTTGCTGCCATTTTCCTGCTCACCTTTCTCCTCCTCTTCGCTAGGTCAAGCTGGGAGCTGCCCGACCTGCGTGAAGGACGAGTGAAAGCCATCAGCGATTCGGATGGGGTGAGCTACCCCTGGTATGGGAACACCACGGAAACCGTCACCCTGGTGGGGCCCACGAACAAGATCTCCAGGTTTTCGGTGAGCATGAACGACAACTTCTACCCCAGCGTGACGTGGGCCGTCCCCGTGAGCAACAGCAACGTGCCGCTGCTGACCAGGATCAAAAGGGACCAGAGCTTTACCACGTGGCTGGTGGCCATGAACACGACCACCAAGGAGAAGATCATCCTGCAGACTATCAAGTGGAGGATGCGAGTGGACATTGAGGTGGACCCCATGCAGCTGCTGGGGCAGCGGGCACGGCTGGTGGGCAGGACTCAGCAGGAGCAGCCGCGCATCCTCAGCAGGATGGAGCCCATCCCACCAAACGCACTAGTGAAGCCCAACGCCAACGACGCCCAGGTCCTCATGTGGAGGCCCAAGCGAGGCCAGCCCATCGTGGTGATACCTCCCAAGTAGGGTGTGCAGCTGAGGACCTGGGTGCCCCCAGCCCGCTGCAGATGAACAGGGTTTCCGAGCCAAAGCAGACCTCCTGCCTTTGTTGTTGTGTTTGGAAACGTGGCTCCTCCTCGGTTGGAAACAGAGCCTGGCCGGCACAAGGCTGCAGAAGAGGATTTGCTGAGCTGGAGGGTTTCCCGGGTAGCGGAACCAAGCGCTTGCAGCCGGCACAGGGGCTGTCTGACATCAAGGACTCGTCTCTCCTTTCGGGGCAGCGTGAGGAGCAGGAGTGTGGTTGTGCCGTGCCCGTGGCAAATGCTGCTTCCCAGCCAGCCGGAGGGAGGAGCAGAGGCTGTGCCTGCTGGCAGCGGGGGCTGCTGCGGTGCCCGTGTCCCTGCCGTGTCTGTACCTATGCATTTCAGAGCGCTATTCCATGTCCTCCCGGCTGGGACTGGGCGGCAGGGCGGGCCGTGGGCTGGGAGCAGTGCTGGGGGGACGGGCAGAGCCCGGTGCAGCTGCCCGGGAGGAGTTTCCCACAGCCCGGGACACGTTTTGCATGCGTCTGGGTGTGTTTGGAGTAGTTGTGAGTGTAGGAGATGCCATAGCTCTTTCCCGTCTCGGAGTGAGGTCTGAGGGCGGGTTAGATGTCCTTTTGTTTTGAGGTGCACTGAGTCTCTGCAGCTCCTCAGCCCCCTGTCCCAAGCCCTGCTGGCCCTTCTCTCACGGAAGCAGAACTGGTTCTCAACAAGTGGGGAATCAGGAGCCCAGCCCGGGTGCTCTGTGTCTGTGTGGTACCCAAACCAGCTCAGAGGTACCCCTGGACTCGCTTTGCTTCACCGCAGACCCCGCTCCCCTGCTAGAAGTTGGGTGTTTGCTCATTTTCCAGGCAAATGCTGGCTCACCTGGAGACCTCTTCTTCCCCAGCCACCCATGGAGCAGGGTGGCTACTGACTGGGCCACCAGTGGAGGGGACGGCACGCCTTGTGCTAACTCCCCAAGCTCTGTGGAAGGCAGGGATGTGAGTGGAGGCTGTTCCGGGCAGGCCTGGGTTTGCCTGGGGGCTGCCTCCTGCTGCTGCCCTGCTTGGGTGGGGTCCCAGAGGGATTTATTTGCCTTTCTCCTCACTCCTCGATGCCTGGATGGCTGGCATTGGCTGGTCGTTGGTCAGCACAGTGCTGCGGGATGCAGCTGGCAGTTCCCAGGATCTCACCCTGGAGTTGCAGCAGGGGCATAAACCATGGCTGTGCTGCTGCTGCTGCTGCTCTGGGTGCTCCATCGCTCCTGGGCAGGTGGTTACAGCTTCTGCTGCTTTCTCTGCTCTGTCCTCCCTGGCACGAGCCCCGCAGCTCCTCCAGCTCGCTGCCCTGCCTTTTCCACACTGCGGGGGGATTGTGCTGCCCTGGGGATGCAGGGCATTCCTGCTGGGGAGGTCCCATGTGCTGTCCTGCTGGCTGGAGAGCCCGGGGGAGGAGCGCTGGGTGACACTTCCCTGCACCCCGGGCCCTGCCAGCACAGGGGCTCCCGAGGCATCTTAGACCAAAAATCCCTGTGAAACCCCTGTGCTATTTATTGCCCTCAGTAGTGTTTGCTGCTGCTGCAGTTCTTTATTTATTTTCCGTCTGGGAGCGTTTCCTTTTGAGGCCTTGGCGCAGCATTTCCCTGTGCCAGGGCTGGCGCTCCTGCTCCTCCCGCCCGGCCTCACTCTGGGCTGGGAACCTGCTGCTTTCCGTGCCTATGTCGGGGTTTTGCAGGAGCTACAGCCTTGCTGTGGGGCAGGTTTGGAGGGAGAGAGGGCTTTCTGAGCTTTGGTTTGCTGTGTTTCCTGCAGCAGAGCTCCTGCAGGGAGCTTGGTGGTGTGCGAAGATGTCCTGCTCTTGTGAGACCGTGGTTTTGTCCTGGTGTGGGACTGATGGCAGCTTTTGCCATCTGTGATGTTCTATTTCTCAAAAAGTGTGTGTGGAGAGGCGTTAGAAACTTGAAGTACAATTTTCCTTGAGAACTGGGGGAGGAGGGGTAAGTACCTTTTGGTTTGACCTAAGGCAGGTGTATACTTTTGACCCAGGGGGACAGAAACATCTCTGGCAGCATCAGGGCTAAAACGCCAGAGGAAAGGGGTTCCCCAACAAACAGGTAGCTCCAAGGTGGGCTTCCTGCTGGGAGAGGATGCTGTGTCCAGAGGCTGTGTGAGCCAGCTCCCCAAAACCCATGGGAAATGGCTGCACGCTGCTGCCAGCCCAGGGAGCTGCTGTGGCACCGCCAGTTGTCTGGGAGAGCGGGGACACTGCAGCAGGGATGCTGTTGAATTCCTTGCCAGCTTTTGGGATTTGCTGGCCAGTCTGAGCCTTGGCACGTGGCTCATGCCATGACACTGAGACAGCAGTAGCTGAATTTCTGTCCATGAATGTCTGCAACATCCTGGTGCCAGGGTCAGGCTCTGTGCCTGGCTGTAGCCGTGTGCCTGATGCCCCAGGGCTGCCCCAGCCTGCAGGCAGGTGTTGGCTGAGCCCTGGGGCCATGCCTGTGTTCACCTCTCCAGGCTTCTGCCAGGCTTCCATTCCTGCTCTCCTGATGCTGGATTTAATGCACTTCACTCGGTTTGGTGTGTGGGTTTGTCTTTGCGGGCATTTCCCCGTCGAAAAAAAAAAAAGGGGAAAAAAAAAAAAAAGAAAAAGGAAAGCTTTTAAAAATTGTTTGCAAAGAAACACGTGCAAACAGCGTTTACAGAAGGGTGCAGGCATTTTGCATGTTGGCAAAAGGTGCGTGTTCACACCTGGCTGGAGGTGGAGCTCTGGAGCTGGTGGTGCTCCAGGGAAGGAGGGAAGATGGGGGAGAGCTCCCACGGATGGGGCTGAGTTTGGCTCATTCCCTGTGGCTGGATGAGCACTCAGACCCCCTGGGCTTCACTCTCCCTGTGCCCCCCTTCCCCACCAGCACCCCGTTATCTCAGGGAGGGGCAGCTCATGGAAATGCCCACCCTCATGCTCCCCCCGAGCCTCGGGGTGCCCCTTCCCATCCTCGGGTCACTTATTTATTTATCTATTTATTTATTTAAGTTATTTATTGCTATTTATTGACAACTGGAAGTCGGGGTGGGAGGGGTGGGATGGGGTCATTTCTGCTGCACAGTGGGGGCAGCTGGGTCTCCCCCACACCCAGCCCCCTGCATTTTGGGGTGCTGCTGGGAGCACCTCTGGGGGGGGATGCCCCACGCTCCCACCCCCCTTTTTGTGAGGGAGAGGAAGGAAGGGGGAACCACACCGGTGCCTGCAGGGAGGGCACCCGGTGCTCGCCCCCTCCCTGCAGAAGCACGGGCTCCCCATCCCGTGCCCATCCCTGTTTACTGCCCCGGCCTCCCGGTGCTCCTCCCGCTGGATTTGCCATTTCCCCGTTCCCGGAGAGGGCGGGAGGAGCCAGGAGGGATGAATGTCACTACGGGGAACAGACCGAACCAGGCATTCTGCTGCCGCGTGGGGAAAATCGGAGAGAGAGGAAAGCTGGTTTTGCAGAGTGCCTTAAACACAAATGACTTTACCGAGTAGGGGGCTTGGACTTCTGTCTCTGGATGCTATTACCAACTCGAAAAAATGTTGCATTTCACTTCTCTGGGATTAAAAGAAAACTACTCGAGCTGTACTGGAGCCAAACCTTGAGTCTCTCTCTGACTGGTTTGTACCTCTGGGGCCGTGGCAGGTGGGAATTGATGGAATTCCAGTCAGCCCCTGCCTGCCTCAGCAGTGGCACCAGTGGCTGTCCCTGCTGGCTCTAAGCCCTTGGGTCTGGTGACAGGGTTTGTTCCACTTTGTCCTGACTTGAAGTGGCTTCTGTGGTGTCGTAGAGAGGTTGTGCTGGCCCTGCAGGGCCCTTCCCCAGGGCGTGCGCTGAGCAGGCTGTTAGCACAAAGATTGTGTCCTCAAGCTTCTCCAGAAAATCGGGCAGTTGGTTGGAAAGCTAGGAGGGGGCAGACGTTCCTTTTTCCCTTTAGGAAACCAGATCAAAGTGAGGGAACAGCAAGAAACCCTCTTTCTTTTTGGGAGTTTGTGCAGCCCAGCCACAGGAACTAGGAAAGCTGCCCAGCTCAATAAAGCTAAAAAGCTGCACAAAAAAATGATGTTTCCCTTTTGAAACTGTAGATTCCCCTCTCCCCTTTCTTGCAGAGTGAGAACAAAAGTCAGCCCGGAGACCAACAGTTCCTATCTTCCAGTCAAAATAATACATGGGAATAATATGGAGCTTCATAAGGAAGGTTCATTTAAAAGCCATTTGGGGAAATACGCCAGTATTCACTGCATAGTTCCTGAAGGCAATTAAAAATTGATAAAACCCCTTTTTTGGGGGGTGGGGTGAGAGGTAATGAAAGAGGGTTGTGGGTGCTGCCTGAGGTTTAGTCTGGAGTGGGATCTTGTTGCATCTGGTGCATCGCTCACCTTGAACATCAAACCTGCCCGTCCCCATTTGCTGGGGGGGGGGGGGACGGGACGGACATTTGTGCCCCAGGACAGCCGATTTCTTTTAACAGCTGCTCCTTTTGGGCATTGCTGGCTCTGCAGGGCATTGAGGGTTGCTGGCAGCCACCCTGCGAGTTGTTCAGTAGAGCAGCTTTCTTTCCTACTGTTATATTAAAACATTGCTCATCTCTTGACAAATCCCTGCGGTGGAGGTGTGGGAGAGCAGGCAAGGGTTTGCACGGCTGCTGCCCTGCCTGCTCATGCCCCAGGAGCTGGGAAGGAGCCTCTGCCCAGCAGCCAAGGGCAGCCCAGGCTAAGGCACATTCTTCTTTCCCAGCAGGGGAAGCTCCAGTGCCTTGTCTGAGCCTCGTGTGCCCTGGGACACTCTGTCTTTCCAAAACGCCTTCCTCGCAGAGCAAGAACAAGAACAAGGGCAGTCTGTGCTGCTGCCACCCCCTCTGCAGAGCCTGGGCACAAATCCCAGCTGCACAGGGAACACAGGAAACGCTGTGGGGGCCAGCAGAGACAGACCAGGCACACTGCAGGTAGTACTGAAGGTCAGTTTATTTACTCGGTTCCCTCTTCCACAAAACCTGGAGACAATCACCTTCCAGCAAAAGAGATGAGAAAGCAGTTAAGAAGTGAGAGGTTGGTTGGGCTCTGCAGCTCCTCCCCTACTCGTGGGACCAAAGGTTAGGTGGCTGCTCTGAAAGGCACGCAGCAGCTTGGAGTCCCCAAAGCTCCCTGTCCCAGCAGCACAGCCCTTCTCACCACATCTCTGGGAAAAGCAGGGCAGGGACCAAACGGGAGACACAGCACAGCAGGAGCCCCGCAGTGCCCACTGGTCTGCTCATCTTGGCCTTGCAGGGCTGGAGAACACCTGGGGGTTTAGTCCTGGGGGGATGTAGGGTGAAAGGGACAGGTTTAGGGCAGGTTTAGTGCTGCGAGGCAGCGGCAGGGTGACGGGACGAGGCTGTGGATCGTGTGGTGTGGAGGGGCAGGAGCTGGGCTCGGCAAGGCTCCAGCAGCCCCGTGGGACAGACCCACAGACGGACAGACAGACAGACACCTCACTCTGGCTGTGGGGTGTAGCGCAGGTACTTCTTGCCTGACGGCAGCTCCTTGGTGAAGACTCCTTTGGGGAAGAGCTGCTTGGCTTCCTCATCAGGTAAGGTGGGCACGACCATGACGCTGTCACCGGGCTGGGGAGCAAACAGGGACAAACAAATGGGACACGGGTGCCACCACCCCACTGTGTGCCCCAGGCATGTCCCACGTCCCCTGCTGCCTGGAGCCAGCACTGAGGGCAAAGTGGGAGCCACGGGAGATGTGTGAAGAGAGAGCACTCCCCTGGGAACAGGGAGTAAGGAGGGGGGAATTTGAGCCTCTCTGAGATGTTGGATGGAGCACAGCTTGCCCCTAGTCTGCTCATCCATTCCTGCTGTTCAGGCACCCCTGGACAGGTGGTGCTGGCTCCCCCCCCTCGATTCCAAGCCCTGGGGAAAGGTCTGCTTTCCTGGGAGGGGGGTGAGCTGGCCCAGCCCACTGGGAGCTTCATGCTGCAGGAACAGGAGCCTTCAGAGGCAAGGCTACCTCCAGCTTCTGCTTCCCCCTCCCAGGGAGGCTGGCTGCCATTTCAATGCCTGTTTGCAGTGGCTGTGAGCTCTGTCCTGCTCCTCA
This sequence comes from Certhia americana, assembly GCA_018697195.1. Taxonomy (NCBI): domain Eukaryota; kingdom Metazoa; phylum Chordata; class Aves; order Passeriformes; family Certhiidae; genus Certhia; species Certhia americana. Next base: position 31,144,248 of record CM031864.1, on the reverse strand, counting down.
CCTTCCAGTCCACAGGGGTAGCGACCTTTTTGTAAGCTGTGAGCTGCAGGGAGTCCACCACTCTCAGGATCTCATCAAAGTTTCTCCCAGTGGTGGCTGGGTACAGGATAGAGAGTTTCAGCTTCTTATCCGGGCCAAAAATGAACACCTGAGCACAGGGAGACAGTGTCAGGGGCTGGGCACATTTGTCTGGCTGCTCTGCTGGATCTGATCAGCCCTGATGTTCCTTCCTCTCCTGGGAGCTGCTTGACCACAGGTGTTGGGACAGGGGAGATGCCGTGGAGGGGATCTAGAGAGCAACTGGGAATGTGTTCTTGCTTGGGGACCTCCTGTGTCTAACACCAGCTTGTTTTGCTACCTGTGCCCTTCTAGAGCAAGCACACCAGAGGAGAGGGGAAGTCCAGCAGATCAAGCACTGACAAAAATTAATTTGGGACAGGCACGACCTGGACCGGTGGGTCACCGTGACACAACCCCACAGTTCCAGCCCAAGGAAGTCATGCCAGCTCCTGAGGATGGCCATGCCCATGGAGCTAAGCTGCCCCACAGCCACAGGGCAGGAGGGCAGGCTGTGGTTCTGTCCTGCTGGGCAGGCACGGGTGCTGTGGGGCCAGGCACTCACCACACGAGCAGTCAGGGGCATGCCATCCTTGTCCAGCTCATCCGGGTCCAGCATGCCCAGTTTGACGGCCAGCTCCCGGTTCTTGTCAGCAATGATGGGGAAGGGCAGCTTCTCTGCAGGCTGGTCCCCGTTGTAGGCATTGATGTCCTGCAGAGACAGCCGTGGCACGTTCCTGTGGCAGCACCACAGAGACGCAGGCCAGGCAGAACCAGGAGCTGCAGCAGCTCCCGGCTGCCTTGGGGCCCCGAGGTCTCGGGCTGGGACAGCACAGCCAGGGGCTCACGGCCCTTCCATGAAACTTCCAGAAAAGCCAGGTGATAAAGCAGAAACCTTAGCTGGGCTGTGCCTTGTTCCTGAGCTCAGTTTGTTGCAATGTGTTTGAACAACTTAGTTCTGGGGGTGCCCCAGCCAAATTACCGTTAAGTGTGTTGTCAAAGTCTCTAGAATTCGTCAAAGTCGCTAAAACCAACAATTGCACTAAACTGAAAAAACCTTCAAAACCACCAAAACAACGGTTAAACTAAATCAAGAGCAAAACTGCTAAAAAATTAGCAACAAGAATTAAAAACACTTAATTAAAAAAACCTAAACTTTAACCAATCACCTTTCCAAAAACCCTCATAAAATTTAAATTAAAAATATCAATTAACCAGTTATATATTAAGTAATAATATAAGCAATATTAAAAATATATATCCTATATATATTATATATGTAGTTATATATATAAAATATATAAACAGTATTTTAATACATAACTATATATATAAAAGTATATAACTATATAACTAATATATAAAGTATTAAAAATATATATATTAAATATTTTATATTTTAAAACTATATAAACAGTATTAAAAAGATACAACTAAAGTTATAATATAATAAATTAAATAATAAATAAACTAAACAATATAAACAATAACTTCCACATAATCGTATTAATTCATATCCAAAAATCCCTTCCACCTATATCAGTTCTTAGGCTGGCTCCCAGCCTGTGCTGCAGCTGCTTTGCCCAGGCAGTGCAATGCAGCAACAGGGAATTCCTGCCCTTGTTAGTGACCCAGAGAGCTTCAACCACCTTCCACTGAGAACTGTGGCCCTCTCCCAGCACTGCTGACAGACGTATTGGTGTCACAGCTGAACTGTTCTGTGCTCCTAAGGAATTGTTTCTCTAGTGGCAGAGCAAACCAGCATCACTACAGCTGACAAAGAAAGGTCCACAGGTCTTGTGCAAGGGACCAATCCCATCCAGTGAGTCACTCACAGCTTATTTAACTAAAGGCTCTCAAAAAACTAGAGTGGAAGCCTGAGTGCAGGTGTTGGGACGCTTCTCACTCCTTCCTGAACCACGCCTGGGATAGAAGAGAAAACCATCCCCCTCCAGAGCTTCTCACCATGGTTTATGAGGTTCCTCCCTGTACTAGTCCAAACTGGACCTGCTTCACAAATGCGGGAAAAAAAAAACCCCAAAAAATAAAAAAGAGCATTCTGAGCATCTCCAAACCTGGTCTGGACTTGACCAGAGCATTTAAGTTATCCCTGGAGTCTGCAGTACCACCCTCCCAGGTTACAGGGAGCCTCAGCAGTGCCAGGAGGAAGCTGCTCAAGGCAGAACAGGCAGAGCAGCTGCCAGCATCAAAGCAAGTAGAATTCAAGGCTCCTGCCCCAGAACAGGGCAGCCTGTTCCTTCCACCCTTTCCATGCTACAAGGAGACAATGCTGACTGCAGTGCTGCTGTGAGCCTCCCAGGCACTGCTGAGCTGCTTTATCAGCTCAGCTGATAACCTCAAAGTACAAACCTCTGCCTTCTCCAGGCTCTGAATGTGGGGGAGCAGGCTCAGAGGGAACTCAGGGAGGGCAGGAAATGCTGTCCCTTGGCACTGCTCAGAGCACACCAACAGCAGCAAGAGCAGGCAGGCCCCTCCTCAGTCCCCCCATGGTTGCTGGTGCTGACAAAAGGGGCTGTAGCCCTGCCCCAGCTGCTCAGGATGCTGCAAGCAGGTCAAGTGCTGCACACGTGGCCAAATGTTTCCTTCCCAGCTTTTCTCTTTGTTTGTTTTCTCCCCAGGCCTTTCTGTGTCACCATGGCTCTGCAAAAAGGGGCCATTGATCTCGGCTGGGTTGTGCCCAGGCTTGCCTTGGAAGGAAGCAGGGAATTGGTTCTGTTGTCCTGCAAACCTGCCTTGTGAGAGCAGAGCAGGGAAGGGAAGCAGAGCTGGGGAGTTCAGCTGAGGAGAAATGCTGCCTTGAATGTTCCACAGAGTCACAAGAGGCTGCAGATGGACATCAGCAAATGGGACCCTTTCTTTAGAGCAGGGGCTGGAGCATGAAGAGAGTTTCTGAGAAATAACATCTGAATCCTCTGGACTGTAAGTCATTCCAAAACGCACGTAATTCCATGACCTGGGGAGCTCTAGAAAACAGCCTCCCCAACCACGCTCTGTGTTGCAATAAAACACACCCACAACTCCCTTCCCTAGTCACTAATTTTCCTTCTAGAGTCCAAGCTGAAACCAGACATCACTGGAGTGACTGACCCACCTCTGACTCGCCAAGGTGCAGGTGCCAGTGGCCAAAGAGAGCACTGGAAACCCCTGACATGCACAGCATGTGCCAGCCAAGCCTGCTCAAGGAGCTCAGGCATTCACCCAGCCCTTGGAGGACTCTTGGGTTTTATAAAAATATTTTTTTCTCTCTGTTTTTCACGGCTGCACTGAGAAACCCCAGAATGTAAAAAGTGTTTTTTCCTCCCCAGCCAGAGATTGAAGGACTGGTCGTGAGCCATCTCTTCTGTCTCCTTTCCTTGATTGTTAATTCTTTCTTATCTCTAATATTTTTTTCCCTGACCCACACAGCTCTGCTCTGCAGGTCAGTCCAAGGACAAAACCCCCCACACATAGGCTGGTGTGTATTTTTATATTAAAACCCATATAAGCAATATTTACACAAAATCTCCAATACATATCACATTTGTTAGAATGTTAGACTCTATTCTAAACCAACCAGCAAATGCCATCTTCACAGCAGAAAATGGGGCAGAGAAGAAGGAGGAAGAAGCCCAGAAGCCACATGGAATCCTCCATGTTGCCTTCCCTGCTTGCCATCCTAAAAACCCCAGAAATCTAAAATTCTCACCCTGTGATAAACCTGCACACTATGCAACTATCTAATCCACATTCTTAGAAGCTCTGCTTCATTCTAGAGCTTAAAAAGCCTTTTTCCATGAACAAAGGTTAAACACATTGTTTGTCAGAGATTCTAAAATCCCTTAAAACATGCAAAGAAATATTTCTCAGAATTCTCAATTCCCACAGAGAACCTCCTTACTGGGGAGGGATCAATCCCTGGCTGAGCTACAGCTCCCAGTCCTGGAGCAAGCCTCTGTTTTTTTTGGCTAGGGATGGCTAAGAATAGCTGTGCCACCTCTGCTTGGAAAGCACAGCTGCACAAAGGGACACCACTCTGACCTCACCTTTCCAGGCCCTGTCCCCACTGGAATTTGGCAGCAAAGCAAGCAGAAGTTGCTTTTTTACCGTTTCATGCAGGATTTCAGCCATCCCCCCTTGCAGGCTGTGCTCCAGGTAGGAGCAGCATCATCCAGAGAGAAAGCAGAGGCGTGTCTGGGAATGCTGCACAGAGGGCTCTCCCAAAGTTCTTCTCACTCCTAGGACTGCCAGGTTTAATCCAGTGAAACACAGGCTGCATGGAACGCTCCAGTCTTCCGTGGATTTGTCCTCACCAAGTGGATCTTTTGCTCTTGAGGACTTTCACCTGGTTCTCTCTCACTGGTGCTGAACTGACACTTCCCAAACCTCTCTGTCTCCAAGGCTTCTCCCAGCCTGACAGAGAGCTCACCACAGCTTAAATCACTGCCCTCTCCGTGGCTTTCCTGCTCTGCCTCCCCTCAGCCAGCACTGAGAATCTGCTCTGCAGCTTCTCCTGGTTTCACCTGAGGTTCTGTGGAATCATTCTACAGGATCAGTAGAGTCAGCTCATTGCTCACCCCTTTTTTCAGATCTGCTAAGCCCCACGCATCCCTGCAGGCCCTGAGAGAGCTCAGCACATCCCTCCCTGATGAGTTACTGCTTTCCTGCAAGAAAGAGCCTGCCCTTCAGAGAGCTGAGCTCACTGAAATGCCTCCTGCAAATTCAAAGCCTTTGTAGAGGTCGGCAACACCCTAGCACTTTAGCTTTAGCCAGCCAGCAGATGAGCTTCCCTCACAGAAACACAACACAAACCTTCTCTTATGTCTAGTGACATGCTGTTTGCTAATTTGACTGCTGGTTTCAGCCAGTTTGAGCAGCGCAGAAATCTCATTTACTGGGATTTGTATGTTGCTTTTCCCAGGCCTTTCTGAGGACACTGGCCGTGCACCACTCAGGTACAAAGGTCCATTTAAGCAATAAGGCAATTAGCTAATTTCTAAAGCCAGTCAGTCGTGAAGTAATGTCCAAGTGTAGCAATTTCTCACTTTTAATGCCCCTTATTGCATGCACCTCTTACCCCTGGAAAATATGAGCGAACATTCCCAGTGCTAAGAGAGTGGCAGGCAATTCACCCAGGGGTTTTTACACTCTGGCCATTTCTTTCTGAAATACTAATTTTAGACCTCTAGCCCTGGAACCATTCTCCCTGGCAGCACACACAGGCTGCCTTTGAAGTTTTTCTTTAGTTCCCTGCAAGTTCCTTCACTGAGTTATTCCACTCCCATCTTTTTTCAGACTCCCTCACCTTTGTTTAATGTTCTCCTATTTGTGATTTTAAATTTAACAAGTCTCTGTTTGCCCTGTTTTCTCCTCCTTGCCCAAGCATGAACTGCAATTGCCTCCTCACTTCTGATGCCTCTTTTCCTTTCCTGTTTTCATTACAAGGCTTCCTGAGGGTCTGTGGATAGGTTGCCTTCCTCTGAGGTTCTGGAATCACCTCCACATATTTTAACCCTTTCAGCTAGTGCTAGGACAGCAGTAATACTGTTTTCCTCTGGTATCAAAGTCCAGAGCACCCTGGACTTTGTGGGGTGCTCCATGAAGATGGAGAAGACCTTTCCCACTCCTGCTCTGAACTTCAACACCCCCCCACTTTGGGATGTGACACATGCACTTCCAAGCCTGCATGTGCTTCTCCTGTGGCATTTGGAGTGAGGAAACCTGCCCACAGCCCTTACTGATGCCTTAAGTTTTAGCTTTAATATTTTTCAGATTCTGTGTTGTTTTAGTGGGAGTTTCTGGGTTTTATGTTAAGTTCTACTGAGCTCTCTTCACAGAGCAGGGAGACAAAACAATTCCTTTTCCAGCTTGGGACCAAGGACAACTTTCAGGCCCAAGAGCAAAACCAAGCATGAAGTGAGAAGGAAAAACCAAGGAGGATGGAGCTTCCTAACCTGAAGTTATAACTGGACAATTAACTCCAATGTGCTGATGGATCAGAGCTTATCAAAGTGTGAGACCTCATGACCAGGCGTCCATTTTTGGGGCACATCTTGGGTGTGACCCAGCCAGACTCTTGCGCTGCCTGGGCGTGCCCAGTGAGACCTTTTAATAAATCCCTGCTTTATCCTTTTGCTCTGGCTGGGCTCTGCTCCAGCTCAGCCTCCAGTACCTTACACCAGGAGAGGTGGTCCTGGACGCTGTCGATGGAGAGCGCGATCATCTTCACGTTGCGCTTGCTGAACTCTGGTGCCAGCCTGGCCGCCCGGCCCAGCTCCGTGGTGCACACGGGGGTGAAGTCCCGAGGGTGGGAGAACAGGATGCCCCACCTGCAAAAAGGGAGAGGGAAGGGGAAGGTGAGCTGTCTTTGTGGCTCGTACCGCCGACCAAAAGCCGCGCGGGTTGTGGGGCGCAGGAACAGCTTGTCTCTCTGATAAGGAAATCCTGCCCCGGCAGCTTTTCCTTTCCTGTCTCTAGAAACTCCCATGAGATAAGCCCTGCTCTGAGAAACTCCCTGCACCTCGCTCTGCACTCTCCCTCCAGGAGATGCTGGGATAGCCCATGGTTTTGACATGGATGTCAAGATGTGCTGCGTGAGGAGCAGGAGGAGAGGGTTTGGGAGGAGGTTTGGGGGAGTAGGGACACGCTGCAGCACAGAGACCCACCGTGTGAGGGGATGCAGGTGCCAGCCAGGTTATTGCAGAGGTGGGCACTGGTTCATGAGCCTGGCCGCTGCCCCCTACACCTCATCTCCATGTATAGGCATGCAAGGGAGGTAGAACTGAACTCCTTACTCAGCCAACATCCCAGTCAATCTAATTGTTTCAGTGCAACAGCTGAAATAAGTTGTGGTAAAAAAAGAGCAAAACTCTTTTTTTTTTTTTTTTTTTTTTTTCTTTTTTCTCCAAACCATCTTTACATCCAGGCTTTTACCTTTATGTTTCACAGACATTTTTGCACTGGGTGCTAGCAAAGTAAGTTTTCCAATGCTCTGCCTAAAACATCACACTGTGGCTCCTGTGACAACAACACAGCCACCTCGCTTTTGCCCACAGCTTGGCAGCAATGGATTTTAGAACCTTAAGAGCAGCCTAAATACTAATCCTGCACCTCACAGCTAAGGCAAACAGTGCACAGAGAAAGGCAGCAATGCAGCCCAGCAGGCAGCTGGAGTAAAAAAGCTCTCAGGGCTTCCCAGGGGCTCAAGCAAAGCCACCCCCATCACTTCAAACTTCCTGCCAGAGACTTGCTGAACCATTTCTCAGCTCAAATCCCACAGATCTTACTGCACCCATCCTCACCCGGCCCCCCAGCACCACAGCAGCAGGGGAAAGTCCTGTCTGAGAGACTTGGGAATGCAGCTGGAGGTGAGAGGAATGAGGGATTTGTCTTTACAAGCAAGCTGTGGGATAAAACTGTCACTGAGAGATAAAGGAAAAAAAGGGAAGGATTCCACTGATTGATGAATGGGAAAAAATTAATATATATTTGCCTTACAAACTGTAGATTTGCTAATAAATGAAACTGGATATCGAAAGATGAAAGAAACAATGGGAAGAAACCATAAATTCCAAAAGAATTAAAAGTGAAAAGGGAGGGTTTTATACATTATAGGGGAATCTGAGGGATCAGGTGTTCTGGGCAGTCTGTACCTCTCCAGTCCCTCAGCCAGTGGGGAAAGGGAGAGGGGAATGGGGCTGGGAAATTGGGATAGAAGGGAGGGAAATTGGGATAAAAGGGAGGCTGCATCCTCCAAACATTGGAGAGACCCCAGGGGAATGCCCCATGGTCTCTCCCTTTATTGGACTAAAGTCAAAGGACTCCTCTGTCCCCTTTTTAGACAAAACCCTCTGGTGTTTGAAGACTAATTTTGCTGACAGATGGCTCGGCTGAGGCTGTCCTGCAGCCCTGTGACAGCCGCAGGTCCCCAGGAATGTATGGGGTACCCGGCTCTCCCTACAACCCCCACACTGCTGGAAGGAACAGCAGCAAACAGCCGAGGGACAGAGGTGCCAAGGAGTGTGAGCAGCCGGCACGGCCAGGTTCGGGTTCTTTTCTCTCCCTCCTTGGCTCACAGAGCAGGCACAAGGCGCTGATTCCAGCTGGCCAAGGGGGACATGCAGGGACGGCTGCGGTGCCCAGTGGAGCAGAGCCCTTTGTCACCGCACACCACGGCATTCCCGGGATGTGTGCGACACCCGAGCCGCTCTCAGGACCAGCCTGGGCTAAGCGCCGCTCCGGCAAGCCCGGCTTTACCTCTCGCATCTCCTCGGGGGCTCGGCTCTGCCCTCCGGGAGGATGGGGACAGCCGGCTCTGCCCTCCCCGAGCACGGGGACAGCCGGCTCTGCCCTCCCCGAGCACGGGGACAGCCGGCTCTGCCCTCCCCGAGCACGGGGACAGCCGGCTCTGCCCTCCGGGAGCATGGGGACAGCCGGCTCTGCCCTCTCCGAGCACGGGGACAGCCGGCTCTGCCCTCCCGGAGCACGGGGACAGCCGGCTCTGCCCTCCGGGAGCACGGGGACAGCCGGCTCTGCCCTCCCCGCCGCTTCCACGAGGAGAACCCACGTTCTGTAGCGCGGCCACACGGGGCTGACCCTTCCCGAAGGAAGGCGGCCCCGCTCGGTCGCTGCCCGCCGGGATCCCGGCGGCGCGGACATCCCACCCCCAGCTCCCGCCGCATCCCCAGGCGCTCACGAGTCTCCCAGGAAGTCGTGGAAGCGGATGCGGCCCTGCGTGGTGTCCGCTTCGAAGTTGGGCGCCTCGTCCCCTAGCAGCAGCCCCGGCATGGCTGCAGCTCCCGGTGCAATTCCCGGTGCAATTCCCGGTGCAGCTCGCGGAGCCGCCGCCGCCCGCTCTGCGCCTGCGCGCCGCCGCCACCGCCCCCTCGGCGGCCACGTGAGCGGCGGGCACGTGACGGGCGCGCGGCGGCGGCGGGCGTGATGGCGACCTACGTGAGCGAGCTGGAGGCGGCCAAGAAGAGCCTGAGCGAGGCGCTGGGAGAGAACGTGAAGCAGTGAGTGCCCTCGGGGAGCGGGGGGTGCGGGGCTGGGCTGTCCCACCCGGCTGGCTCGGGGCTGTGCGCTGCGGGACCCTCAGGGCCCCTCCGGTTCCTGCAGAACCTCGGCGCTGCTGCGTGTGGGAACGGCGCTTCTCCTGCGGTGTGTGCACCTCAGCGTGAGGCCTTGAGGGGCTGGACAGAGTGAAAGGAATAAAGCAGGGATTTATTGAAAGGCCTTCACAGGACACACCTTGGGCAGTACAAGAGCTCAGCCAGGGCTGCACCCAAGATGGACCCCAAGTCAGGAGTTGTCACACTTTTATCAGTTTTGCTCCATTTCCAGTTTGGGGTTCATTGTCCAATTCCAGCTCCAGGTTCTGCAGTCCCACCCTCCCAGATTGCTCTCCTCAATTCTCTGCTGTTTGCACTTTTTGGGGCTGAAGCTGCAGCTTTGGTGTCCTTGGTTCTGGAGCTGGCAAAGGATTGTTGTGTGTGCCTGAGCTGTGAGGAGAGCTCGCTGACACTTTATATGGAGTTCAGAGTTACACACCAATGCAGTGTAGAATCTGGGAAATATAAAATCTAAACCTGAAGGCATCAGCCCGAGGTGCTGAGGGAAAGAGGCACCCAGCACTGTGGCTGGCACAGTGGTGTCGGTAGGTTGGACCCGAGGATCTCGAGGGCTTTTCCAACCGGATTGATTCTGTGGTTCCCTGCTCTTCCCGAGGTACTGGGCCAACCTGAAGCTCTGGTTCAAGCAGAAGATCAGTAAGGAGGAGTTTGACCTGGAAGCTCGCAGGCTTCTCACGCAAGACAACGGTAAAATAACGCCTTTTGTGTTCCTTTCAGCTGCTTCCCGAATGGGGAAAGTGCTTGTGAGGGAAAGAGCAGAGGCCAGGGCTCTGGCAGCAGTGGGGTTTAAGTGGTGGGAGGTGCCCTGGCCTGCATGGGGAAGTAGCCCCAGCACCGACAGACAATTTGGCATTGTGTAAATGTGTTAAAAATGTAAAACGTGTGCTGTTGGAGCAACCAAAAAGCCTTTTTTTTTTTAAAGTCACTGTGGAGACACTATCCTTTCTGTACTTTCCCTTTGGCTGTAGCAGGGGAGGGAGCCCTGGCTTCATTGGGTACATTTTCATCTGGGTGCACTTTGGGAGTGGCAGGTGGGAGTGCTGAAGGATGAGATTCCTCCAGCCTTGCTCCTCTGTGTGTCTGCACACGTGGGGTGGGCATTGCTGTGCTCATTGTGGGGACTCCTGGTTCCATGTTCGTGATCCCTGCAGGGAGTTTTTTGGTGCTCAGACTCCAAAGAGGATCCTGGAACCCTCTGATCCTGCCTCTGAAGCTGTTTTCATTTTCTCTAGTGCACAATTACTCTATGTTCTGGAAAACCCCCTGCAAGGAAATTCTGCTTTATTGGAACCTAAGCGAGTTGGCCTCATCTTTGTGAGGCTGGTTGTCGTTCTGGTGGATTTTCCAGCAAAAGCATTGCAGTGGGGTGCCTGCATGGCCAGAGGGACAGCTGCTCCTCTGGCTGGCTGAATGCCCCAGACTTGTCAAGCAGCTGACACAGCTGTGTGTGACACTGAGAAGTGACCTCCTTGTTTCCCTGCTGTGTGTAGTATCTTCTGTGCTGTTGTCACAGTAGTAGATTCTCGGCCCAGGAGAAGAAAACTCTCAAAAAAACTTAAATTGAAAATTAACTGAGAACACAACAGTGGGAAAAAGCTTAGGGAGTTCCTTTAGGATGGCTTTGAGGGGGTGCCTCTGGGCACTGATGTGCTGCTAATGAGCTCTCTCTCTCTCTCCACAGTCCACTCTCACAACGATTTCCTCCTGGCTATTCTCACCCGATGCCAGATCTTGGTTTCTGCCCCAGGTGAGTCCTGAGAAGCCTCATTAAACACTTGGTATAACGTTGTGCCTGCCACTTGTGTGTTTGGGGGGATGTGTGCACAGTACCCCAGTGTTCTCAGCCTTATTATTCATGGGGTTTGCAGCCACACAGGGGAAAATGTGAGAAAGGTGTGTTTCAGCTGATTGCAGTGGAGATGTTTCTATGACTAAGCTGCGTGTGCTTGGTTAGAGGCTGCTCCTGGACTGGTGCCTGTGATAATCTGGTTTGATTTCTGGATCGGGGGTCTGCTGGGAGCTGAAGGCAGATGCAGCTTTCTCTTTGAGGTGCTTTCTTTACCTCTTTCTCCTCTGAACTTTGTTCCTGGTCATTGTGGAGAGCCGAGTGTTGCTGACTGATCTTGATTTCAAGTACATCTGATAGGAGAGTGCTTACAGGGAGCCTTGGCTGAGCTGTGACCAATTAACCCAACAGCCTGCAGGTAGTTATCATTTTAACTTTGTGAGCATCTAGAATTATATTTTAACTTTGTAAGTGGCTGTCCTCAGGGTTGCAGGCTGTGGTGTGTTTGATCTTCAAAAGAACTCTCAACCCTGAGATGTGGTAGCAAGGGCAATTGAGCTGCAATTCAAGATGTGGAGCTGCTGTGTAGGAAGAGAGAGAAAATTGTTACAGCTCAGGTGTGCTGAGACCTGAGAGATGAGTTTTTTGAGAGAATACCTGTTACTGAGGTGCCCGTTGTAGCTAGAGGAAATAATGCCTGCAGAATTCCTGGCTGCCCACAGGTTTTTGTGCTGGAGCTGGTCCTGAACTCTACCAGTTGTGCTAATTGAGTGTTAATTGCCCCCACCTCCAAACTTGCTTGGTTTGCTCTTGATATTGAAGTTTAAAAACACCTTGTGTGTCCTAAACTTGTTCTCTTTAGGGGTCTGGACTCAGGTAAATCAGGTTTATGTCTGAATCTGCTGCTCCTTGCTTTTAGCTTTGAGTGATTAATTACAGCTGGATTCTAAAAAGAGCACAGGAGCAGTGATTCCCCTGATATCACCTGGGTCTGGTCAGCATGCCTCAGCAAGCTCTCCCAGGTGTCCCTTTTTCAAGGCTGTTCAGGATTGTGTTGAAGGTAGGAGCCCCAGCACAGAACAGGGTGCTGCTCCACAGGTGCTTTCCATATCCTCACTATTTCCTGCCTGCCTTTCTTTGATTTCAAGTCCCTGGAGGTCATTTTCTCTTGTCCCATTGCAGCTGGAAGAGCCCTGCTTGTAGTGCTTCAGCAGGTCAGTGTCACCATGTGCTGGCCAGGATCCTTTCCCAGTGCTGCTCACCTCCAGGGCTTTCAGGCAAGCTTTGGCTGGCTCTGTGTGCACAGATTGCAAAAATCAGTTTAATCATGGGGGTGTGTTCTTAAAAGATGTGCTTTGGTGCTCTGGAGCTGGCGCTGCATTCTGCTGGTGCCTTCCAGAGGCTCAGTTTTGCTGTGCACAGATCAGTGCAGTGTCTCCCAGTGATTTGGGAGCTGATTTGTGCTGAGGTGCCCCTCTCTGGGCCACTGACTGGTAGATCTCTTACAGGCAAGATCTCACTGGCAGCTGTGTGTGATGTAGGCTTGTACCTGCAAGCCCAGGAAAATGCAGTATGAGTGGAATACTAGCTGTTAACATCTAGATTTCTGTTTCTTCCCCTAGGTGCCAGTCTTGACATCCTGCTAAATTTTTGGCTGTGGTTTGGTTATTTTCTCTCTTTTTTTTTTTTTTTTTTTTTTCCTCCATGTAAGAATGGAAAGCTATCAGGCTTTTCTTTCAACCACTGCCTTTTGGGTAGAAGGGGTTTACTTTATGATTCATGGAAATAAGTAACTTTAAAGAAGTGTTTTTTGAGGCACTTGGCATGCCATCACAAGGGTTACTGATGCGTGTACTTTCCACCTTTGCGTGAGAGGCAAGGGGAAAGAACCTTCCTTAAAATATTATTTTGTATTGAAAAAGTAATCATGTGGTCAGTGGTAAAATTGTACTTACTGGAAGAAGAACCCTTGAAGGAAGGTATTTTTCAGGAGTGATTATAATGCCTGTTGAACCATACAAACAAACTCAATTTTGCTGCCTCTTGGAGTAGTGATCCCACCTGGGATTTAGGGGAGCACTCAGTGAATGTCACCCTTTTTTTTAAGGACGCTTTGCACTTCCCCCTCTCATCTGCTCAGGCTGTGGATCATCCAAACAACTTCAAATCCCAGTTCCCCAGCCTCTGTGGCACGGGACATTTTGGGTTTGGTGGTGCGGAGGGAGGGAGGGAGGTGTGTTAGCTGTTGTGATGTGAAGGATGACCATTTGGGGTCAGCTCTCCTGGCTGTGTCCCCTGCCAAGTCCTTGTGTACTGCCAGGCTCCTCGCTGGTGAGGAGCCAAAAATCCCTTGACTCTGTGCTCTGCAGGAATGTAAACATCCCTGTGTTACCAACATTGTTCTTAGCACACATCCAAAACACACTCTTGTGCAAGCTACTGTGGAAAAGTGAACCCTCTTCCACCCCAAACCAGCACACTGGGATTTTTTCTTCCCCCAAAAATTCCATCAAGAGGAAACTCTGGTTTAAATTCTTCCTTAACCCTGCATGGACTTGCTCACAAAGCTGACCTTGTTTGTTGGACAGTTGCAAGCACTCAGGGAAGCAAGGTTTCTTGAGTTAATATGTGTCTTGCTTGAACTGTTCCCTCCTTTCTTAGCTAAACCTTAGCAACAAAACTGAGACAGCTGCAAAGACTTGAGTTAGAGATGTAAGGATTTAATTTATTTAGCAGTAGTCTGGAGCCAGTCAAGAGATGGATCAGTGAATTAGAGCTCATGTGGAGCAACAGGAGCATTTTATTTCATCAGCTTTGTTCACAGTCTTTGCTTAGAGGGCTTTCAGCTGTGAGACTGGCTCAGGTTGCTTGTGTTTGCTTCTCTCCAGAGTAATGAGAAGGGAGGAAAAGTGAGAAAATGGCAGTGTGAGTTTTTGGCAGAGGAGAGTCAGCAGAATACCCGACCAAAACCCTTGTTCCTGCAAGAAGATTAAAACAGACAACCCCCTCCAAACTGAAGCTCAAGTAAAGAGCCGTGGGAAATGTGTGCTTGCTCTCTGCTGCTTTCTGTGGTGGCTTTCTCTGTAGCTTTGTCCTTGCCTCAAGTAGCATGTTAGGAAAACCTGGCAGGCTCTGGCTGGTGCCATCGTGGTGGTGCCCTCCAGAGATGTGGCAGCTCCTAGAAAAATGTTTTTATCTGGTGCTGCTCTTTGAAGGCAGAGCAGCAGCCACTGCTGTGGCTCGTTAAGATCTGATTCCTTTGCTAGCAAGATTTAATAAAAGCTGCAGACATCTCTGAAGTTTCATGCCTGAGCCAACCCAGCCTTGTCATTTGTGGCCAGGAAGGCAAGTACTGGTTTTCTTAGAATGCTAGAGGGAAATTTTGCTTTCTTCATCTAGTGCAAGTCGGGCTTGGTAATATGAAAACCTGGAAAAAAGAACCAAGAATTCTGCTGTGGGCTCATTAGAGTGGGGAATAGGAGATTGTATCTCACCTTTTCCTTGTTTTAAGCTGAGTTTGGCTAGTTCTTGTTAAATGTGCACGTTGAGATTCAGTTAAATTGCATCTTTCAGATCTACTGTCAAAGCCTAAAAATCTAGTTGCCATTTAAAACCTACTGTATAATTTGTCTTAAAGAAGGTATTTTAAAATAATTCAGATTTAGCTGTTACCTGTTATATCTGTAGAACATTGTCAGAGGAGGAGTGTTTGCAATTTCCACCTCCATCCATTGCCCTTTCTCTGGTCAGGGGTGAGGCTGTGAAGGAGCTGTGTGAGACCTGATGTGTTTCTCCTCAGTGGTTGCCTCTGCCCCGTTGTTGGGGCCTGTCCTGTGATGTATTGATGAGCAGTGGCACCACCCTTACAATTTCTGGGGAGGTTTTATTTATCATCTCTTAGTTTCTTTAATTGATGCTGGATTTTGACAGCAGGGTTTGTAGTCTACACGTTTCCATCTCTCCAATAGGATGTAGCTAAACTTCTTGGTCAGCTTTTTTCTGATATAGGGACAATGTGCCATCTGTGTGTGTGTGGAGGTTGTTTCTAATTCCTTCTTAGCAGCTGACCATTCAAAAACTTCACCTGAATCCTCTAGCTGAGCCTGATCCTGTTTGAATTTTTTTTTTTCCATAGCGGAGGACACGGTGCTTGTGCTCCAGCTGGGAGTGTGGGAAGCTCCCTCAAGCCAAGGACTTCTAACCAGCCTCATTCCTTACAGGGCTGTGGTGTAACTGTGTCTATGAATTCCTGACTACAGCAAGTTAAATTTAGTTAATTCTTGATTACAGCAAATTAAGCATAGCTGGGACAGCCAGAGATAAAATGCACAGATTGGTGTGAAGCTGGTGAGAACTGTGGGAGCAGGAAGAACCACAACTGGGTGTTGGTCAGTGCTCAGTGTGGCTAGCCAGGTTGTGGGTGGTGAAATGTGGAAAGGCTGCTGTCACTTCTCATCCCTGTCCAGACCAAATGGCAAATTCTGGCCGAGGTGTGGCCAGGGAATGTCTAAGGCATTGCTGTGCTGTCAGAATTGCTCCAGCCTCTGCTTCAGTGGCAGCTGAAATCCTTTCAGAGCTGAGTTGTCTGAGCTCCCTGGAGGTGGGCAGGGCATGCTCTGCTCCAGAGGGAAGGGATCCTCACTTGCAGTGCCAAACCGGGGAGGAGGGTGCTGGAGGCACACAACAGAGGCTGCTCTGTAGCCACGAGAGGGCTGTCCAGTCTCTGAGTTGCACTTGTTCCTTGTCAGGAAGCACACACACACACCCACACATCCAATGCAGTGCTGTCCAAAGCCAATGTTCCCAGTGTTCCTGAAGGAATTCACTGCTCACACATGCTCACACCTGTCAATAGCCAATTTGCTAGGCTGTCCTTGCCAAGAGCTGTGTGATTATCAGGAAGGATGTGGTTTGGTCTGCTGGAGGTGCAGCTGTCAGACAACATTCACGGGGCTTTTGAGCTGATGATGTGACCAAATGGATTTATTTATTGATACTAAACAGGAACCTCTTTTTCAGCTGTTTGCTGACATTAGTGGCATCCTGCTCCTGGGCTCAGTGTAACAGAACAATCAGCTGTGATGTTTAATAAGGATCCATGACAAATCTTCCTGAAGCAGAAGGAGAACTGGGGAGTCAGGCTGCTCAGTTCAGATGGTTAGCATCTGACCTGATCTAGGAGTGGGTGAGAGGAGGACCTGCCTCCAGGCAAGCTCTTACCTTCCTGATGAAACAAATGGCTTGTTCCTTCCTTTTGGATTTTCTTACAGGCTGTGCTTGTCTCTCTCCTTCCACCATGGGTTTTGTGTGGTGTGTGGACAGAAATTGCTGCCTAACTCATGGGTGTTGTGAGTGAGTCAAAGTAGCAAGGGGCTGACAAAGGAAGGGAGAGGCTACTAAAAGTCCTCTCCTCTCAAAAGACCTTCCTCTGTGCTATGGCTGTTGATTTGGGGTTGAGGCTTAATAGGTGGCCAAATCTCGAGGTTTTCATCCTGTCCCTATATCAGCAAGACCAACTGAGTGGGTTTGTTTTGTTTTGTTTTTTTGTTTCTTTGTTTTGTTTGGTTGTTTGTTTTCTTTTGTAGAAGGTGCTGGATCCCTGCCATGGCCAGGTGGCTCTGCAACTAAACCTGGAAAACCCAAAGGGAAGAAAAAGATTTCTTCGGTTCGCCAAAAGTTTGATGTAAGTGTCTGTGGTTCTCTTTACACGTCTGCCAAACTCTTAAAACAAGTGATTTACTAGTTATTCAGTCAGCCAGAATTCTCTGACTAACTCTCAAAGTGTTAGAAGCGATATATTCCTTGGGTGCAATGTTTTTCAGAAGGTCAAATCGTTTCAGAGCTGAAAATGCCTTTCAAAGGCGCTGTCTTCTGGTGGGTGGCACAGAGGCATGCGAGATCCAGTTCACATTGCAGCAAAGGCTCTGTACAGCCCCCCAGCACTGCCACACTCCTGTTCTGCACTTGTTCCTGTGCTGCCAGACCACTGTGTGACAGAGATTTGGGATGAGGCACTCTCTTTAGCAGGCAGGCTTAGATAAGGTGCTTAGTGCCCTTCTAGGGGCTCTGATCAGGCACACTGTGTGTGCTTCACAGATCAGTGTTCCAAAGGAATGCAAGTCCAGCTGAAGGCCCCTCGTATTTAGAAACTTGAATTACTTTGCAGTGCTCACAGCTGCCACCTGAACTCTGATGTTCTGAATTCAGTCTGTTTACCTTGCCTGTCTCCAGACTTCACAGTAACTCTTCAGTTCAGTAGCAAGTAGATGAGAGTTTGAGAAGCAAGTTGCGGTGTGGTGGAAGTCTTAGAATTTGATTTACTGTTATTACCCCCGGATACACCAAATTTCTAGTGTGTGTTTGTACACACTGGTGTGTTTGTTTGTTCAGGAATGCTTGGCAGTAAGCACTGTATGAAGTGCATGTTATGATTAATGGGCTTGTCTGGTACTGGTGGAATTCCTGAGTAGTGTGGACTTGCAAATGCCTTGGCATTTCATGATGTTTCCCTCACTGGTCAGAATAACAACTGTGAATGACTACAGGTCCATTCCAGTTGGCTTTTGCTTTCCTAAACCACATTCCTCTTTAGAGCTGCTTATGCTTTGAAAGCGTTTTTTTCCAGGCATGCAACTTTCCTGTAATGAAAGCGTAAATCTTTAGAACTATGGGGAGGGAAACCTGCTTTCACATCAGCAGTGGGTGGATTGGGTTTTCACTTTGACTTAAATGCCACACTGTCCTTTGACTAAAGCAGCTCCCCTTTGTCCCCTGAAACTGAGGTGTGAAAAATCCACTTTGCTGCATATTCATTGTTCATATTTAAAAGTATGTGTTTGTCCTGGTACCCCTAAGAGCCTTGCAGCAATCTCCATTCCAGAGCCAGTGGAGGTTTCAGGGAGTGTGATCAGTCTGTTCCCTTGTGGGTTAGAGCTGAACCAAGCACATGGCTGGGCTCAAGGATCAATAATTTCACTTGCTTTGTCTCCCCCCTTTATCTGGGGACTGATGAGCCATCACAGGCACTCAGAGCTTGAGACACAATGCAGCCAAGGAACACAAGTGGCCTGGGGAATGTCACCTATGAATTCCTGTTCTGTGATGAGGTTTTTTTCCCTAAATGACCGAATTCAGTTCTGAAAAATAGTCATAATCCATCTCAGTGGCTGCTCTGTAACACAGCTCTGCTTGGAGTAATGAAAGTACACAGGGAGACTGGAGTATGAAATTAGTGCTGGAATTAGGCTAGGTTTAAAGCATTAGAGAAATGTAAGAATCAGTCACACAAGTTTAGGCCCATGGGTTTTAATCTGGAGGGAAACTGTACAGATAGTAAATAAAAATATATTCCTCTGTACGAGAAATGACTAAATCGATGAGAACTCTTCAACACAGAAGGTGTCTGAGAGATGTGGAAGGCCTGGGTAGTGTGAAGAGGGGTAAAAAAGACAGTCACTGACCACATTTGGGTTCCCAGGAGAATCAAACAAATCTAGCATGTGGGGAGGTACAGAACAAACCAGAGCAAGTGAGTCTTCATGTGGTGTGTAGAATTTCTTGCTGCAGTGTGTGGGGAGTACCCAAAGTTCAGGTGGTGTGGGGAGCTACAGGACAAGTCCAGTGAAAGGCTACCAACACCAACTTAACAATTTCTTCAGTCACAAGTCACTGGAGGGGGATCTTTTTAGGGTTTTTTGTAGCAGGTGTATGCTTTCTGACTGGAGAAGGGATGTCCCCTTGATGAACCAAAGGGTCTGAATGAATATTACCTTAGCCTTTCATGTTGTGTTCACACCAGCACCGGTTCCAGCCTCAGAACCCACTGTCAGGAGCCCAGCAGTTTGTGGCAAAGGATCCTCAGGAGGATGATGATCTGAAGCTGTGCTCTCACACTATGATGCTCCCAACGCGTGGCCAGCTGGAAGGAAGGATGATTGTCACTGCCTATGAGCACGGGCTGGACAATGTCACTGAGGAGGCAGTGACAGCTGTTGTCTATGCTGTGGAGGTGAGGCTGGGCTGGGGGGCACCAGTGGTCTCATGACACCAGCAGCAAAAGGCTCTGTGTGCAGTCTGGGGCGTTGTCCCCCAGCTTTGGCCATTGATGGTGCATGACATTACACATCCCAGGAGTGACACAGCCACTGTTTGGAGCCTTGATGTTTTTTGCACTCAGCATGTGGAGGCCAACCTGAATTCCCCATCTGGGAATGAAGCAAAATTAAGAAGTTGTCTGCTTGTTTTTTTCAGACTGTTCCTTCTCCAGCACTTTTCAGACAAATGAAAAAGATGAGTGAGTGGCTTTTCACTGTCATTTCAGGGCGTGTATTTCAGTGTATTTCAAGTGTAACATCTAGTGCAAGTTATGAAATCTTAACCTTAATCAGGGGTTGGGAATTTCCAGCATTGAAGACACCCCTTTGACATTTGAAGCAGGACATCACATTAAAGTATATTTCACAAGCTGTTCCTTATGATACTCACAAAGTGCCATGTTCTCTGTATCCAAGTATTGGATAATGAAAACATCCTGTAGCTTGTCCAGATATTGGTTCCCTTCCATCTTTAGATCTCTGTGGTCACAGCAGCACTGCTCTGTCTTGCCAGCTGGTGAGGCCCTTCTAGCCACGAGTGGATGCATCAGGACATGTCACAAGATTTGTTTCTCGTTGCAGAACCACCTTAAGGACATTCTGACTTCTGTGATATCCAGGAGGAAAGCCTATCGTCTGAGGGATGGCCATTTCAAATATGCCTTTGGAAGCAATGTCAACCCTCAGCCATATCTGAAGAACAGTGTTGTTGCTTATAACAACTTAATTGAGTGGTAAGGAGCTGGCAGCACACTGATAGTGTACATGGATTTTGCTACTCTTGGAATTACTCCGTGGCTCAGCTTCTTCTTTTGCATGTGTTGACGGTGTCTTGCTTTCACACACTAGGAAGGCCTTGCTATGGGGGATTAGGCAGTTAAACAGGGAGTGAGAATGTGGGGAATTCCCAGCACTGGACTGTAGGGCAGTGTTACACCTCTCTCCCTTCTCTCTGCTTGTCCAGCAGTTCATTGCTGCTTTTTGGATGCTTCAGTAACACAGCAATTCTCTGCCCTTGTGGAGGCACGGCCGTTGTGCCACAGGATTGAGATGTCAGCGAGGACCTGCAGGACACTGCCACCCTGTCATTTCCTGCATGCAAACGTGTTTATGGGTCCTTGGCACACCTTTCCAATTAACAGGGCTTTGAGGTTCCCCTGTCTGGAGTCTCAGTGTCAAAGAGTTTGTGCAGTGCATCTGGCAGCATTTGTGTATGAGAAGGCAGTTTTGTTTGTCCGTGGCAGCCTCTAGCAGTTGACAGGAGGTCATGGGTGTTTGAAGATTTGATTGTAGCACTACAAACAGCTCTGCCTAACGGCCAGTGTTTCAGTTTAATGTTGTGTGTGCCTTAATTTTTATGCTGGGTAGAAGCTATTGGCTGCAAGTGATAAAAGCTGCACAACCGAGACCATTTAAGCAGGGCTGGAGCATGTTGAGAATCAGTCCACACTCCTTGTGAAACTGGAATTTAGAGGGAATTTTAATTGGAGCTGAAATAATTTTATGTGCACGTGTGCCACATCAGCTGGTGCAGAGCAGCAAGGCCCCTGCTGTGTGGCAGCCACAGCTGGTGCTGGTTTGGTGACTGGGATGTTTTCTGCCTGCTCTGCCCCCAGCCCCCCGAGCAGTGCGACGCCCTCGGCGGGTCAGAGCCTGGCCCCCCCGCCCGCTCCTGACGATGCTGAGCAGCAGGCAGCCCTGCTCCTGGCCTGCTCTGGGGACACCCTGCCAGCATCCCTGCCTCCAGTCAACATGTATGACCTCTTTGAGGCACTGCAGGTAAGCTGGTTGGGTCACACCTGCGGGTGCTAGCTGCCAGTCCTAGGCCTGGCTTACGTGCATGGAAGGGGATTTGTTTTCTCTTCCCGTAGTCTCTTTCCTTCTTTGCCTCTGAGATTCTTTGGCTTTGATTTGTTCCCACTGTTAGCTCATGGTTTGATGCCTTTTGTGATCCCCTTGGTCACAGAGCTGATGAGGAAATCCCTCTCTCACAGCTGGGCAAGACGGGTGAGCGTTTCAGCTGCTGCAAGGCTGCAGTGATTATATCAGAAATGAGCTGGACAGATTTTGACAGTGCTGCAGCAAAATAACTTACCTGGCACGTCCCTTCTTACTCCTCGTGTTCTACCCGGGTACTTAGAGGAATACTTGGTCCTGGCATGCAGGCCACTGCAGTGGACTAGCTGTGATCACCTCAGCCTTGGGGATGCATTTAAGGTCAGCTGAATTTTCATTGGAGATGTATGGCTGTGGTTCCCTCCCTCACTGGCAGCTGTGGCTGCATTGCCTTCTTTGAGTGTCTAAAATTAGCTGTGAGAAATTCCCCCTTGGTCTCTGCTGTTGTGAACAGGCCTTGGGATTTTGTCTCACAGCTGTGGATGCAGATCACAGAGCTGTAATCAAGCACTCATCTCATGTTTAATCAGAATTGTTTCTACGGTTTTGATGACCAATTATTGATTGCCACCCCAAGAGTAAAATTGCTGTTTCCTTACCATGGCACTCCCTTAGAAGGTGGTTTAAGAGGTGGTTGTGCCATGTTGGCTGCTGTGGCAGTGCTGGCAGGGAGCAGCTCTCCCTGGGAGACTCCCTTTGTTCCCACCCTGCAGAGGGAGCTTATTTCCTGGTAATGTGGGCAAATGTGTACGAGAGGCGTGCAGCTTCTTTTCCAACATGCATTTCCAGGTGCACAAAGAAGTGATCCCTGCACACACAGTCTATGCTCTGAACATTGAGAGGATTGTCATGAAACTCTGGCACCCAAACCACGAGGAGCTGCAGCAGGACAAGATCCATCGGCAGCGCCTGGCCGCCAAGGAGGGTCTCCTGCTCTGCTAGAGCTGGGCAGGCCTGCCCCAGCCCTCAGCTGGCTCCAGCCAGCTCCTGGAAATTGTCACTGGGATGCTTCTGACAAACCTGTGCCAGCATCTCCGGGATGATGTGATTTATGAGTCAGCTTTTCCTATGGAAATGGGACTGAGTCTGTGGGACACTTCCTCTGCTTGCCCAGAGCCACGTGCCGTGGAGTACTTGCAGCAATGCCACTGAAGTGGAAAGGAGAAACAAGACACGTCTGCAAGGACTGTTTTTAGGAGAAATAAATGTGAGAGTGGAAAGAGTTGGTTTTAAATGAGGTGTGCTTTTGTCTTCTTTTGTGAGCATGGAGATTGCCTCCTGCCTTCCCCTCTCAGGTGTTTTCCCTGCTGAGCTCAGACTCCAGAGGCCTTGCCCAGCTTCTGCTGCAGCTTGTGGGATCCTTTTCTTTAACTGGTTATGGGGTGGGCTCTTGTGAAGGTGAGCAATTCTGTAAGCTGACATTGTTCCTCTTCTACCAGGGGAGCTTCTGACCGGAAACTCAGACAAAACAAGGCAAAAAGGGAATTGTCTTGGTGTTGGAGACTCCTTGGATTAGCAGCATGAACAAATCTCTCCTGTCACTTTGTTGTAAAAGTGTGCAGCCTTGTCTCGTTCCATTATGAAATTATGCAGCCACACCTTTCCACGTGAGAGATGTGCAGATCACTGTGTGAAAGGAGAAATTCCACCTTGTGGGTTTCAGGTGCTCTACTGTATTTGAGTCAGCTGTGGGAACTAGCTTATAATAACAAGAAAATTGCATTGAAGTGTCTTAATTACTACATGACCTGGATTTGACCTCAAACATGGAGGCACCTGCTGAATCACTTGCTGTGCCTCCAGATTAATGGAATTGCAACAGCTTCTTCTGGGGGAAATGTGAAAGGGGAAGCTCATGGTTCCACTTCATTCTGGTTTTCCTGACTGGGATGTATTTGGATGGTAGACTTGTCATATTTCTTGTTAAGTTTTCTTCTCTTCTGTTCCCCCAGGACTGAAGAGGGTGCAGATCCCTGATGTTTCTTCCCAGTTACTGTTTTTAGAACTTCCTTTCCTTACCCCTGTGACTTTTCATGTTGCACCAGCATTGTAACAAGGGGCTGTGCTTATGTTCCTAGTTTTCCTGCATCAACCCTTAGGTTGTGCTGTGGAGTCAGGCATAGCAAGAGGCAGTGTCTGGGCAGGTATTGGTGGCTCTCTTCATGAGAAGATCATTTTAGGATTATGGAGAAACTGGGAAAGGCAAGGACACAGAACTGCAGTTGTAGGTCTGGCAGTGTGTGGTTAAAAGGGGAGTGGGGGAGAAAAGATGGATGGTTTCTTCTGGTCCTTTTCTTTCGACTGCTTTTGGTTTTTCTGTATTTAAGCTGGTTAAAAGTTGACCTCAGTGGCTTTTACATGAGAGTTTTTAAAAGCTGTGTTTAACTTTGGTAATTGTATGGTGGTGAGATCATCAAGCCACCCAAAATACAGACTGTGGGGTGTGGGAGGGAGATTTCCCAGATAGTTGTGATGCTTCTGGTATAAAATGAAAGCATTAAGTTTGTTTGCTAGAAACTCTGGGGCAGCTCTGAGGATCTCAGATCTGAAGAAAGCACCCAGCCTCCGACAGCATCACAGGCGGGTTCTGAAACAAGAATGCTAAGTGTGGCACTAGAATCTCCCTGCTGTTTGCCTGAGCTGTGCTCTGAAGAGCCAAGTCATCTGTTCCACCCTGCCAAAGTGGGCTGTTGGGTGTGCCTGCTGCTCAGCAAGGGCTCGAACGAGGAGCTCGTGTAGCTGCACTGAGAACTGAAAGGCACACGGTCTCAAAGTGCTTTCCCAGGCAGTGTGAGCTTCTGTGAGAAACAATGCTTTATGGGCTTCTTGGGTCATGGAGCGGCAAGGGATCACAGAGTTTATGGAGTTGGAAGGGAGCCACAAGGCTCAGTGGTCCAACACTGAAGGGCATGGCCCAGAGGGGGAGCAGACCCGTGAGGAGCACCATGCTCTAACCAGCTGAGCTAATCTTTGAGGCTGCCTGGAGGCTGCTGTTCCACCCCCTGCTGAAAGAAGGGCTCAAAATTAGAGCAGCTTGTTTATTTGCAGAAATGAGACCAGAGAAGTGGTGCCATTTCCACTTCTGGTGTGTGAAGGTTTTCCTTGGAGCCCTGCCCTGAGAGCAGGGGGCTGGTGCTGACAGGTATCACTGCTAGGCTGTGACATGACATGTCTGTCTTCAGCACCGTAGTCAGCCCTCTGAAATGAATAACACTGCTGAGCCACAAAGCAGCACAGAAAATAGTTTTGCCTCAAGAGCCACACAGAATCTGCCAGCTCTGTGGCAAGCTGAGCTTGAGCAAAACTGTTCCTGACAGTTGTTAGCTCAAAAACCTTCAGTGGAGCTCCCAAATTAGCTGGGGCAACCTGGTGTGCTTTTAGTGGCCTTCACCACTGAAGGCTTTTTCCTCTGACTTGTGCCTCTTGCTGCAGGAGGGATGTCACAGCTCATCCCAGTCTCCTGTTTCCAGCTCTCCTGGACATGGTGTGCAAGCAGTGGATGTGTTTTCAGCTTTGGCACTGTAGAGAGCAATCCATGCTCTGGATCCGTGTAAAGTGGCCTCCTCCACACCAGTGCTCAAGGGAGGAGCTGACCTTGGACCCTGCTGATCCCATTAAAACTTAACTTGCGTATCTGCAGCCAAAAAATAAAGGAATAAATCAAAGAAAGTCTGAAGAGCATCATTAATAGAGAGCAGCTCCAGCTATTTGGAAATCACACTTTGAAATACCGAGTCTTTCAAGATTTTAACCAACTTAGCTATTTCTCTTTTTTTTTAGGTCATTAATCAGTGGCTATAGCCAGACAGTTATGATTAAACAATTATTGAGAGTCTTTTAAGCTTGACTAATCTTTGGTTTCAAGGAAAAGATAATCCCAAGATGAATGGCTGGCTGGATGAGAGATACCAGACATGAGCTCAGTAGGACTGAGCAGTGACTTGGGGAAAGATAATTCTCACCACCTATCCCTGACCTATCTTGCAGAAATGACATGAGAGTGTGAGCACAGGAAGAAGCAGTGTCCCCAGTGCCCTCCCAGCCCTCACTGGTTCCTGGGAAGGCAGTGATGGACAAGTGGGGCCATGTCCCCAGCGTGCCACACTGCTGCTGGCTCAGCTGTGTCCCCACAGAGGGGAGCAGGGCTGTGGCAAACCCCTTGGCTTTATCTGGTTCTTCTTCTCAGGGTCAGGATTTAAAAGCACAAGGGACAGAATTCTTGTTCAGACTTGCATGTTTATTATTTTTCATCAATGTTAAGCCTCACTGACTGTAAGTGCTGCTACATGCTGAGTTAACAGAGTAGAAATGGAGCCTAGAGTTCTGCCTTCGAGGTCTTTTTAAGCTTAAAGTACTCAATTATGAGATGCCAACTAATTTATTTTAACTTCTAACCTGATAATTAACCACCCATGTTCTGCACTGTGGAGTTTTTCAACCAATCACACAAAATCACCTAACCTCGGGAAGAAGGACTAACTAACCTATGCCCTAAACCCTCCATCTTGTTACATATATATTACTATATCTCAAAAACTTTAAGATTTTCACCCTGTGAGATAACACACTTCTCTTCAACTCCACACTCACAGACTCAGTGCTATCACTCAATTTTGGAAGCCTTTCTCAAGGCCTCATGTCAAATGCAGTGTATTTTTGAGGATCATTCCCTGTCAGCACAGAAAGTCTGAAATTCTCTGTGCCCAGGGTTCTGACACAGGGCTGTGCCTGCAGACAGCCACTTCACCAGAGCCTGTGCTCCTGCAGGGAAGGGGAGCACCCCGAGCCAGAGCCTCAGTGCACATCGAAGCAGCTGGGGAAGGTGTGCCATGCAAATGAGCTGCACCTCAGGGCTGGTGCCTCACCGCAGCTGGGCCTCTGCATGGGCTGTGGCAGGAATATGGGGCTTCCTGTTGGAACCCAGAATGCAGAGAATATTCCTCTGCAGCTTTTGAAGGATCCAAACCCTCTGACAAACACTGCTTTTAACCTTCGTCCATGGAAAGGGCTTCCCAGGCTCTGGGATGAAACAGAACTTTCAATGTAAATTAAGATAGTAGCATAATATGGAATTTATCACAGGGGGGGAAATTTAGATTTTTGGGTTTGTCAGCATGGTAAGCAGATGAAGACAAGCTGGTTGATCCTTGTGGTTTTCAGGCTTCCTTCTCCTTCTTCATCTCCTCCACATTCTGCAGTGTTGGGGACACAGGACCATTGGGCACAATTTGCCACAGTGTTACATGAATAGAGATTTAGTTAGTTATTGGTAGAAAAGTAGAAATAACATCCATTCTTGGTGATAATTGGGTGAGTTCTCTTGAAGAGAACCTTGATTCTGTGTGTTGGAGGCTTTTTGGTGCCTTTTGTCCCTCAGGCCAAGCTGTTATAAAGCCTGGTGTGCAGAAATTGCTGATCAGGAAATAATAAACAACCCGGAGAGCGAGAACAACCAAGAGTGCAGTTTGTGTTTTTACTTCACATGGGCTCCTGAAAAGGTCTTCCCTATCAGGGGAGAGACATGTGGGAGTGGAAGAACTGCCACACTCCCCTTCTGGAGCTTCTTGCTCTGCCTCAAAGGTGCTCCAGGTCCTCTGGGGCAGAGGTGTCAGGCCAGGTGTGGAGCCAGCACTGTGGAAGCACATCCTGCATGTCCTGAGGTGCTGATGGAGGCAGGGAGAGGAGCAGGCACAGCACAACTCCCATGGGTGGTGTTGGTGGTGGTGTTGTTGGCATCATTGTGAGGACACCCATCTTTCCCCAGCACTTCGTGGCTCTTGCTTTTGCTGCAGCTAAAAGGGAATATGTGGCAAATAAAAGCATGGGCCTGATTGCCTAAACACCAGATTGCCCAGGCTGTGGAATGTGGACACTCGCTGTGGACAGGGAAAAGCAGTTCTCAGCTTTTCTCAGGACTAGCCTGGGAAAAGCTGAAGAAAGAATGTAAGCAAAGCTCAACACCTGACCAAGTGCTGTTCTGCAGGATTGTTTCTCAAGAGGTGTTGTCTCTTTTTTTCCAATAAGTTTATTGTTTTCTCTGGTTAACCAATCCGTGTTTAACCCAGGGAGCACACTGTAAAAGCGTGTGCCATTTTTAATAAAGTTGTTTTTTGCTATTGTCGTCTGAACTGGAGTCTGTCACTCTGTCCGTCCAGCGGATGTGGAGGAGCATCTTGGTGCTCCCAGCAGCCCTTCACTCCCTGTCTGGTCTCATTCCTATTCCTGGAATTGTATCTTATTCTGATACTAAACTTCGGAGGAAGCTCAAAGACCTTTAGTCGTGGCTTCTGCTTTCTGAGGCTTCAATTATTGGTTGGTTAATGCTTTCTGAAAATGGTATTCTGAAAATGGTAACCACAGAGGAAAATATGGTCCTGAGCCAGAGGTTGGGCTGAACCAGCTGGGCTGATTTTGACCATGATTTTTTTTTATGAGAACAAGATTTCCAGTTCCTGCAGAAGCATGTCCTTGGTCTCATGCTCCCCTCTCTGCTGGGCTGATATCTGTGCTCTAGGTGTGTCACACAGTTGTGATCTCAGCATGAGAAAGGTCTGTGTTCCCTGTGCTTCCTGAGAGGGAGGAGGAAGAAAAGCACTAGGGATTTCTTTCAAAGAGCAGAGCATGGAGGAAGGGCTTCCAAAAGCCCCTTTCTGCTGCAGTGCCTGAGTGGGAGGTGGGGCTCTGTCGCTGTTATTTATGAACAGAAACACACAGACTCCAAGTAAGTTCATCAGAAGGCTGAAAAGAGGAATCTTTATTAACAAAATGGAGCAACTTATATAAGGTAGTTTGCTAAGTAAAAAGTGATTGGTGAACGGGAACAGCACCTTCCCTATTACCATTGGCTAAGTAAGAGAAACAATATATTGTATGTTAAGGAAAACAAGGATGAAAAAACACTACCTGTTGTTTTGAGGAAGAATATTGTTTGGAGAGTATGTTTACACAATTTCTCTTGGGAAAGTGAGAAGCTTTCCCTTATAAAGGAAGGATCCTAACAGGCCTTCAGCTATGAAATTTCAGAGACACAGAATTGTCAACCCCAAAGGGCTCAGCCTGTCCCTCTGGAGCAGCTGTGTTCCCTGAGCCACCGGTGTCCTTGCTGGCAGCAGCAGTCCCAGGGCTTGGCACAGCTGGGCAGCTGCACTGACCCAAAAATCCCAGGGGCAGGTGTGGCAGCCCCACCTGGCATCACTGCCAAATCCAGAGCTGCCACTCCCAATCCATTCCAGGGACCAGGGAAGGGGTGGGCAGGCAGGAGAGCCGGGCACAAAGGCAGAAGGAGGGGGCAGCCACCCCACTGCCAGCAGCACTGAGCAGCTGTGGAAGCTCTGGGCTGCAAACCTGAGCAGGACTGCCAAGAAGCAGCTGTCTGGGTGCTGGTGCCTCCTCCCGGCCCCTGGGGGTGCCAGGGTATGGCTGGTGTCTGCTCTGCACGGTGCACAGCTCGCTGAGTGGGCACTGTGGGGCCATCACCAAGGGTGCAAAGGAATGCCACAGCGCCGTGGCACCAGCCCGTGGGGTGCTGCTACAGCTCCTGTCTGTGCTTGGGTCTTCTGGAAATCACCATGGTGGCTGTGTGAGTCTGGCAGAGGCTGAGGCGGGGGGATAATGGAGATCAGGGCAGGCTGTGGCTGCCACCACATCTCGCTCGCTTGGGGAAATTCCTTGGTGGTTTGACAATATCTTTACATCATCCTTATCTATGGTTTTCTGCTCACTTCAGGAGTGAGTTTTCTATTTAAGGCACATCCTCTGAAGTCTAATTCCTTCCCAGGATCACCAGGCAGAAGCCCTTCAAGCACGAAGGCTTGTCCCAGTGCCCAGTGAAGAGCTTGTGGAGGGGGTCTGGCCTCTCACGTGGCATGAGGATGCTGCTTTTCCCCTTGTTGGGCTGGGAACAGTCAATTACATGCCCATAGAATAACAGAGAGGATTTGGTGGTTTCTGCGTAAATAAGATCTGTATGTGCCTCGTCCTGTAGTGTTTGTCACAGAATCTCAGCTTCAATTGGGCCAGGAAGGATCTCTGAGATCAGCGAGCCCAGCCCGTGACCCTACCCCACCTTGTCACCCAGGCCGTGGCATTGAAGGCCGTGCCCTGTTGGAACCCAGATTGCAGAGAATATTTCTCTGCATGTTTTGAAGGATCCAAACCCTCTGACACAGGACCATTGGGCACAATTTGCCAGTGTAGTGTCACATGAATAGAGATTTAGTTAGTTATTGGTAGAAAAGTAGAAATAATGTCCATTCTTGGTGATAATTGGGTGAATTCTCTTGAAGAGAACCTTGATTCTGTGTGTTGGAGGCTTTTTGGTGCCTTTTGTCCCTCAGGCCAAGCTGGTATAAAGCCTGGTGTGCAGAAATTGCTGATCAGGAAATAATAAACAACCCGGAGAGCGAGAACAACCAAGAGTGCAGTTTGTGTTTTTACTTAACAAGGACTCCTGAAAAGGTCTCCCCTATCAGGGGAGAGACGTGGGAGTGAAGAACTCCAACATGCCCAGTGCCCAGTCCTCCAATATCTCCCAGGACAGCCCATTCCAGTGTCCAGTCCCCCTTTCTGTGCAGAAATTCCTCCGAGTGTCCAACCTGAGCCGCCCCCGGCACAGCTCAAGGCTGTGTGCTCTTGTCCTGTCACAAATAACCTGGGAGGAGAGGCCAAACCCCACCTGGCTCCAGGCTCCTTTCAGGTTCTAGAGAGTGATAAAATCACCCCTGAGCCTCCTCCAGGCTAAAATCACTGATCCCTGGAAACACCACCCCCCCCCGCCCCACGATGTCTGGATACCAACTAGATGTGGCAACTTTCGCCACCACTCTCTGGGCCTGGCCAGCTCTTCACCCAGCCAAGAGTGCTCCTGTTCAAGCCCTGAGCTGCCAGCTTTTCCAGGAGAATGCTGTGGGAGATAGTGTCAAAGGCTTTGCCGAAATCCAGGTAGACACATCCCAGCCTCCCCTGCATCCACCAGGTGGGTCTCATAAAAGGAGATCAGGTTGCTGGCTGGGTCTGCCCCCTTGGCTGCACACAAGGTGACCTGCCCCAGAGCCCTGCCCAGCACAGAGGCCAGGCTGTTGTTCCCCACATCCTTCTGGTGGGTGTGATGCTTGGAGAGGCTCCCTGGAGCAGTGGCTGGACAGAGTGAAAGGAATAAAGCAGGGATTTGTTAAAAGGCCTTCACAGGTCACACCTTGGGCAGAACAAGAGCTCAGCCAAGGCTGCACCCAAGATGGAGCCCGAGTCAGGAGTTCTCACACTTTTATCAGTTTTGCTCCATTTCCAGATTGGGGTTCATTGTCCAATTCCAGCTCCAGGTTCTGCAGTCCCACCCTCCCAGATTGCTCTCCTCAATTCTCTGCTGTTTGCACTTTCTGGGGCTGAAGCTGCAGCTTTGGTGTCCTTGGTTGTGGGGCTGGCAAAGGATTGTTGTGTGTGCCTGAGCTGTGAGGAGAGCTCGCTGACACTTTGTATGGAGTTCAGAGTTACACACCAATGCAGTGCAGAATCTGGGAAATGTAAAAGATGAAACGTAAGGCATCAGGTGGGCCTCGCATTGGACAACCTCCAAAAAAACAACATTTGGGACCTTCCCAGTTATCCAGGGTTGAAGATAATTGAGGGAGAGGAGCTTAGCAAGCTTTCTCTCCAGCTCCTTCATGAGTCCAGGATGAAACCATCCAGTTCTGCTGAGCACTTGAGCTCAGATTCCTCTTGGTGAGTCACAGAACCACAAGAGCACAGGAGATTCAGCACCATGGGCGCTGCTGAGGCTACCCCTTGAGAGGTGCTGTCCCAGCCCCTGGGCAGTCACATGTGATGGGAAATGCTCCTCCAAAGCCTGAGGAAATGCAAATATCTGCCTGGGGAATTCCCCCTGGCCCACTCTCACAGCCCATCTCTGGTCATGTGCAGCCCACCAGGACTTTGCTGCATATCTGTGTGGAGAGCTGGGAGCAACAGTAGGGATGCCTGGGGGGAAATGGGCTGAAAAGGGGAAACTGCAGCCAGCTGAAAGCTCCTCTGAGAGCTCTGCACCCATGGAATAGGGTCCACAGCAAGCCTCACATGGTGGATGCGTGACCGAGCAGTTGCCCTCCCGCTGCTGCCTCTCTGTGAACTCATTTCCTGCAGTTTATCTCCTCTTGGGCAACTTGTATGCTATAAATCATAGAATTCAGCTTGGAAAAGACCATTGGGATCAGGAAGGCCAGACATGAGCTTCGCACTGCTTCAGAGAAATGTCACGTCCAGTAACTCAAATGAGTTAATTTTGCGGGAATGCTCAGGAAACATGAGAAATGCAGAATTGTTTTTCTGGGAGTCAGCACCAACTGGGCCGTGTGATCTGATGTTTGCTGCTGGTGTGTATAAAGCCCAGAGATGATAAAGCAGATGAAATGCTGCTCCCACAGGGGGTTAACTCATTATGCACTGCAGAGCTCTGCTGCCAGTGACCTGGCTCCCCAAACAGGAAGCCCTAACCCTAATCCTGGCATGTCAGCTGTCAATAGCCTGAAATCCACTTTATTAACTTTATTCCCTTCGTTCCTCCCACACGATTTCTTGGAGCAAATCATGCTTCATTCACCAGGCTGCAACCAGAAGGTGAGGGAAGCTGATGAAATGGCCCCAAGATTTCTCAGCTGGTGCAGGCAGCCAGCCCAGCAAAGCCTCTCAGCTCTGCTGCTGCCGAGATTTCACAACCAAGGGTGATGCTAGCAGTCATTCAATTTGTTGAGTCTGATTATTTGTTGAATTAGCTGGGAGACAGCAGATTGCAGAGAGACTTTTTGAGCCCAGGATTCATCAGCTTGAGAAGAGGTCCAAAAGAAAGCCACAAAAATCTGGCCTGGTGGGAGGAGAGGGGAGACAGGCGCTGTCGGTTCTGCCAGTCTCTTTTGCTGGGGGCATCACTGGGTTATGGCTCCAGGGAAATTTCTCCCTGCTCCCTGCATAGCAAAGCTGCTGCTTGTGGAAACCAGCTTGCTCTTCTTCCTTCAGCTCTCATGAAACCTAGCAAGCACAGAAACAGGACTGGTATCTCCTGCAGAGGCAGGAACTGCCCGAAAAGAAGATCTGCCCAAGCAATTTGCACCAAGGACCTGGTGTCCAGCACAGAGAAACCCTCTACCCCACAAGCCTGTCAGCATCTGACAGGTGGGGTTTTGCTTTTTCATCTTTAGAGGTTTCAAAAGCCTCAAGGATGCCAGCACAGGGTTGCTTTGACTTTGGGAAAATCCCAGTCTTAAGTAGCACATTTTTTCCTCAAATTGTGACTATGTGCATACTGAGTTATTGAAAGCCTACAAAGGACTCTGCATGGGGAGAAGAAAGGACCCCAACCCACAACTCCCAGCACCAAACCCCCGTGCTCAGTTTGAGGGACACTGTGCTGAGACAGCAGGGACCAGTTGGCACTCACTGTCTCTGGGGTGTCTGCCTTAGAATCTATAAATGTCACTGTTATTTATGAACAGAAACACACAGACTCCAAATAAGTTCATCAGAAGGCTGAAAAGATGAATTTTTATTTACAAAATGGAACACCTGATATAAGGTAGTTCACTAAGTAAAAAGTAATTGGTGAATGGGAACACCACTTTCCCTATTACCATTGGCTAAGTAAGAGAAACAATATATTGTATATTATGGAAAACAAGGATGAAAAAACACTATCTGTTGTTTTGAGAAAGAATATTGTTTGGAGAATATGTTTACACAATTTCCCTTGGGATAGTGAGAAGCTTTCCTTAGGAAAGAAAGGATCCTGACAGGCCTTCAGCTGTGAAATTTCAGAGACACAGAATTGTCAGCCCCACACTATAAAGGTTTGGTTTGGGACCTTAAAGCCCATTCAGTTCCAACCCTCCCGCTACAGGCAGGGTCACCTGCCACTAGACCAGGCTCCTTCAAGCCTAGGATGGGGCATTCTTATCTCTTCTGGGCAGCATTTGCCAGTGCCTCTCTGCCCTCACGGTAGAAAAAAAATTTAAAAAATTAAAAAAAATTTACTTTCTTTCAGTTAGAAGCCATTCCCCCCCTTATCCATGCAAGAAGTCTCTCTCTGTCTTTCTTGTAGGCTTGATGTAGATCTGTTTTGCAGGCTGAGCAATCCCAATTCTCTCAGCCTTAGGGCTGTCAGATGAAGGGGCTCCCATGCTCTGTGTCAACACTTTCAGTGGGGATTTCTGCTCAGGAGTGCACATTTATACACCTGCAGCCAGAGGCTGACAGAGCTCCTGGCCTGCATCTGCCTCTCTGGCAGCCCCCTAGTTTTCACAGCAGCTGAAGGAGAACCAGCCATCTCCTTTTCAGAGGCTGGAACTTGTCTACCACCTCTGCTTTCTCCATCTTAGGGCATCTCTGCTGGCTCTCTGTGCTGCTGGGTGTTTTTGCACTCAGGTGTGGCTTTGGGGCAGGGATGGCTGTGCAGCTGGGGCTGCCCATTGTGGTGGGCTCCTGAGAGGCAGCAGACACGCACTCCACCTAAAAATTTCCGACTGACTTGAGCAGTTTCAGTTTTTCCATCCTATCTCCTGCCCAAGTCATAGCAGCATTGATGGTATCACAGGGTGGGGAGACATGACTGCACTGCTCCTGGCTCTGTGCAGATGACTCCACCATATCATCAGCTGAACTTCTCTGGGATTTGTTTTGGTTTTGGTTTTTTTCTTTTCTTTTCTTTTCTTTTTTTTTTTTTTTGCTTTGTTCAGCCACCCAATACCAGAAGTCTTTTTCCAGGGAAAAAAAACCCCAAAACACACACTGATGTCTTTGGTGGTTAAGCCTAAACCTAACCCTAAACCTGTATCAGGCTAATCCTAGAAAGCAAAGGGACCAAAAGAAAGGTCCCCAGACATTCCTGATGGCATAGTAAGATCCCAGGGAGACAGTGGATTTAAAAAGTCTCTCCTTCATTCCAGTGTGCCCGTGGGAGGCAGGGTGGGCCATCAGAGAGGGCTGAGAACATCACAACCTTGAGACAAGTGTGAGTGCCACAGAAAGCCCAGGGGCTTCGTTTTCCAGCACCTGTCAAGTCAGTCAACATCTCTGCCCACATCTGCATGGATTTTGGAGATGGCGAGTGTGCAACTGCCAATGAGTCATAACAACAAATACTTCTGTATATACTTAGCAAATATATGTTGGAACCCTGGATGCAGAGAATTTCAGGCTTTCTGTGCTGACAGGGAATGATCCTCAAAACCACACTGCATTTGACCTGAGGCCATGGAAAAGGCTTCCAAAAATGAGTGATAGCACTGAGATTGTGAGTGTGGAGTTGAACAGAAGTGTGTTATATCACAGGGTGAGAAATGTAGAATTTAAGGTGGTGGGTTAAAATAATATATATATGTAACAAGATGGAGGGTTTAGGGTATAGTCTGACTCTTCTTCTTCACAAGTTTGGGTGATTTTGTGTGATTGGTTGGGAGAGTCGACAGTACAGGACATGGGTGACTGGTTATTTGGTTTAAAGTTAAAATAAATTAGTTGGCATCTCCTAATTGGGTAGTTTAAGCTTAAAAGGCCCTTGAAACTTCTCTCTGTGCTCCATTTTTGCCTTGTTAACTCAGCATGTAGCGGCACTCACAGTCAGTGAGGCTGTAACTGAGATAACAATAAACATCCAAGCCCAAACAAGAATTCTGTCTCTCCTGCTTTTAAATCCTGACCCTGAAAAGAAGAACCTGGATAAGCAAAGGGGTTCTCCACAAATATACAGTACTTACTGTAAAAACTTAGCAAAATTAGACTGCCAGGATTAATGCAACCACAGAAAAGTTGGAGAAGGGAGGAGAAAATTGACTGGGAGCATCTTTGCCCGAAACATGGGCATGAAACCTGGCAAAGCACAGCTCAAACCATCTGAGATTAGATGGCAAGGTCCCAGCTGGGTCTCCTAGCACGATCCACCATCACAGCAGGATGGGCCGCCAGCTGGGAGGCAGTGGCTTGCCCTCCCCTCTGTCCCAGAGCTCACTTTGGGACTCACAGGACTTTCAGACCCTGACAGATTCCCCACCACTTCCGTCCTCAAAGCAGGGCTGGGAAAGGTCACAGCTCAGCGAGGGGCTGTGGCATTCAGAGCAGAGAAAGTCCCACTGCCTTCCTGCCCTGACACTGTGACCTAGTTGAGTCATGGGGGGACGGCAGCCAGGGACATCCTGCACTGAGCTTGGTGCTCTGGGCAGAGCCAGGGCATCCTGCACAGCCACACAGAGCTGGGGGAGCAGGGCACTGATATTCAGTGCTCAAACACACTGAGAGTCAGTGTGTTCAGTGATCAAACACTGATATTCAGTGTATTCAGTGCTCAAACACACTGAGAGTCAGTGTGTTCAGTGTTAAATCACACTGATATTCAGTGTATTCAATATCCAGACACTGACATTCAGAGTATTCAGTGTTCAGACACACTGATACTC
This sequence comes from Certhia americana, assembly GCA_018697195.1. NCBI lineage: Eukaryota > Metazoa > Chordata > Aves > Passeriformes > Certhiidae > Certhia > Certhia americana. Next base: position 31,108,856 of record CM031864.1, on the reverse strand, counting down.
ATTTTATTGGGTGTTCAAACACTGATATTCAGTGTATTCAATGTCCAAACACACTGATATTCAGTGTATTCAGTGCTCAAACACGCTGATATTCAGTGTATTCCTTGTATAAACACACTGATATTCAGTGTATTCAGTGTTCAGACACTGATATTCAGTGCATTCAGTGCTCAAACACAGTGATATTCAGGGTATTGAGTATATTCCATATTCAAACACTGATATTCAGTGTATTTTGTGCTCAAACACACTGATATTCAGTGTATTCAGTGTCCAAACATACTGATATTCAGTGTATTCTATGCTCATACACTGATATTCAGTGTATTCAGTGTTCTAACACACTGATATTCAGTGTATTCAATATTCAAACACTGATATTCAGTGTATTCTGTGTCCAAACACTGATATTCAGTGTATTCAGTGTTATAACACTCTGATTTTCAGTTTATTTGGTGTTCAAACACGGATATTCAGTATATTCAGTGTGATAACACTCCATGTTCTGGTAAGTGTTCCATCCTTGCCAGTGTTTTTCTTGCTCCAGTTTCCAAGAGAATACGTGTTGAGTCGTTGCTCGGTGTTTAATCTGATCCTTGTCTCCCTGAGGACCCATCCCATTCCCATGTGGAACGCCATCCCCATGGGGCAGGACACATTTTTGGCCTCCTCCCAGGGCTGCTTGAACCTGGGGCAGCAGAATGCAGGCACTGCTGCCACCCTCAGCACCCCCCACGCACAGACAGCATTTCCTGGGAAAAAAGCACAGATTTATTGCTGTCCTTGCTCTGAAGGTTGCAAAACAAAGGCTGAGACAGTCCTTTTTTTCTTTGTTTTCTTTTTTTTTCCCCTGAAATATCTTCTCTTTTTTTTTTTTTTTTTTTTTAACATACGCAAATTTATCTTGTACTTTTTTTTTGGCTGAAGGCTTCTCCAGCTCTGAAGGGCTGGGGCTCTTTCTGCCTGGGGGTTTCTCTGAAGCAGAGTCAGGACAGCCAGGCTTCCCTTCACCTTGGAGGTGCCACAGATGGGGTGCAGGTGAGCCCTGCAGCCGTGCCCCAGTGCTCCCCTGTGGAGCTGCTGGGTCTGGCCAGCACAGCTCCCTCCCTGCCTGGGACAGACACCACGAAAGGAGGGGAGATGTTGTGAAAAACAAGGAAATCTGGAGCTCTTTCTCCCATGCCCAGCCTTGGAGGGGGCTGAGAATGCTGGCAAGGAAAAGCTGTCTTAGGAGAGTAAACTGCTTTGCTCAGATCTCTCTGCTGTGTCTATGCTGAAGATGCAACTGAAAGAATTGGTTTTTCCAGGTTTGTGCAGCTGCAGACAATGAAAAAGCCACAAATCCCTAAACACGAGGTGAGGAAGAGGTAAGTTATCAAGATGGAGACACTGCCAAATTCCAGAGTTACAGCTCAGTGCTTTTGCAGTCATGCAAGGAAAATATTTAAGAGCTGTTTGATGTCAGTGTGGGTCTGTCTGAGGGACCTATCTGAAGGAAAATGAAAGGTATCAAATGCTCCAGGAGTCTGTTTGACATCTGAGCTCTGGTGGCCTGATGGGGAGAGGCCTCTGCCTGGGTTAGTGCACCTGCCTTGGTGAGGTGTTGGAACCCAGGACATTCCTCTGGCTGTCCTGGATGATTCCAGACCCTGTCAGGGGGCTCAGAGACCTTGGCACAGAGTCAAAAACACCTGTACCTTCCATTTTAGCCCATGGAAAAAATTACCAACTTTGTGTGAGGATTTCCAGGCCACAAGAGTTTGAGTAGAGTGAGAGATAATTTGTCACAGGGTGAAAAAGGAGAATTTTGGGGTTTTAGAATGGGGGTTCGGGGGGCAAGATGGAGAAAGCTGGGTGTGTCCTGTCCTTCTTCTTCTTCTTGTCCTCCATCTCCTGCTGTGATGGTGACACTTTCTAATTGGTTTAGAGCAGAGACAGACTGTCTAACACAGGTGATAGGGATTGGAAAATTATTGTAAATAAAGTACACGCAGTTCTTAGTATAAAAAGTCAACACCACCCTGAAGGCTGGGATTGTGCCTCAACCCGACCTGCAGAACAGACCTCAGCAGGTCAGAGAAAGATTGGAACAGATAAGGAAAAATAAACAACCTTGGAAAGCAGAACCGAGGAATCTCGAGCTCTTCTTGGGTCATGGGGCTGGGAGGAAAAGACTTTCTAATATCTCATGAGCCATCAAATCATCAAAACCTGAGAGTGAGGAACTGGGAAACCCTTCCCCGTTTCCAGGCAAGGAGGGTGATCAGCCAAAGGCACATGGAGCTCTTTGCAGGATGCTGGGAAGAGCCTCCTGAGACTGTGCAGGACTTGCAGGATGTCTGGGGAGAGGGACAAATCAAAGTGGGAAGAACCAGCAGGGGAAAACAGAGGGAAAGGGGGACAAAAGGGACTGCTCGAGTGCCTGGAGGTTACAGCTTGTCCTGTCTGCTTTCCATACTCTCTTTAGCTGTTTCCCTGCTGTTACCTCTGGCATGTGTGGAGGTTGGAGGAGCCATGATGGGCAAAGCCCCCTGCGTGCCAGCATTCAGAGAGAGAGGGCTGTGGGTGGGTGGGCTGGCTAGCAGTCAGTGAGCCAGGCTGGCTGGAAACCAGGATAAAAGGCTCAGGAGCCAGGAGGACAGAGTGCAGAGACTCTGCATCTAAGCCTGTGTCGTGGTTTGAATGCCAGGTGTGCTAAGGAAGGCAGAAACTTCCCTTGGAATGGAGAATGCAAAACCCTTCCCTCACAATTATTATAACTTTGAAATTAAGGGGCTCTCAGGTGAAGATATGGGGATAGGAATAACAGTTCTTTATTAGGGGAACAAAAATAAACAATAAAACCAAAACTCATTACAAATGAAACAAACAAACAAACAAACAAACAAGCCCACTGACAGAGTCAGGATCCCAGCTGTCCCCTGTGTGTCAGGGGTTGGTGGCAGTGCCATCCCATGGGGGCTGCAGTCCCAGTGGCAGATGTGGCTCTGGTGAAGTGATGCTCCTGGAGAAAAGTGGAGATTTTCCCTGAAGGTGCAGTGGTGAGAGCTGGGCCTGGTGTTCCTCTGAGAATGCAGTGGAAAGGCTGCTTGGTGTTCCAACTCCCAGATTTTTATCCAGGTAGGAATGTTTGGCTCCTGCCCCTGGCTGGAGCATTTCCCAATGTGCTGATGGAATTTTCTCAGTGACACTCAGTGGGCCATGAGCAGAACATCTGTCCCTGGAGGGAGGCTGGGTTGTGAGAAGATAAGAAAACTGCCCCAGCTGGTTTATTGACAGTTGGCCATGGACAGACAATTACACCCACACCCCAGTTCCATCAGATGGTGACAGAATCCACAGATTGGTTACATTTTGCACTGAAACCCATGACAGCCTAGCAGCTGAAGGAATTTATAGTTTTATATAAGTGTCATGGGCTTTCATCCTGGTAAGCCAGGGAGGGGAACGGGATGAGGCCACTGGTGTTGCTTGCGTGAAGATTGTGCATTTTCTGCCTGTGCTGCCACTGGCACATTGGTGTGAATTCCTACCTGATTGCCTGCCTGCTGAGGAGTGTCCCCTCTCATGCTTCCACACGGGATGCAGGCAAGAGAGCCCCAGACATGCCCCTGAAGCCCAGGGATGTCTGTGGGTCTGATGCCTTATGTTTCAGTTTTCACATTTTCCAGATTCTACACTGCATTGGTGTGTAACTCTGAACTCCATACAAAGTGTCAGCGAGCTCTCCTCACAGCTCAGGCACACACAACAATCCTTTGCCAGCCCCACAACCAAGGACACCAAAGCTGCAGCTTCAGCCCCCAAAAGTGCAAACAGCAGAGAATTGAGGAGAGCAATCTGGGAGGGTGGGACTGCAGAGCCTGGAGCTGGAATTGGACAATGAACCCCAATCTGGAAATGGAGCAAAACTGATAAAAGTGTGAGAACTCCTGACTCAGGCTCCATCTTGGGTGCAGCCTTGGCTGAGCTCTTGTACTGCCCAAGGTGTGTCCTGTGAAGGCCTTTTAGTAAATCCCTGCTTTATTCCTCTCACTCTGTCCAGCTTCTGCTCCAGGGAGCCTCTCCAGGCATCACACCTCGGGGAGAAACTCGGCTGGGCTATTTTCACCGAAGGGCTTGTGAAAGTGGCAGATGGGGAGAAGAACAAAGGCAGACCCGACTGCCAACACCCCTGGAGAGGGGCTGTGCGCTCAGCCAGCCCTCGTTCCACCCCGCGGGCATCCCTGGCGCTCCTGCCCGCTTCCCTCGGAGCTGGCAGCGTGACACCGCCGGGGAGCCACAGCCTCGGGGCTCTAGAGGCTGCCGAGCACGGGTGCTGCTGTGTGTAAAACAGAGAAAGCTCTGCCCGGGGTTACTCATTCGGGGCTCTCGGTTCCGCACTCATCCCCGGAGCGCTGGGCGCGCACAGAGCAGGTGCTCCTGCAGCACCCACGGGATCCTCCCGCAGCACCCACGGGATGCTCCCGCA
>CM031864.1:31055854-31094923 GCA_018697195.1 Certhia americana | reverse complement strand
TCCACTGCTCTGGGGGAGAGAAGTTTCTCTGCAAGGCGGCAGAGGAGCGTGAGAAATCACAGAGCTCAAGGTGCAGAAATCTCTCCCAGGTTCACACTCTGGCTGTGAAGCCTCATCTCTCAGCCTCTGCGAGATGGAAGAGTTTTCTCTAATAATGACACAAAATCAAGTCCAGACCAGAGCTGGCTGGCAGCAGCTGTGACACCGAGGCTGCCTGCCCTGCTTTTGGAGCCCTGCTCTGCCCTGCAGGGAATTCCTGGGGCAGGGAATGGACCATCCTGGCTGGGAAATGGAAGTGCCAGCCGCAGCAGCAGGGAGGTGCCAGCACAGAGCCTTGACGAGGATTTTTGTTCTTTGTTTTCCAGAGCCAGGGTGACAAAGCGCTGTGGACCCACATCCGGTACACAGGTGGGTGCTGGGCTGGGGGGACCCTGCCCTTGGTGCCCCCCCATCTCCGGTTTTTATAAAAATACTTTGTGTGTTTTGCCTGCCGGCTGTTTTTCCGAGATTCCCGAGAATGCAAAGTCTTTTTCCCCAGCCAGAGATTTTGAAGAACTGGTCGTGAGCCGTCTCTTCTGATGTTTTTATTTATTGTTTATTATTTCTTATCTCTAACACTCTTCTCCTGACCAGCAGAACTCTGCACTGCAGGGCAGTTTCTGACACTCTCCCCGCCTTCAGGGTGGTGTGTGTCTTTTATATTAAAAACCATGTGAGCAATATTTATACAAAATCTCCAAAAACTATTATTCATGTTAGAAAGTCAAACTCTACTCAGCCAACCATAACGTGCCACCTCCACTGCAGAACATGGAGCAGATGAAGAAGAAGAAAGAAGCCCAGAATCCACGAGGCTTTCTCCATCTTGTCTTCACCTGTCTGCCATCATAAAAACCCCATATATCTGAAATCCTCACCCTGTGATAAACCTACACATTATTCTGCTATCTAATACACGCTCTTGAAAACTCTTGCTTCATCCTAGAGCCTAAAAAACCCCTTTTCCATAAACAAAGGTTAAAAACCTTGTTTGTCAGAGGTTTTAAAATCTCTTAAACATACAAAGAAATATTTCTCAGAATTCTCAATTCCCAGACCCCCAAGGTGGCAGCCACCACTGTGCCACGTCCCTCTGGCAGACTGGGAGGGCTCCCCACTCTACCACAGTCCCTGTGGCATCCTGTGGCCCCTAAATGGCTCTGGTGTGCCTGGCACCACAGTGATGGCTGTTTCTTCTGATGGAGGTGCCAGAAGAGCTGTCAGGAGAGAGGGGCCAAGCCTGCCCCAGGGCTGCCAGGGGCCAGAATGAAACAATTGGGTTTTCCCAAAGCAGAGCAAAAATCTGAAAGCCTGTGTGGATTTCTGCAGCCCTCACCTGTCTCCTAAACCAATCTTTCATTCTGTGAATGAACCAAGAAAGGCGTTTCTGAGAGTTTGCGAAGTGCAGGCGGCACGCTCTTAGGTTTTTATGAAACAAGCCAATGGTTTCTTGATTTATGAAAAATGTAAATGATTTCCTGGGGAGGAGTGGGTGAGAGCACACACCGTATGAGACGTGCTGCTCTTCTCTCTACACTGGGTGTTTGTCATGCTTCAAAGATAAAACCGACTAGTAAAATTTATTAAATAATACTCAAAATATTATTGGCAGTTTTTATTTCTTTTAAAAGCCTGAGGCAGCAATCAATCCAACCTGATAGAAACTCGTGTCCTTTAGAGGAAAAGCTGGAGAAATTTGGCCCTGCCTGGAAGCCTTCTGGGTGCTCTGGTCCCAGGATTTTCAGCTGGTGTGCTGAAAACCCAGGGGCACAGCAGAGAAACATGACCAGCACAGCCCTGGGAACTGTTACTCTTCATTCCACCAGAAAACCTTCCATGCCAAGTTTAATTTCTCCGTATTCTGCTCTTAATCAGTTCCTTAATCAGTTCCTTCTGCTTCTGTCTCTTTGCTGCTATTTCATCTTGTCTTCGGGGAAAAAAAAAGAAAAAAAATCCACAACCACACCCTAAGACATGAGCTATTGTTACCAGCATCTCCACAGAAAGCACTTTTTGTCTTCTAGCTCGGGGTGCTTTTTCCTCATCTTATTTATTATCTTGATTTTCCTTGTTTTTTTATGAACCTGTGCTTTCTAGACTCGCAGTGATGCTTTACTGACTATTTTTCAGTACTCGAAGACACAGGGTAAATAAATAGTGCATAAATACAAACTTTGAGGAGTAATCCATACAAACCATGTGCCAAAAGGCACAGCTGAGTCGAGAGTGGGAATCTGTAAATTTTCATGGTAGATGATGTCTGGCTACATCAGATGATTATCTAGCTCTGGCCTGCTCTGTTCTCTCCCCTTTTTTATATTTTACAATCTTCCCTGCAGCCAGGTGGTGTAAAACCACCCATTTCCTAGGAGACATCTGTGGGAAATAGAAAAGACATAAAACTGTTAGAAAGCTGTGGGAAAGCAAGTCACAGAAATGTAAGAATGTTAAAATAAGCAAGGTCAGTAAATAACAGAGCTACATACAAATATCAAGTAAGGCTTAGAAAAAATGTTAAGGAAGATAGTAGAAATATGTATGCTTAATAATGAACTATTATTCATTGTCCTAGAGCATTGCAAGAAAACATTGTTAGAAGGAAATGCACGTCAGCTTTTAGCAATTGGCTGAAAGAACAGCTTGTAAAGTTTTGGCAATGTGCAATTGGTTGAAAAGTTTTTAAAATGCTCTGTGTGGCAGTTCTTCACTCCCACATGTCTCTCTCCTAATAGGGGAGGCCTTTTCATGAATCCTTGATAAGCAAAAAGCCAAACTGGACTCTTGGTTGTTCTCACTCTCCAGGTTGTTTATTATTTCCTGATCAGCAATTTCTGCACACCAGGCTTTACACCAGCTTGGCCTGAGGGACAAAAGGCACCAAAAAGCCTCCAACACACAGAATCAAGGTTCTCTTCAAGAGAACTCACCCAATTATCACCAAGAATGGATGTTATTTCTACTTTTCTACCAATAACCAACTAAATCTCTATTCATGTAACACTGTGGCAAACTGTGCCCAATGGTCCTGTGTCCCCAACACTGCAGAATGTGGAGGAGATGGAGAAGGAGGAAGAAGCCTGAAATCCACAAGGATCCTCCAGCTTGTCTTCATCTACTTACCATGCTGACAAACCCAAAAATCTAAATTCTCACTCTGTGAGAAATTCCATATTATGCTACTATCTAATTGACATTCTTGAAAGTTCTGTTTCATCCCAAATCCTAGGATGCCCTTTTCATGGATGAAGGTTAAAAGTAGTGTTTGTCAGAGGGTTTGGATCCTTCAAAACATGCAGAGGAATATTCTCTGGAATATTTCCTGGAGGAAATATTTCCTGGTTCCAACACACTGTAACCAGGAAATCTCAGGCAGCTGCTTTGCAGTGACTGAGGCTGCATAACCTTTTCAAACGAGACTGATAATTATAATGCAATATTATAATTATCAGACAGCCACTCCAGCCCTGTTTTTTGCGCACACCTGAAATTCCAACAACATCTGTCATCACAGGATCACCTTTGTTTTTCCTTCCCCTCCAGGCAGAAGCACCAAAGGCGTGGCTGTGAACCTCACTGCCGAGCTGGGCCCCATCCAGATCAGGAATGGCTCCATCCTCATCCCCTGTGATGGCCTCTACCTCGTGTCCCTGAGGAGCAACATCTACCTGGAAGAGGAGGACTGGCTCAAGCTGACCCTGCAGGGGACAGATGAGACGACCAGCAGTGCCCTGTGGGAGCAGGTTGTCTCGAGCAGTGACAGCGTTGTGAACCTCACCACGGTGCTCTACCTCTTTGAGCAGGACAGCATCACTCTGTGGACCAACTGCAACGCCAACATCTCGGACCTGTCCTTCAGCTTGGTGTTAATCAGTGACAACAAGTGCTAGCTGGAGGAGCTAGCCTATGAAAAGCACAGCCTTCATGTAGGTTTTGTACTTGTGCAGAAGGCAGACTGCTCCAGAATCCCTTGCTGGGGCTGTGGAGAGCCTCGGTGGCAGTGCAGAAAAACCACAGGATTTGCACAGTGCATGCACAGGGTTCTCTTTGGAGCTCTGTGCAGCTGATCTGCCAACCAGGATGGATCTTTCCAACACTGGGGAGGCCTTCTGGAGGCTGGGCTGGGCCAGAGCCCAGCCAGAGCAAAAGGATAAAGCAGGGATTTATTAGAAATCTTCACTGGGCACACCTGGGCAGCACAAGAGCCTGGCTGGGCCATACCCAAGATGAACCCAAAATGGGCACAGAATGATCACGAGGTTTCACACTTTTATAAGCTCTGGTCTATCAGCATATTAGAATCAATTGTCCAATTAGAACTTCAGGTTATGAAGCTCCATCCTCTTTGTTTTCTTCTCACTGCACCCTTGGTTTTGTTCTTGGGCCTTAAAGTTGTCCTTGATATCAAACCAGAGACGGAATTGTTTTGTCTATCTATTCTGTGAAGAGAGCTCAGCAACAATTAATATGAAACCTAAAACTACTCACCAAAACAGCCCAGAGTCTAAAAAATATAAGAGCTAAAACTCAAAGCCTCACAGGGGAAAGGGATGTGTGGAGCTCCTCAGAAATGAAAGCCAGAGAAAGTGTCCCAAACTTAGATCATGTTCAGAGAAACCCTGGGTTCCTCTATTTACTTGACAGTATCTGTATATAGTAGAAATGTGTTGTGTGTTTTTTCTCAAATGAAAGTCTGGTGTGTCTTGAAGCCACTTGGAGCAGGAGGAGGATGAATCTGCCTGGCAAGATGGAAAACAGGGAAGAGGCAGCAAGGGGATGCCTTTGGGGTGAGCCAGATAAAGGCTGTCTGAGAGGCAAAGGCTGTGAGAGAAGGTGGGGTGTGGAAATGAGCTGGCAGGACAGCACTGGACAGCAGGAGCACAGTGGAGTGAGTGCTGGACAATGGAGTTTTGGGGAGCAGCCTTTAAGATCACAGCCTCCCTGGCTGTTCCAGCTGTCTGCAGGCTACTGAAGCCTGACCCCAGGGAATATCTGGTGGGGCACTGACATCTGGAAATGCAAGGTCTCAGAGGAAAATCTCCTTTAGAGACACACACACACACACACACACTGGCTTGATCCAAAAGCCATCCAGGCACATAAAAAGTTGGAAAAACGTGAAGACTTTTTCTAGATTTGGTGACTTCTCTTCCACTCAAGTGGAAGCTGCAGGTCTGAGCATCCTTTCCTCAGCGAGGACTTGGTGGGGGGAGGTTCTCATGGCTGCCCTTGGCTTTGTCCTACAGGTGTGCACCAGAGATTTATCAGGCACCTGTGCACACCTGCCTGGCTCCTGCTGAAGTCAGACTGCTCTCAGTGACCCTCATCCCTGCTCTCCTGTCAGCTGGGGGCTGCTGGAGATAAACCCTGTCCTGCACTTGACCCCAGCACAGCCGGCAGCCATGGGATTTTTGCTTGGAGTGAGGCAGATTTTAAGGGTGAGCTGACTGTGTGACTGCCAGAGAACTCCACCAGCCTTCCAGCCTGTCACTGCTGGCTCTACACTCCAGAGTCTTCTGTTGAAAGTATTTATGTATTTAAATGTTTGGTGCAAGAATGTTACATCGGATTTCTTTGAAGCACTGGGAAGGGTTCAGACCAGGCTGTCAGTGCTGGGCTCCTCTTGGAAAATGCTCCCAATGTTCTCGACTGTTCCTGCTCTGCAGGTACCCAGACCTGGACTGACCCACTCAGACTCAGGTGCTACAGGCAACTATGGACATCCTCCAGTCCCTGAAGAGCTTTCTTGGGCTTCAGACTGACTAACTTCCCTACCTGGGCCAGGCCAGAGCCTCAGGGGAAGCCAGCTGAAGCAGTTAACTCCTGTAGAAACAGCTTTTCTCCTCTCAGCTGAGAAGCTGTGGCTGACTGGAACCCCCAGGGTGCTCATCATTAAGGGATATTTTGTGCTTTTGACTCTGCCACCTCAGGGACTGAAGGCAGCTGCACCCCTTGCCCCGAGGCTGGGGACTGTCACACTCCCCAGCAGAAGTGAGAATGTATTTCTCTTCCTAAAAAAATAATAAATTTTTCCTTTGCAACATTTGGGCTTGTAGTGTCCCATGGGGGAGAAGGAGTTTGGAAGTGACCGGTGAATTCTACATTCAGTGTTTGAGCAAGCATTTCCAGCACTGGGAAAACCACATGAAATTTTCACATACTTCCTTTTTATTTTATTTTTTTTTTACAGTTCAGCTTTTGTTTCAGCTCTCCACCAGGGTATGCAGGGCTGGTGCTTCCAAACACAGGGCAGGCCATGTCAGTGGTGTGTGCAGGAGTGCACAGGACAGCAAGAAAGATGAAGCCAAGAGAACACAAATGGATTTGTTCTTTGGAAGTCTGTACCCTTTCTTCTTTTTTAGAGCAGGAGAGGGCACACTGATCACACACTAATCCCACTGCACTTCCAGGCTGAACTAGACTGACCTACATCTATACTTATACATACATTTGTCTTGAGATAAAGGTTGAAACCATTCGACTCCTGACATTGATTACTTGATGGACTGACTGTCCTCATCAGTGAGTTTCCATACCATCAGCTTTTTTTTTTCATATAATTTCTTCCACAAGGTTGAGTCTCTTTGATATGAGAAACATTAATTTTTGTTACTGGAAGGAGCCTCGTAGGAGCTCACAGATGGTGCTGGAGTCCCATCTTACAGCTCTGTTCAGCCAGGTCACTGCACCCAGGGTTTAGGTCACCTTTTGAAGCCAGGGCTGTGGAAGTGCAAGGCTGGACCTGGCAGTTTCTGGAGACAATCCCTGACTACAGAGGGGCAGTACATTCTTTTTCCTGTGCTCTACTGTCACTGAAAGGGGACCTCGTGGTCTGTCCTCCCTTTGGAGGCCATTTCACAGGACACAGCCTTTAGCTGGGTCATTCCTGACCTGCCCGAATCAAGGCAGCTGCTCCCACTGCTGTGGTTTTTGTCCAACACAAGCTACAGAGGTGGCCACTGTGCACTCCCTCCCTTCTCTCTCCTCTTTCCCACCTCTCCTGGCTCACATTAAGGGTGACAAAGCTGATGGCCACCTCTGAAGAGGGAGCTGACCTGACTGCTCCCAGCTGAGGAGGTGACGCAGAGCAGAACGGGACGGAGGCTGCTTTCTCACTCAAGAAATGCTGGGAAACATTTCAAGTCCATTCACACCCATGTGCAAACCACCTCATTTTCCACCACATATGGTTATCAGTAATAATAGATAATGAGCCTGTGGTTTTTCAGACTCCTCAGCCAGGGTGAGTCACAATTATTGCCTGTCAGCTTCACCAGCGAGAGAGAACGACAGAGCTGAAGTGTGCTGGGCAAAGTGCAGCTTGCTGCTGCTGCTGTAGAGCCAGCACTGTCCTGCTCAGGCAGCAGAAAGCACAGGAATTGAAGTTTCCTTATTCAACAATCAAAATGGGGAAGTATGACACCAAATCAAGCAGCCTCCTGCAGTAAGTACTTGGGAAATTTGGCTTGTTAGACTTTTCTCAGTGACATCTCTGACTTCAGAGCTGCTCTCTGAGCTGGCAGCTGATTCCTGTGTTCCAAGAGATCCAGGCCACCCCCAGAGGTGCTTGTTTCCAGCTATGGGGTAATCCACCAAAACAAGCAAATTGAGCAACTGCACTCACTGAGGACTGGGAGGAGTTGGTGCCAGGCCAGAAAAGGACAGTGGTGAGAGAGGAGCAGAAAGATTTATCATCCTCTGCAGCCTTATGTGCCCTAAGGCCAGGGAGGATCTGTTTGCTCACTCTCCAGGTGGAAGAGGAAGGGAGTTAAGGGCTTCATTCTCCAGGTGGATGAGGAAGGCAGTTAAGGACTCAGCTCTCCAAGCAGATGAGTAAAGCTGCTAAGGGCTGGCAGGCTGAGCAAACAGACTGGGGGCACATCTCCCCAGGGAGATGCCAAGCAGTGAGGCAACTTTCTGGCAGCTGTTCAGCATCCCAGAGCAGAACACACCCCACAGGCTGTGCTGGCAGGGGCTCTCTGTGCCCACTGCACCACGGAGGAGGAGTCTGAGGACTGGAAAACCCGCAGACTGGGCAGGAGAGAACAGTGGGGCTGGCCAGGGAGCAAGGACACTGGGCACAGGGCCCAGGCCAGCCCTGGAAGGAGAGTTTAAGAGAGATGTGAAGCTGATAGGAGTCTGTGGACTGACTGTCCTTAGGACTTTAAGAATGTAAGACAGTTGGAAGGCAGAGCTAAAGGAGTGTTTCTCCTGTGAGGTCACTCTGCTCACAAACCTCTGCAAACCCCTGAACACAGCCACTGCCTCCTCAGACACCCACTTCCTCCTCTTGCACAATTCCCTTTTCAGTACAACAGCTCACCTGTTGCCCCAAGGGCTCACAAGCACAAGAGTGATGCCTGGAGAGGCTGGACAGAGTGAAAGGAATAAAGCAGGGATTTATTAAAGGCCTTCACAGGACCCACCTTGGGCAGAACAAGAGCCTGGCCAGGGCTACACCCAAGATGGAGCCTGAGTCAGGAGTTCTCACACTTTTATCAGTTTTGCTCCATTTCCAGATTGGGGTTCATTGTCCAATTCCAGCTCCAGGTTCTGCAGTCCCACCCTCCCAGATTGCTCTCCTCAATTCTCTGCTGTTTGCACTTTTGGGGGCTGAAGCTGCAGCTTTGGTGTCCTTGGTTGTGGGACTGGCAAAGGATTGTTGTGTGTGCCTGAGCTGTGAGGAGAGCTCGCTGACACTTTATTATGAAATTCAGAGTCACACACCAATGCAGTGCAGACTCTGGAAAATGTGAAAGCTAAAACTGAAGGCATCAAGAGCACTCCCATTCCTGGGCCAGCACTTTCTCTTCCGTCTGCATTTCACGAGGGCTGGTCTTTGGTGGCCAGCCAAGGCACAGGACAAAGTTTGGGGCAGGACAAAACTTGATGTGGGCACAAATGTACTTTCCTAATAATTGCTTTCATTGTTGTCTTTAGGGCAACATTCACACCTATTTACTGGCAATCCAGAGACGTGTTTCATTTCTTTATATAGAAAAAGTGGTACTGATTACACTGCAAAGACAAACATTTAAGCCAGCATAGGATCTGATTCATAAAGGATACAGCAACCCCATCGTTTCATCACCAAGTGCATGCCTGAGATGAGCCATCACTGGTGATATTTCATGGAGTTCAAAGGACTCACTTTCCTTTCTCTTGTTTTGTTGATTTAAGGTTTCTCTTACTGCCAGTGTCAGCCTATTTGGCTTACTGTCACCAGCACAAAAAGTGAGTAGAGTGCACACATCCAATAGGGACAAACAGATGGGACTTGGTTTCAGACTTTTTTAGGGGTTATGTGCAGCATTTTAAATCATTAGTTGATCTGCTTCTCCCTTATTGTCCCTTTTCATCCCTTATTGAACTTCTAAAAAATTCTTGAGTGAACTTTGCTTTTCACACAGACACAGCCAGAAACCTCACCTGCCCCATTCCAGAAAAAGCCAGGATTCCTCCTTGCTCTTGTGGGTACAGTCACACACGCACCCCTTTGTCCCATGCCTGGGTTTGCAAAAACACCTTGTTGTAAGTACATATTATATTATTGGCTTTTTGCAAATATTAAAATAAACGCTATATGTATAATGCTGGAAAACTCTGCTGGATGGATATAGTTTCTTTTATTTCTGCTGTTAATAAAACTTAGAAATAGTAGGGGGAAAAATAAATTTTTCTTGGACTATAGCCAAGAAAAATGATGTGATGTAAAAAGCTTTTGGTCATATAACTAATTCAGGGAATGGTAAAAGATAATCAGGAAATTCTTCAGATTCTTGTATTATCCTCTCTAGATGAAGATGGTGGTGACAGACATCAGAGGCCGAGGGAAGGGATCTATTGATCATCTTAAAATTTAAAAAGTTTAATAAAAGACAATAAGAGACAAGATAATAAAGCAAAATTATGGCTTGATGCTTGGCATTCAGCCAAGAGAACACCCTAACTCAGAAAACACTTCTTTAAATGCATCAACATGTTGCATATTTATAGACGCTCATGCCGTGCTCAAAACCATTATTTTTAGTTCCCCCAACCTGTGCCCCCCCCATTCTATCCTGTAAATCAAAATTTATTTCTTCTTGTGGCTCTATTCTGTTACAGGTTCGTTGATAAGGGGTGATCAATTAATTATTTTCTTGGGGCTCTGGTGTCCATCACCATCATCTTCATCCAGACAGGATAATCCAAGAATGTGAAGAATTTCCTGATTATCTTTTACCATTCTCTGAGTGAGTTACAAAAGCTTTTTACATTACCATGTTATAGCTCAAGAAAAATATATTTGTCACACTACTACTTCTAAGTTCTGCTAACAGCAGAAATAAAAGAAACTATATTCATCCTGCAGACTTTTCCAGCATTATACCTCTATTTCAATATTTATGAAAAGCAAACTCTATAACATGCATTTATAACAATGCTGAGAAGAGGGGTTTTCCAAGCAGATTGAGAGGATGGCTTTGCTGGGAGATGTCAGGAAAATTAATCCACCAACACCAGAGGTTTATGTCCAAAAAGGAGACAGTCGAGTCCTTTGACTTTAGCCCAATAAAGGGAGAGGCCATGGGGCATTCCCCTGGGGTCTCTCCAATGTTTGGAGGATGCAGCCTCCCTTTTATCCCAATTTCCCTCCCTTTTATCCCAATTTCCCTCCCTTCTATCCCAATTTCCTGACCCCTTTTCCATCTCTCTTTCCCCGCTGGCTGAGGGACTTGAGAGGTACAGACTGCCAAGAACACCTGATCCCTCAGATTCCCCTCTAATGTAGAACTCTCCCTTTTCATTTTTGATTCTTATGGAATTTATGGTTTATTCCCATTATTTCTTTCATCTTTTGATATCCAATTTCATTTATCAGCAAACCCACAGTTGGTTTGTAAAGGCAAATACCCTTTTTCCATTCATCCATCAGTGGAATCCTTCCCATTGTTTCCTTTCTCTCTCAGTGCTGGTTTTATCTACCAGACCCACAGCTTGTTTGGAAAGACAAATCCCTCATTCCTTTTAGAGACAAGGCACTCCTCCACGAGTGATGGGTGCACGTGAGCATCCCTGTCCATGGTGCCTGGGAGTGTTTGGGATCCTGGAAAAACCTCACTCTCATCCCTGAAGAGCAGAGAGCACTGGAATTAGCCCTGGAAGGCTCCTGGGAAGGACAGCAGGCTGGGACAGTGTCCTGGCTTAACAGCATTCCAAGGCAAGGTGCTAAATCATACAGCATCAGGAGTCTCTGTAAGGCAACACATCACACCAAATGCACGTAAAGTCACCTTGTTTTGAATAAGAACTGCTGTGAGTGAAAAAACCAGCTGGTTTAGTCACGGAACATAGTCATAAATCATGAGGGAAGGATACAGTTCTCTCCAGTAATGAAAAATGACTTTATCTGTTGAGGGCCATCAGATAAGCACATTAATTAAGGTGTTTGGTTCAGCAGTGATGCCTATCAGATGTCTCACTTCTTGTGTGTATTTTCCTTGGGCTTGAGGCTGTACTATAATCCCACCCTGAGGGAAACATTTTCTGGCCATGTAATTCTGGAGAATAGCTCTGAATGAGTGACTTTGTCTACACCAGTTCTATCCTGGAGAGACCAGCACTCTCTCCTCACTGTGGCCCCAAGGGCATGTGAGACCAACTTGGTTTTTCATTTTTTGTCTTTGTTCTGCCTTGCACCCTCTGTCCCAAACTGAGCGCACTGAGTCAGACCTTGAGGTCTGAAACTTTGGTTTTCTCCTTGTCCTCCTGACCACAATCGTCAAAAGCATGAGTTATGTTAAAATACTTCAAATGAAAGTACATTTGGTCTTATTCTTGCAACACTTTCACACTTGCACTTTCTCCAGCCCCAGGAAACTGCAACAAAAAATTAAGACAGATTGAGCAGGGACTGCGGTTACTGATATTGTGTCACAAATGTCCCAGGGCTGCCCATCACAGTTTAGCTCTCTCTGAGGCTGTTCTGCAATGCTTGCACACCCTGACACACAGGTGCAGGCATGCCAGGGGTACCACGTTTTTCCTCACTACTCCTGTGAGAGCAGGAAAGAGCAAAGCATGAATTCAACAATGTGGTGGGGAAAATGGACCTCAGGCCCAGACTCACAGATCCCTTTGGAATGGTCCTGAATTGCTGTGGTGGCTTTCCACAGCTCAAAATGCCAGACTAGGGAGGTTGCGATGCCTTAAGTTTTAGCTTTTATATTTTTTTAGATTCTGGGCTGTTTTGAGTAATTTTAGGTTTCATATTAAGAGTTGCTGACATCTCTTCACAGAGCAGGAAGACAAAACAATTCTTTCTCTGGTTTGATACCAAGGACAACTTTCAGGCCCAAACAAAACCAACGATGAAGTGAGAAGGAAACATAAGGAGGATGGAGCTTCGTAACCTGGAGCTGGAATTGGACAATTAACTCCAATGTGCTGATGGATGAGAGCCTATCAAAGTGTGAGACCTTGTGATCAGTTGTACATCTTGTGACCATTTTGGGGCATCTTTGGTGCAGCCCAGCTGTGCTTTTGTGCTGCCCAGGTGTGCCGAGTGAAGCCTTTTAATAAATCCCTTTTGCTCTGGCTGCTCTCTGTTCCAGGTCAGCCTCCGGAAGGCAGCAGTTGCAGGAATCACTCTGACACAGTCCAGAGGATGGATGGAGAGTCTGGCTGACTGCTGTGATGGTCACAGCCACGAGACAAAAACAGCAGGAGGTGACACAAAAAGGCAAGGGGCAGAAGGCAGCCTCAGGCATGATCTGGGGCAGTCCCCATCGACCACAGAGCTCAGAGAGCAGCCAGCACAGCCGTGTCTTCACACACAAAAACTGCCTGCAGCCCCTGGTCCCCTGAGCTGAGGGCGGTGAGAAAGGACAGCTTAGGATTAGAGTGCTGGCCTCTGCTCCTGGGTTTGGTGTTTTGGTCCCCAAAACAAGGCCCAGAGCAAAATACGTGAGGGATGTGCCACCCATAACAGCCTTGCTACTGGAGTTGGGGCCCCTCCTGCTGGTTCTCCCTGTCCCATCACTCTGCATGGTGACACAAAGAAGGTGACAGAAGTCTCTGTCATGGGTTGCAGTGCAAAGTGTAACCAGAACTCTGTATTCTGTCACCATCTGATGGAACTGGGGTGGGGGGTAATTGTCTGTCCATGGCCAACTGTCAATAAACCAGCTGGGGCAGTTTTCTTATCTCCTCACAACCCAGCCTCCCTCCAGGGACAGATCTTCTGCTTATGGCCCACTGAGTGTCACTGAGAAAATTCCATCAGCACATTGGGAAATGCTCCAGCCAGGGGCAGGAGCCAAACATTCCTACCTGGATAAAAATCTGGGAGTTGGAACACCAAGCAGCCTTTCCACTGCATTCTCAGAGGAACACCAGGCCCAGCTCTCACCACTGCACCTTCAGGGAAAAACTCCCCTTTTCTCCAGGAACATCACTTCACCAGAGCCACATCTGCCACTGGGACTGCAGCCACCATGGGATGGCACTGCCACCAACCCCTGACACACAGGGGGGCAGCTGGGATCCTGACTCTGTCAGTGGGTTTGTTTCTTTGTTTGTTTGTCTTACTGCATGTGTTTTGGTTTTATTGTTCATTTTAATCCTCCTAATAAAGAACTGTTATTCCTGTCCCCATATCTGTGCCTGAGAGCCCCTTAATTTCAAAGTTATAATAATTGTGAGGGAGGGGTTTGCATTCTGCATTCCAAGGGAGGCTCCTGCCTTCCTCAGCACACACCTGGAGTTCAAACCACAACAAGGTGGCTGGAAAAACAGAAGGTGGGTTTCACTTTAAGCCCTTCAGGCACCACATCAGGTTAGTTGCTGTTCATCTGCTTGGGGAATTGCCTCATCTCCCTGCTGAAACAGACTCCTAAATGGTGCCTACCTGTTGGGAAGGGCATGCAGAGGCCAAGCACAGCGTGCTGTGAAACCTCACGAATAAAGAGATGATCCCAGTGGTGAGGAGAGGGTCGGGAGCAGGGGTTTGAGTGCACGGAGAACTCAGGTGGCAGCTCTTGATACAGCCTCTCCAGCATCGTGCCTTTGAAAGATCCATTGACAGGTTAGACTTTAGGATAAGGTCTGTGACTGCCCTTGATCAGAGGAAACATTCTTAATTTGGGTGAAAATCCCTTAATTTCTGTCAAATCCTTCAAGGAGTGCAGTTCTGTAGTTGGATAAAATCACTTGAAGCGTTGCACTGAACCCTGTTAACATAATTTTTGTACAAATGAAGACACATTCCCACAGGCAGTAATTTTCTCTTCATCCTGTTTAAGATCGTTTCCATGTTTCATGTTAAAAAAAAAAAAAATAAAAGGGCTTCATTTCAAAAATAACAGTGTTTTTTCCCAAACCCAAACAAATAAAAGCCTTAAGAGCAAAACAAATATCATACCCTTACTGAACTTGTAACATTTTCATCTGCAAGGAAAAGCAGATGTTTTTCCTTCTTGTTCTTTACAAATTTTCAGTTCATAAACCAGACAGTCACACACTCCCAGGGAGGTTTTTCATACAAGCACGAGGGAAGAAGGGGCTGCCTGGGATTGGTGGGGCTATAAATGACAAATATCAACTTTTGCAAGTTATTATTGATCACAAAGGCCCTAATACAATACAACTTTCAATTCCTTTTATTTGCTTTTATTACAATTTATATAATTTCATATTTTTCATATTTTATAATTTATAATTTTATTATAATCTGTCAGTTTACATATGCAGCATGTAGCTTATATAAATAGTAGTGTAATAAATGCATGTTACATTTAGGCCTTAGCATAATATCAAAATAAAAGTTATGCAATGTTAAAACGCTTTTTTTGTGTAACTAAGTCAGACAACAGTGTGAAACAAGTATATTTTTTCTCACATTTGTGGCCCATCTTACCTGAATGTTAAGATAACAGTGATGAGAACCAAAACACCAAGAAAAGAATTTACTGACTCTCCATTATCAGAGAGTGCAAAAGCAACAGAATAGAGCCTTGAGAAGTAATAAAATATATAACTTAATCTACAGGCCAGCATGCAGACAAGTCAAAGGTTGAGACCAAACTAAAGAATTCCTGGGACATCTAAACTCACAAAAATGTTGGAATATGTTACAAGTCTCATAAAAATGCATTTAACCCATGTAGTGTAAAAGTGTACAGGAACATTAATTTAATTTATTTAATTTATATTTATAATGATCAATCATAATGATTATATTAAAATTAATTAATTAAAAACTACTAACTAACATTTAATTATTTTAATTTCATATATAAGAACATTATTTAATCTGCTTTTTGTTGCTGTAGGGATGGTCAAAACACACAATGACGACCAAAAATTTCCAAGGCAGAAAAAGTTTTTATTCCACCCATGTTTTTCCTTTTATCCATTCCTTTCACCACAGGTGAGCACTTCACTTATTGGTCAGTAAAAGATATTTTATTTTTCCATCAAATCTCTCTGTTCTTGGTTAGTTTATAGATTTTGTTCCCTGATGCCCATGAGACGTATTTCTTGTTTGCTGCAAGTACAGTTGTTTTTCACCCAGCAATAGTTGTGTTAATGAACTCTCATTCCCATTTTCACATGAGAACTAGCAAGCTGCTTAGCTGCATATAGAAATGACAAGCCAGCTATTAATTTAACAGAGCAAGGCCTGATTTGATGAGTCCTTTCTGTCATAATTTATCTACCTAATTTATCTACCTAATTTACCTAGCACAGCTTTTGACAGATGGCCAAGCACCCTAGTTCAGGATCTCCTTCTTTTATCCACATCCCCACGCTGGACATTGTCCCTTTTACCCCTGATTAGATTTCTGTAAAAATTTGAAATAGTGAGCCTGGCTTTTCACAAGGGGGATCCCCAGCCTGCTTTCCTCGAGGCATTTCTACTCTGGACAGAGCTCAGAAACTCTCTGCCAAGTGAACACAGGGAGGAAACTCCTGCTGAGGAATGCGGAGCAGGAGCCACGGGGTGTCTGGCAGCACAGTGTGCTCACAGACTGCCAGGTCAGAGCAGCTCAGAGCAGGAGAGGCTGTGATGGGTCCCAGCACACCAGGAACCTGTCATGGGTTTCAGTGCAAAATGTAACCAGAACTCTGTATTCTGTCACCATCTGATGGAACTGGGGTGGGGGGTGCTGGGGTAATTGTCTGTCCATGGCCAACTGTCAATAAACCAGCTGGGGCAGTTTTCTTATCTCCTCACAACCCAGCCTCCCTCCAGGGACAGATCTTCTGCTCATGGCCCACTGAGTGTCACTGAGAAAATTCCATCAGCACACTGGGAAATGCTCCAGCCAGGGGGAGGAGCCAAGCATTCCTACCTGGATAAAAATCTGGGAGTTGGAACACCAAGCAGCCTTTCCACTGCATTCTCAGAGGAACACCAGGCCCAGATCTCACCACTGCACCTTCAGGGAAAAACTCCCCTTTTCTCCAGGAGCATCACTTCACCAGAGCCACATCTGCCACTGGGACTGCAGCCCCCATGGGATGGCACTGCCACCAACCCCTGACACACAGGGGACAGCTGGGATCCTGACTCTGTCAGTGGGTTTGGTTGTTCATTTGTTTGTCTTACTGCATGTGTTTTTTGTTTTATTGTTTTTTTTTGTTCCCCTAATAAAGAACTGTTATTTCTATTCCCATATCTGTGCCTGAGAGCCCCTTAATTTCAAAGTTATAATAATTGGGAGGGAGGGGGTTTGCATTCTGCATTCCAAGGGAGGCTCCTGCCTTCCTTAGCACACACCTGGCATTCAAACCATGACACAAGCCAAACCAGCTTAGAGCAGGAGAGGCTGCTGTGGATCCCAGCACACCAGGCTGCCAGGTCAGAGCAGCACAGAGCAGGAGAGGCTGTGGTGAATCCCAGCACAGCAGCCAAGCCAGCCAGGGGCAGGTCACAGCAGCACACACGTGCACATCCTGTCCCCAGGGAGCAGAGGAAGGACAAGGGACATGCGACTGACACGTGCCTGCTGGAGCCTGTGGTCCTTTAGGCACATGTTTGTGAGGGTGTGGGTCACAGCTCTGAGTTTGTGACACAGCTCGCTGACCACAAACTGCAGGGGAGGCACTTTTGGCTCTTCTGGGTGGTGCAATGCGACAAATTCCAAAAATCCCTGCACAGGGTTATCCCAGCTCCTTCCTCCAGAAGTTTTTCTCCACCAGATCCCTGCCTCTGACCCAGGGTCAGGGATGGTCAGAGGAGAAAAGAGCAGCCTGAGCTGCATCACTCCAGGAAGACCAAAGAGGACTCTGGAGCTGCAGGACCCTGCATGGACCCTCAGACCCACAAGCATCAGGAGGGTGATGTGGGATCTGTGCTGGCTGCTCCTTACAAAGTGAGCTCAGAGAGAAGGGAACATCTTGTTCAATGAATAGATTGCAGGATTAAATGGAAAACAAGCACTTTAGAAGTTTTTTTTTCACACAATAGGCCATATAAAATAACCTGCTGAAGTCATTGCTATAGGAGGAAGCTAAAAGCTTGGGCAGGCTCAGAAAGCAGCAGATTCACACATGAGGAATGCCTCAGAAACTCCTGGAAGGAAAGAAACAGAATACACATCAGACCTGGTGTCTAAGGCAGGACACCACCCTGGGTGGGCCCCTGAGCCCACTCAGCTTAACCATTGTTACACAGGGTTGACTGGAAAGGGCAATACTCCAAAAAAATTCGTCCCCAGAGCTGAGCAGCCAAACCTCAGCAGCAGCCTGTGTGTGTCCAGCATGGGCACATGTCAGGGCTGGATGTCCCTGTGGCAGTGCTTGTCACCTGCTGCCCTGCCAGGGCAAGAAATGTCCCCATGCAAAGCTCAGAGCTCCTGTGAGGAAGGGCAGGGAGCTGTGCAAGGCAGCACTGGAGGTGCTGAGTACACAGCCCCAGCTCCATCAAATGCCTGGAGGAAATAAAAGTGCCATCGGATGATGCAATAGGAAGAAAGCCAGGGGAGGGAAACCATAAAGGCATCCCTGCACAAGGATAAGAGGGTTTAATTAGCACGACCACAGAGCAACGCTGTGGGGAGCAGGGACAGCCCAGGGCAGGAGCTGGGGGCACACCCCACAGCTGGGCTGTGCCCCTTGGGGAGCACCAGGGAAGGCAGGAGATGCCTGGCTCACACTGCACAGCACCCTAACAGGCAATCCCAGGTTTTCAGCCAACATTTTCAGAGCTGGGTTTCTTGGCAGGCAGGCCCTGTGTGTGCTGGACACACAGCTCCAAGCTAAGTGACAGCAAGAGCAGGGCAGTTTCATTTTACCAGGGAGGGCAGAAGCAGAGAGAGGCAGGCTGCCAGATGCTGATGCAACGTGAGATTCTGAGCTCTAAGTCTTTCTGAATGATTAGAAGAAGAAAAAATGTTCGGTGTCCGGGTGGGTGACTCAAGCCTTCCAGCCCCGGGATGGGAAAGAACCATGCCAAGGTTTCACAACTTTTGGAAGGATTTCTTCTTTCCCATCTCAGCAGTCTGGGATCTCTGCCAGAGGAGGAGTAGGATGGGTGTACAAACAAACAGTACTTCACTTTCCTAAAGCGATTTGTAAGGCAAGTGAATGAGCCAAATGAGGTAACAACTGCTCTTTTTCCTCCACTCCCCCCTCTGGGCTCCTTGCCACATCATGCCCTGGGTATGCCAGGCACCCGTGCACTCCACAGCATACCCAAGAGCTCAGAAATGTCACACAAAACCCGAGTCCCGTTCTTCTGTACACAACCTCCCACACTGGAAATGACATTGCTACATACTTGTTCCATGCCAGAACATCGCCACCCTCACTGTAAAAAATTTCTTCTATATATCTCATCTGAACTGACCTTCTTTTAATTTAAAACCATTACCTGCCTGTTGGAAACATCAGTCCTCACCTTTCTTATAAGTAATGAAAGGGCTCAGTGAGGTCTCCTTGGACACTTCTGTTTTTCTGAGGCTGAACAACCACAACTCTCTTAGCCTTTCCCCATTGCAGATGTGCTCCATCCACCTGATCATTGTGGCTCTCTTCTGGACTCTCTTCAACAAATCCAAGCCTTTCCTGAACTGAGGGCCCCAGAGCTGGATGCAGCACTGCAGATGGGGTGGTCTGACCACAGCAGGGTAAAGGGGCAGAACCCCCTCCTGGCACCTCCTTTCATGCAGCCCCATGTGTTCCTACAATCCCTTGGGATTAATGTGCCACGTGCAGGGCTGGGTAGAGAAGTCCAGCTGCAGGCTCTTAGCCTGGGCATGAGAGCAAGAGTGTCACAGAAGGGCAGGGTGAAATCCAAACCCTCTGGAGAGAGTGTCTGAAAAAATGAGAAGACACAGCTGAGGAAGGAGGAGAAGGAGGAGGTGTAAATCCCTTCTCTGCATGAGCAGGAATGATCTGCAGTAGAATGCAATCATGAACAGTTTGTGCAGCCCCCAGATGCTTTTCTCAGAGTTCTGGGACCAGGCTGGAGGTGACACTCCCTGGAAAAAGGCAGAAACCTCTCTGTAGGTGGAAGCTTAAAGGTGTGTGTGGGAGGGCTGAGTCTAGAATCAAGTGTCCTGCTCCCTGGAAGGGCATGAATCTGTCACACAGAACCAGAAGGAAAACTGGGATATTTGGAGACATCTCCCAAGAGTCCTGTTGTCCTCTGGAAAGATTTGTCCATAAATGACTGATGCAGAGAGAAGGGAATAACCTGACCACGGTGGATAGGAAAGGGGCCACAGGCTTCGCCTGGAAGCCCATGGGAGACTGAGGACAAACTCCACATTTTTAAAGAGAATGAACAGAGGGCTTCTTTGGGGTCTTTAGCTGGACAAATTCTTTTCCGGTACCACGCTGGTGCTCATGCCATGGGATGGGGTGAGGTGAGGGGGCAGAGGACCTCCCTGGGCACATGATGCTTGCAGTTGAAGGAGAGAACAAGCACCGGGTTTCTGCAACAGCTCTGCTGTGACCTGGAAAACAAACTCACCTATCTGTCTGCAAATATCAAACAGATTTTCTGAGACTGGTGCAGAACCACTGTGATTTTCCAGAATAGCCACGGTCACTGGTACTCTCTGGGGGAGGAGAGTGCAAATATGGGAACAGCCACTTCTCTATTTGGTGTCTTTAGAAGACCATAATTAGCACTTTTTCATCCTGCCCCATTCACACAGTTTCCACTTCCGCTCTCAGGCCACAGCTCCCCCACTTTGGCAGCGAGAGGCAACAGAGAATGAGGATGCACTGTTCCCTCCAACCCCAGCGACAAGGGCTGAGAAATCAGGAAACACTTTTCAGAGTTTTGGACCAGGCACATCACTCTTTTCCTCCAAGGTGCCAGACAGAGGGCTGGCTCCCTCTCTGAACTCCTCTTCTCCTGTTTTGGTTTGAGTGCAGGACTTGGGCAAGTGGAATGAGACTCTCAGCCTCTTCAACAAATTTGCAAAAAGGGGCCTGAAGTGTTGTCCCTGCAGTGCTGAAAGCTTAGATGGGTCTGATATCCTTCACCAGGCAAGCACTTCCAAGAGCCTGGAGCAGGTCTCCCTCCAGTGGCCTCCTTGGCCCAAAAGGCAGCCTTTCCCTGTCACTAACCCCAGTAAAAGCTGGAAGCACAGCCAACTGCAATATCACTCCACAATTTCCCTGGGTTTCACTCTTTTTCATTAGTGGGAGGAATGAGGGATTTGTCTTTCCAAACAAGCTGTGGTGCTGATACATTAAACCAGCACTGAGAGAGAAAGGAAACAATGAGAAGGATTTCACTGATGGATGAATGGAAAAAAGGTATTTGCCTTACAAACCAACTGCAGGTTTGCTGATAAATGAAATTGGATATTGAAAGATGAAAGAAGCAATGGGGAGAAACTGTAAATTCCATAAGAATTAAAAATAAAAAGGGTAAGTTTTATACATTAGAGGGGAATCTGAGGGATCAGGTGTTCTGGGCAGTCTGTACCTCTCAAGTCCCTCAGCCAGTGGGGAAAGGGAGAGGGGAATGGGGCTGGGAAATTGGGATAAAAGGGAGGGAAATTGGGATAGAAGGGAGGGAAATTGGGATGAAAGGGAGGAAAATTGGGATAAAAGGGAGGCTGCATCCTCCAAACATTGGAGAGACCCCAGGGGAATGCCCCATGGCCTCTCCCTTTATCGGAATAAAGTCAAAGGGCTCCTCTGTCTCATTTTTGGACATAAACCTCTGGTGTTGGTGGATTAATTTTCCTGACAGTCAGGCTGATGAAGATACCCAGAAGGCAAATTTCTAAGACCCCACTTAACATGAGACCATTGCTTTGCCCACCCCCAATTTCAGTCACTGTCCAGATCACATCCCTCACCCAGGGGCTGAATGGAACACAAACAGAAAACAAAGGCAGACAGTGCATGAAAAACAAACCAGGACAGGGTGCCAGAGAACTCCAACCACTTCCTTCACTCCTAACACCCAGGATTCCCACCAGGGCACTCACCACTGTGGTCCTCCTCCTCAGGGACTGTGCCTGTGGCCCTGAGGTTGGCACTCAGAGTGCCCAGGGGGTGCCCCAAGAATGCATTCTGCCATGGCTTCCTACTGGCATTTCCCCCATGGAGCCTCAATTTTTTTTCCATTTTTGTCCACTGATATTGTCGTGACCCCAAGGAACAAGGGTGGCAGTAGTGCCCAGACACAGAGTGTAACAGAGAGACCTGAAATACAAATTAATCAATTTTTTTCTTTCTCTGCTCCTGTAGACCAGGGCTGCAACTCCACTAGGGCTTTCATATGCTTCTTAAGCCTCTCTCAGGTTCTTGGAAAGCTGTGGCAGCTGAAAACATGCCAATTTTCCCACAAACACACATAAATGCAGCCTGCACTACAAAGTAAAGATAGGGCAATCTTTGTTTCAACAGAAAACAAGCCAGTCCAGACTGGAGAAACCTATTTCGGGGTTAAAGCAAACTTCTTACTTCTTGTGGGTGGTGCCTTATTTAGTGACGAAAAATGCAGATATTTATGAGGCTGCCAAGGCTTTGGGAAGCAGCTGCCCAGAGGAGAAGCTGCAAAGGGCGGTGTGGTGGCATCGGAGCCAGAGGGGCTGGGACAAATGTGCTAACGAGGGTCCTTACGGTGCCACCCAGAGTCATGGAAAGTCCCTGCCTGAAAACGCCCGTGGTAAATTTGCTGCTTCCAGTCTGTGCCTGAGACATGACCACAAGACCCCAGGGCTGGGCTTAGGCAGAGGAAGTGAGGTCCAGGGTGGAGCACATGATCCTCCTCCCTGTAATCGCTTGAACAGATGTTCTGGATTAAGAAATGGGTGGGGAGTCAAACACCTGCGCCTACACACTCCAGCATAATGAAATTTCCATTGCCATTTCCATTTCCATATCCAACACAATGGAAATTCAAAGCCAGAAATTAACTCAGAGTATTTTGAGCTGTGGCATTGAAGGCAGTGTGGAGCCTTCCAAAAACCTGTGTTCTAAAGATACCAGAGAAGGGAAGTGAGGGTGAAATTCAGGTGAGAGTCATACCCTGCTCCTTAGAATCATTCAGGTTGGAAAAGAGCTCTAATGCCATGGAGTCCAACCATTAACCCAGGCCCACCACTAAACCAGTCCCCTGTGTCCCTTCATGCACAGCACAACTGCTTCTACACTAAATCTGCTTCCAAACCTCGGATGCCTTCTGGAAGCTGACCTGAAACAGAGACTAGACAGGGCAAAGGATAAAGTAGGGATTTATTAAAAGCTCTCAATGGGTACTCTTGGGCTGCACAAGAGTCCTGATGGATCACACCCAGGATGCCCCCCAAGTGATCACAAATGACCCCCCCAGGTCATGAGGTCTCACATTTTTGTAAGTTCTGGTCCATTAGCATATTAGAATCAATTGTCCAACCATAGCTCCAGGTTATGAAGCTCCATCCTCCTTGTTTTTAATTCTCACTTCACTGTTATTTTC
This sequence comes from Certhia americana, assembly GCA_018697195.1. Classification (NCBI taxonomy): domain Eukaryota; kingdom Metazoa; phylum Chordata; class Aves; order Passeriformes; family Certhiidae; genus Certhia; species Certhia americana. The sequence continues at coordinate 31,071,969 of CM031864.1, read as the reverse complement.
ATTCTTGAGCCTGAAAGTTGTCCTTGGTATCAAACTAGAGAAGGAATTGTTTTGTCTATACCTACACTGTGAAGAGAGCTCAGTAGCACTGAACATGAAACCTAAAACTACTCACTGAAACAGCCCAGAGTCTAAAAAATATAACAGCTAAAACCTAAGGCATCACCTCCCTAACAGGCTGTGAGGAGGGACGAAAAAAAAAAGAAAAATAAGGACGACAACAACATACAGTGGGCACCCTGTCAATTCACACTGGGATTTTGGTTGCAAAATCCCATTCCGAGAGCTGAGGCTGCTTTTGAGAACTGTGAGAAACGAGGAAGAGAATGAGCCCAAATCTGGTTGTGATTGCATCCTCTGCTCTGCTTAGCCTAAATCTGGTTGTGATTGCATCCTCTGCTCTGCTTAGCCTGCGTCCTTTTTCAATTTTTTTTTTTTTTTAAACTGAGAGCAACAAGGTTAAACACTGAACAAAAACTGCTGCGGTCTGTGGGGAAAATACAGTTGAGAAGCAGCCATAAATGTGTTTGCAAGTAGAGAGAGAGTGAGAGAGAGAGAGAGAGAGAGAGAGAGCCTTAATTCAAAAGGTGATTTCACTGCTCCCAAGCCTGGCTGAGGCTGGTGAGATTGAAATGCTGCTTGCTGCCTTCTGCCAGGGCTCCTCCAGCCCTGCACAGGGCTCGTGGCATCTCTGGCACAGGGCTGCAGTGCCAGGGCTCTCTCCCCACCATGCATTGGCAGTATATTTGCAAATAACACGATGGAAAGGCAGATTTGCAGTCCCTGGCCACTGCCCCTGAACAGTGGGTCACACAGGCAACTGTACCCATGCTTAATATAACATGATGTCATGAATAGAAAATAAATCTAATCCTAGCTGGACTCGAGGTAGAGTCCAGCCTGTTCAATCTTCAGAAGCATTCAGCCCCAGGTCCTTTATGATCCTGGTCCTTATGTGATCATTCCCATTTAAACCCTGTATTTATGGAAGCAACATGCAAATTTTACATCCCAGACTGGCATTTTCTGCCCCGAGCTCTGTTTGTAGCTTTGTCTTTGAACAAAAAGTCTCCCCACACAGGCCAAGTCCTGAAATGTTTTTCCTTGGAAGCAGTTCATGGAAAGTACCTTGTCTCCTTGAACATCAGTCGAGTGAAATTGCAACCAAGTCAGGCAGGAAACCTCCACAGGCAGCAGGGGTGACACAGGAAAGTTACCTCGAGGCTCCCCAGGGTTTTCCTTTGCCAGGGTTTGCCCTAAAGCTGCCCCCAAAGACTGCCCTGAGAGCCCTTCCAGGGGCCAGCCCTGAGCAGGCAGCTCACAGCTGCCTCCAGCACCACACAGATGTTTAATTTTGCTTTTATGCAGCCAGAAGAGCTGAAGTTTCGCCCACAGGTTGGGAAGAGGCAGAGAAGAACCAAGAGCAGAGTTCATAAAGTTCATTTTTCATTCCATCCCCAGAAAGGGAGTGCAGAAGAGCTGGAAGAGATCTCCCAGTGACATCTTTGTGACATCAGAATTTCTTTTCTAAATACACACCGATGAAGAGCACTTTTTCATATTGAAAGAAAACTCAAAAGAATGTGCAGAATGTAGAAACTACTTTCAAATTAAAATATTTATTCTAGTTGGTTTGTTTTTTTATTTTTTTTGTTTACATTTGGTTTTTTTTTACTTCTCAGGCCTATTTGCTTTTTAAAACCTTTTTTTTTTCTTTTTTGCCTTCTCCACACAGCTCTTTAATCACCGTTTTGTTCCCACAGTAAGGAACTCAGAAAGTGAGTAAGGAAAAAACATAGAAAGGGAAAAAGCTAAAAATTATTTAAAACTCAGCTCGTTTCAAACTGCAAGTCAAAGCCATCTACAGAACCCCAACTCTTTTTCTACTCCTCACTGTCCCTGAGAGGCGTCAGGAGAGAAGTGGAGGCTGGTGGTTGGATTCCATTTGCTGTTCCCATTTGCTGTCAGGGCTGGTGTGCAGCATCATATTTTGGAGAGCACGTGGTTTCGCTTTTGCTGCATGAATCATCCAGTTTCCTCCCCGGGGGAACTGGAAAAATGCCTTTCCATCACCAGCACTCAGACCTGCTGGCAAAATGAGAACTGTGTCCCACCTGCTGCCAGCTCCTCTGCTGGGCAAGAACCAAGCCCTGGCACCTGCAGAGAAGCAGCAGGTAGGGCGAGGCTTCTGTGCTTGGCACCTCATCCCTCACCCAGTGAGCTTGGTGCTCTCTGGAGGGTTTTTAACCTTGACCCCTCACCCTGATGCCCCGAGGTGAATTTTGGAGCCCGTTGCTGGTTTTATTTCAGGCCTCCTGGGCCAGGAGCCAAATGAAAGCTCCCTGTCTCAGTTTCGTGAGGAAGTGTTAGCTCACTGCCTTTCATCCCGGGCTGATGATGAAACCCGCTGGCTCCTCCTCTTGGCCTTATTAGTGTGGGGAAATCACCAGCATAAAATCCTGTCCCATGTCCCGATGCGGCAACACGGAGCTCGGGAATTCCAGCAGTGCCTTTCCCAGCCCCAGCACTGGTTGCATCCTTACCCTCATCCTCATCCTCATCCTCATCCTTATCCTTGTCCTCAGCTGGTCCAATGACGAGCATCATGGAAGCACCAGCTGTGCTGGAGAATGGGAATGCTCCGCAGAACAGGAGAGTCAAGGGCTGGCGAGTGGCTTTTTATGCTCCCATATTTGGGCTGGTTGTGACTTCAGCCCTGGTTCCCATAGTCTTCTGTTTGCTCCATCATCAGCAGGTAAGGACAAAGCAAAATTCTTAACTCTGCAGTGTAATATTCCTAATTATCCTAATTATTCCTATTAATAGCGCTGTGTTGATGCTATCAGCTAACTCCAGCCTAGTAATTTCCTCCTCTTTGAAGAGAGCTAATGCTTTAGGTTTCCAAGATTTCAGCTGATAGTGTTTTCACCAATCCTTATTGGCTCACCAATTCCTCAATGTCTGCAGCGTAGTCCTTTCATTTCCTTAAGCTAAAAAAAAAAAAAAAAAGGTAAAAAGGTCAGGTTTTGTTTCTCTGGTTTTCCTCCTCTTGCACCAATGATGTGCTCTGTTCCTCTGTTCCAATGTGATATTGAGTGAGGATGCTCTGCAGGGACCAGAGAGGCTGAGAAGCTGTGGTAATTCACCAGGAATAAAGCCTCTTCACACTTGGTTTTTAGAATCTAGCAATTTGACAAAACCCAGTTACTGAGCCAAGTTTTGCTCTGCATTTCCCGAGCTAATCCCAATGAGCTTTTGCTAACTGTACACACGCAGCACTGTAAAGAGATACAGGGTGAGCCAAGTGATCCGTGTGCTGAGGGCCAGCTTCTTATTTTCTGCTTTCCAAACTGTGAATCTGTGTCCTGGAGGAGCCAAGAACTAATTTGGAATGCCGGGTTAAGACATCCCGCTGTAATGTACCTCCCTGCAGTTCCAGTTCTTCAGGAGAAGACACAAGGAACAAGCCCCCTTCTGCTAAGAGGAAGGGTAGTTTGTTCTCATGGTCTAGGAGCTGCTTGGGGCATAATGATGCCATGAACCCCTCTGAGGACTGATCCTAAAAAACACTGATATTTAAAAATAAAATATGAAGTCTGCTGAATTCCCAAAAGAGAGGAACGTTGTCTGCACCTTAGGGCAGGAAAATATTTTTTTAAATCCCCAAGCAAATTGATTGCTTCTAGTCCACTTTTGGCCCCAAATCCACAGCTTCCACCATTTCTTTGGGAGCTGTGAAGCAGCAGCTCTGTGACCTGCAGTCACAACTGCATCAGGCTCATAGACATTCACACATGTTCCACTCCTTCCCTTTTTTTCTTTCCAGGGAAGTTACTTTAGGAAACAGAAAGTTTCTCTCTCCAGTGAAAGGTCTGCTTTCAGTCCTGGTGATTAACTATTAACTGGGGAAAGCAGGACCTGGCAGTGAAAGCCTTTTCCTGCAAGGCAGATGAAACCTCCCCAGCACTCAGGACAGCAACTTCCTAAGGAAGGGATGAGGCTGTGCTCCAACAGCAAATTAAAGCATTTCAGAGCTTGCATTCATTAGGATGTGGGAGATGTGAGAAGGAAGAACCAGGTCCCTGTGTCTGCAAGCTGATCCCAAATCTGCTTTTTATTTGCTCTGCCAGGGAGAGAATGGAGCTGCTGTGAAGGAAGAGCACCAGCCCCATGAGCAAAGCCCAAGCCCTGAGGCATGGGAATAACCTGAAATCTCTTGTCACTGACAGTTTCCCACCAGGGCACCCACGCAGACACCTCCTTCCCTGGGCTGGAAAGGCACTGCCAAACTGACTCCTGGATCAGAACATCCCTCTGCCTGTCGTTCTGGGCTAAGCATGTGCAGCAGTTAGAGAGAAGAAGGCTTGAAAGCCAGCAGCTTTCAGATCCCTGTCCTGCCCAGCTGCTGTGGTAGTGCTGATGGTATTTGCCTGAGTAATTCCAAACCATTCTGCACAGAAGGAAAGGTTCATGGGTGTAGTGAGGGTGAATTAGGATGATGCTGTGCAGCTTGCCATATTTATGCACTGTCTTTAAGCCAAGTCCTTTTCCACAGAGTCATCGCTTGTGAGCATCCACAAGAGCTGAGTCCAGGGATGGAATGAAATCCTGTCACCCAAGAGGGATGCAAAACTTTTACCAGGTGTATTGTAGATCACTGCTGATCAGCTGACTTTTTTCTTTTCATTTTCTTCTTTTTTTTTTTTTTTTTTTTTTTTTTTTTTTTTTTTTTTTTTTTTTTTAATGTTACAAAATACCACCAAAATGGATATGAAAGAAATTGGCCTATTTTAAGCATTCCAAGCTTTGTTGGAAAACATCTGTTTTTTTCATAACAAAACCATGCTTGTGTTTGTAATGGTGGGTAGAAAGGTAATTTTTCTTCCTGGCAGAATGCTTTTGTGCTCTTGTAATGATAGTGCTCCTCTACTGAGCTCTGCTGAATTACAGGAGAAAACACTGACCAAGCCCTGCTTCTTTCCACAGGCACCGGGGTCATGCTGGGCACATGGATCTTGTAAGTATGGAGATTCTAGACCTGCTTCCTGGCTTGTGCTGTGACACAAGATGACTGTGTCACAGGCCTGGTGGCTGTTTAAGGACAGGGGTCAGCACTGGCAGGGCTCCCAGGCCATGACAAATTTGATATCCCCAGTTCTGCACCCAGGGCTGGCCGCCAGCAGCTGCCTCTCCCTGCGTGAGGCAGCTGAGTGCATCCCCTCAAAAACCTCCCCAAAAACCCTGTGAAGCCAGCAGCACAGTGATGCCTTCATCTTTTCCAGATTCTGTGTGTAACTCTGAACTCCATATAAAGTGTCAGCGAGCTCTCCTCACAGCTCAGGCACACACAACAATCCTTTGCCAACCCCACAACCAAGGACACCAAAGCTGCAGCTTCAGCCCCCAAAAGTGCAAACAGCAGAGAATTGAGGAGAGCAATCTGGGCGGGTGGGACTGCAGAACCTGGAGCTGGAATTGGACAATGAACCCCAATCTGGAAATGTAGCAAAACTGATAAAAGTGTGAGAACTCCTGACTTGGGGTCCACCTTGAGTGTAGCCCCAGCCAGACCTTGTTCTGCCCAAGGTGTGTCCTGTGAGGGCCTTTTAATAAATCCCTGCTTTATTCCTTTCACTCTGTCCAGCCTGTAGTCAGCCTCTCAAGGCATCAGCAAGGCTCATCAGATTTACTGCTGCTGGGTGTTAATCACCAGCTCTCCAAGCAAATGCCAGGGCACTTCTCAAGTAACGCCCCACAGAGCAGCTAAGACCCTCAGAGAGGTTTAATTAATTCTATGGAAAAGTTTCTGCACGCTTCAAATTTCAGCTGATGACTGTTCCCCTTGTGAAGGGCTGTAACCACAGCAGCCAGCAGGAAGATTACTGTAGTCATCCTCAGATCCAGCTGAAATTCTACCCAGGAATTTTCTCTTATTAGAGACCAGCTCAGGCCCAACCCTCAATCTTGAAGATCTCCAGAGTGCTTTCCACAGCTAAGCTGTCCTGGCAGGGAGCAACTCCAAGCCACCCAGACCCACAGCGGTCCCTCACAGCCTCTTCTGGCAGACTGAGACCCTTTTTTGTCACTTCTAAGAAGTCAGTAAACTCAAAAAAGAATGCTCGATAATAATTATAATAACAGCAACTAGAATAACAAGTAAATAATAATTATTAGAAAGCCAAGAAGTGAATGGGGAGAACGGGAAACAGTGAGAAAATGTGCTCATGTACAGAACAAGGGTATCCTTGGACACAGCTAACCACCACACCATTTTGTCTGTGCTTTCCTCAGTAAAGGAGTCTCCCACACAAAACCGAGGGGGTATGAGCTGGGACTGGAAATTGGAGCACTGCAACGGGATTGTGCAGGAGCAAGGGCAGTACCTGGTAATCCAGCAGAGTGGCAACTACTTCATCTATGCTCAGCTCTACCGCAAGGAGAAAACCAGGGAGCCTTTCACGCTGATGCTTTACAAGGACCCAAGTATCACCCTCAACAATGCTGTGGGACATGAGAATGGCACAGTGAATTTTGCGAGGCCCTTTTTCCTGCAGAAGGGAGACAAACTGTACTGCAAGAAAAACGACGACTTGGACAACATTCTGCTAAAGAGTCAGACCTACTGGGGCCTGTTTAAAATGTAACAGGACTCTGCTCTGAGTCAGCTCCCCCCTTATTTCCTCCAAGAAGCCTTAGCTGGTGGATGAAGAATGTGCAATTTATCTTTGGGTGGAATTCAGCTTGCTGGAATATATCAGCTTGTGTCCTGCAGTGACAGTGAACAGCAAATGTTGTGGTAATAATGGGTGGCTGCTGATAGACACGAAGTATGGGCAAGAGATGGAGGAAAATAAAAATCTCAATGTGCTGCGGGGTTGACTCTCAGATCCTAGAAAGACAAGTCCCTTTATTCAGTCTGTTCTAAGCTGTGGAGGAGCGCTACTCTGCAGCTGGCTGCATTTCAGACCTCTCAGTCCCTCAGGTCCCTTCTAACAAGAGGTGCTACAAAAAGACAAGATATTTTATATCATTCCCGCACAACCCACCAGTGAAGCAATGTGTCCACAGCAGAGGGATCAGATGGTTCAGAAGCAACACAAAGAAAAACTTCTCAGCCCCATCATTAGCAAGGGAAACACACCAGGGAAGCTCTGTCAGTTCAGAGCACAGGGAGCTGTCCAGCGAAACACAGAGTGAAAATCCATGCCGTGCTCCAGTCACCCCCAGCACAGGGAGCCTGGGATGCAGCCCATGCCACGGGGGGATGGATCACCGCTGGCTCTCGAGGTTAACAGAGGTTGTGGAGGAGAGCTAATGGCAGGAATCTGCGTTTGAAGAGAGTGAGCACGGAGGGGAGACAAGCGGATGGAGGCTTGAAGAAGTGTTGCTAGAATTTTCTTTTTCTAAGCTGTGTAGTGGGTACTGCAAGCAGGGCAGGGCAGACAGTCCTGCCACGAAATGGGGAAGGGCTGAGCACCCCTCCCTGAGCACCCCCCTTCCCACAGACAGCTCTGACCTCCAGCACAAAGCACTGCCAGCACCACAGCGGGGAGCCAGCAGGATACCCTTCACCTGCTCACCTCAGGTCTGCCTGCTGTGCTTCCCCAAATGAGCATCGAATCACCTGCAGATCACAGGAACACCTCAAAACCTCAGCAAAAGCCAGGTGCTCTCGGAAGAGGTATCTGCAGGACAGCCCAGCTGCCTCACAGCATGCTTCCTTCCCTCCCTTGCCTGGCCAGGCTCTCCGAGGGGCTCTGCTTTTTGCTTTCCTGCCTCCCAGACCTTGGTGGGTGACAACTCCTACTATTCCTCACAGCCCTGGGGATGGACTTTCATGGGAAGGCAAAGCAACTGAGAAGTTGGATGGAAAGAAATGATTTCTTGGGGTGGACTGAGGCAGTTAGGAGTGCTATTTGCTCTTATAATTTTATATTCTATGTATTGTAACTTCAGAGAATGTAGAGTCAAGTTTTTGCAGATGTGTCTGCGATCCTGCATTCAGTTTCATACAAGCTGTTACCAATTAAAATCATGCTTTGGTTCTTACATTGCTTTGTTGATTTCCTTAATTTAAAATTTACCAAAAAAAAAAAAAAAAAAAAAAAGAGAAAAAGAAAAAACCAGAAAACACCCTTACAAACCGCAAGCGTATCTCAGTTCTTTGATACAGGCTGAAAAAATCACTGACTGACACATTTCTCTACCCTTTGTCTGCTTTCACTCAAGGGCCTCTTCTTCTCTGAGAGGCTGGCAGTGTCAGCACAGAGTGAGATCAGTTTGCACTGCACAGTCCCAGGGCACAACTCTGGCACCTTCCCAGCTCACAGGGGAGCTCTGTGCACCACCTAGCCTCCCCAGTCACCTTTGGAGGCAAAGCAAGCCCAAAAGGCTCTGCTGGGGATGAAGAGTTGCTTGCCCTGCACGTCAGACCAGCAAAATCCCAGACCCTGCAACAGCTGGCCTGAAGATCTGGCACCAAGACCCCAATGAGCAGCCAAAGGTAAGGAGAGGAAAATCATTACAGTGCACAGTCCTTCCTCTCCTCTCCTTAATAAGGAGGAGATGAGGCAGGCAGCAGGGCTGGAAGCAGCACCCTGCCCTTCCAGGCAGAGACACAGCTGAGTCCTTACTGGGGTGAGAACAGCCCTGAGCCCCCCAGGGCCCACAGCCAAAGCAAGGAGCTCCAGGCTCTGCAGGGACAGGGTTCCTTGGAGGACTCTGGTAGGGACAGGAGAGTCCATGCTGATGGGTCACCAACCTGCATGGGTGACCAACCTGCCCAGGTCACCAACCTGTCTGGGTCACCACCCTGTCTGGGTCACCAACTGTCATGATCCACTGGTACAAGCTGGGGTCGTGATGGTTCATTTTCCCCATCTCAGAGTGCACACACAGCAAAGGGGACTTTCAGTTTAATCACAGCAGTGCACTTTTATTGAGTGCCAACAACAATTATGTGGCAGAGAGAGGGAGAGAGAGAGTGAAGGAAAATAAAGTAGAGAGAGAAAGAGGGGTACAGCTACCAATGGAGAGATGATGTCCTTGAGGCTGCCTGCCCATAGACGTGTCTTCCTTCCATGGGGAGATATCAAAAGTCCTTTGCAGAAAAGTCACCCTTGATAGTTTTTTGCTAAAGTGAGTGTCATCTAGCCAAAGCAATAAGCTGAGCAGGAATTGTGTGGAGGAGAACCATTGTCCCGAGAAGCAGCTACAAACCTGCAGGACATGCCATTACTCACCAGTACCTGCCCGGAGCAGTGTACTGTAGGATACAACAAACACACCTGCAAACAATCCCTTGGCTAGTATCCACCTCCACCTGAGCCCCTGTCAAAGCAAATGGAGACCTTGGGGTCTGAGTCTCTGTCCTCGAGGTGGTCATGAGGCAAAGGAGGGAAACTTTGGACTGTCTTTTACACCAACCTGCCTGGGTCACCAACCTGCCTGGGTTTGGGTCACAGCCTGTGGCTGGAGGGTCACAGTCTGTGGCCAGCTGTGCAGGGTGTAATGGTTCAATGCTCCAGGAACTGCCTTGGTGCAGAGCACTCAGCTTTCTCCAAGTGCTCTTCCAGAGGAACTGAAGCCACCAGAGCTCCTCTCCCCAGCCACCTGGGACAGCCCAGGCTCTGTCTTCTGCATTTATTCTCTTGCTGGACCCCCACACCTATTTCTTTCTCCCTCTCCCTCCCAAAAGGCAGGTATCACCCTCTCTTTGTGTCCCCCTGGATCAGCCTCAGCTTTTCTGGGGTTCATCACCTGCAGAGCTCTCCTGGTCAGACAGCCAGGTACCCACCAGTGCTGCTGACACAGCATCACAGCCCCAGCTCCTTCCAGCACATTAGAACGTGCCAAATGCGCCACACTGTTATATATAAATATTTCCAAGGTAAATTTATGAAGTACTGTAAAGGGACAGATGTGGGATTGCTGCAGCACCCGGAGCCCCTTTGTCCCCAGCAGCTGCAGCATCAGGTGCCCAAACACCAGGTGCAAAATTGGAATCTGCACACATGACAAGTTTCTGCTTGTCCCTGCCTGTTCCAAACAGCCCAACGTGGCACTGCTGGACAGCAGCACGTGCTCCTTTGGCTTGAGCATTGATCCTGACCTTAAATCCAGAGACTTCACCTACTCCATGGAGCAGTTGCACTGTCTGCAATAAAAAAGTATTGTTGTCTCACAGCACCAAATTCCTGCTACAGCCTGTCCAGGGATCTCTGAAGTCACAGCTGATTTGGCCCCTGCACAGCTGCAACCCCAGTATTTCCAACCTGACAGCCACCCTACAAGCAGCCCCACAGCTGGGCACTGGCAGAGCAGCAGATTTTTGGTGGACAGAGGTGTCATCCTTCACTCACACTCTCATTCTCTATCCTGGCTGGTTAAAAAGCCAAATGGGCATTGGTAGATTCTGGCTGATGGCCAGCAGTTGAATGCCATAATTGCTTATCCTTCTTTAGGAGTAACCAATGCCAGCATGAACCAAATGCCAATGTTTGGATTCCTTCTATGTTTAAATATTCCTCCTCTCCTCGCCCCTGGCATCTGGGAATGCACAGCAGATCTAAAAGACATGTTACCCCACACACCTCAGGGTGGAAATGCTGCCTCCCTGTAGAAAAATCTTACGCAGAACTGTCAAATCAATAATTTACTTCATCACTTTTCAACACTTTGAAATTATGTCTTGCCTCTTGGAGAGCCTTTTCACTAAGGTGCAGGGTTGTCAGAAAGTAGTGTCTTTCTTCATGTCACGCTGCATTTTAATTACATGTGCTTTCAAATCTACAAGAAGTATAATGTGAAAGAAAATGAATGCCTCATGACGTTGATGCTATAAATAGAAAGTCATGTGCCTTCAACCATGAAAAAAATTTCAGTGGTTTTTTCAACAGGGCTAGAGAATTTTTCTGCTTTGTCAGAAGCTTACTACACTGCTCAGCCTCCCCAGGATCAGAGGTGCAAATGGCCCTTGAAGGAGACATTTCAGTCTCTTTGGAAGTTAGCCAAAATATAGTCCTAAAAAAGAAATAATCACATTTTTAATCAAATAAATACTTGAATACAAATAACCACAACATAATCAGCAGGTCTTTTGTTCAACAAACAGCCACAGCCACCTGTCATCCCCACACCTCGGTACTTTACACTCTCCCCAGTCAGTGGAGGATTCATTCAAGGGTGATCTAAAGTTCATCCAGAAAGTGCCACAAAGTGCCAAAAAACCAGCACAGTAGGCAGATACATTTCTGATGATGCTGTCCCCATTGTTGGGGACACTTCCCCTGCAGGGGCTTCTCAGGCTGCTCTCAAAGTCCCCACACCAAGCCTGGTGGGCTGAGGCAGCCCCAGCTCTGAACTGCCCAAAGACACAGTGGGTTCTGCCTCTGCCTCAAAAACAAGGGAAACTTCACTGGATCAGTGAAATGAGTGGATGGTGCTGTCCCTCTGCTCACAAACCATGAGCCCAAGCACAGAGGAAAGGTCAACGAAAACCTTTAATTTGGGTTGCTTCAATCACACTGCTGAAGACCCAGTTTTTTAAGGAGTTGCTTCTATTGTGCAAGCAGGACTACCATTAATTTTGGTTCTAACTTCCATTGCTTAGGACTTCTGCAGCTCAGTGCAATAAAATGATGCAGGTAAGGACCTTGCAGCTAAGAAATTTGGCGTTGGTCCTGGAGGGATCGTGGCTGCTCTGAAAAACTTTCTCTGGGCAGCACAGACCATGCCTCCAGGGCAAAAATGAACTGTCCCAATGGGATTTTCCCAGGGAATAAATTCAGTCTGGCACCACAATTTATGGACTGGTAATTTCAGCTCTGAAGACAAGTGCATGGAAAGCTCAAAATTACTGAAACAGCCTGCCAGGAAAGCCAGAGGAGGTGTAACTTTGTTATTCCTATCTCTGCAGAGTGACAGCAGCTTTCACCTGTTTAATTACATCCCCTAAATCTTCTTTAGATGAATGAAGCAGGTCTTTGTGTTGTGGTTTGAACGCCAAGTCCTGTGTCCCCAACACTGCAGAATGTGGAGGAGATGGAGAATCTCCTGAAAGAAAGAGATGAAAAGATGGAGAAAGAAGCCTGAAACCCACAAAGATCCTCCATCTTGTCTTCATCTCCTTACCATGCTGACAAACCCAGAAATCTAAATTCCTCCCCCTGTGATGAATTACATGTTATACTACTATCTCATTGACATTCTTGAAAGTTCTGTTTCATCCCAGAGATTAGGAAGCCCTTTCCATGGATGAAGGTTAAAAGCAGTGTTTGTCAGAGGGTTTGGATCCCTTAAAACCTGCAGAGGAATATTCTCTGCACTCTAGGTTCCAGCAGGCACTGCTACCACAGCCTGTGCTGCATGATGCAGGAAACACATCTGCTTTTGGACTTTTTGATAAACACCTACGAGGGCTCCAGACCAGTTTGGGGAGAAACTGCTTTGTGGTGTGGCCCTGCTGCTGCAGAAGGCACCTGCTGACACAGCCAGCAAGCTGCCTCCCCGTCTGGCAAACCTCTGAAGAAAGTAGAAGGGACTTGGAGGCAACACATCCTGCCCCTGCAAAGTAAACAGCTCACAGAAGAGCCACGGAAGGGAAGTCACAGGGGTATGACTCACTCCTGGTACAAAAATCAGACAAAGTATTCCATTACAGGGTGTTCTCAGAGGGGTCACTGGATGCTCTTCCATCCTGCAGCCCCCGGCTCCCTTCTTGCCATCACAGGTAATGCCTTCCTCCCTCCAGCTCCATCCTTGTAGGTTCCCTGGCACTCCCCTTTCCAGCTGGAGGGCTCTGGGTCATTCAAGACCTTCAAACACTTCCAGGAGAGGGGTGGTTGATGCCCTCTCCTCTGAGAACAAAACTTCTGCTCCCAGCACTCCTTAACTCTCCTGGACTGGTGACAGCTCACTGCCACCTCTCCCCAAAAGTGACACAACATTTTAAACAGGAGCCTTGCCACTGACATCTCCCAGAAATGCAGGCTTCAATGAAAGCTCTTTTCCTAGAAGACTTTGGAGGAAAAATGGGGAAAAAAAAGGAAAAAAAAAAAAAAAGTATCAAAAGATTCAAAGATAGCAGAAACTAAGTATTTTAGATTTTATGCTAGATTATATAGTCTCCAGATTTTACACCTGCTTTCACAGTATTTGAGGCCTTTATCAAAATTTTTTGAATATCTGAGATTAGTAATAAGAGAAGATCAAGCAAACCATATAAAAATACCAGCAATATTAAGGAAACACTTAAGTACAATGTTCCCTGTATGGATCCCATTATGAGCTTTAACTTTGAGAAACCTAAACAAAATTTTGAAATGCATGGAATGTGCTGCAAGATGTGGTGAAGAGAGGAATACAACAGCAAGCTCCAATTTCAGCTCTTTTTGTGCTGATCTCAGCAGCCCAGGAATTTACAGAGTGGGGCATCTTGAAAGGAATGCCAGTCAGAAAAAAACCCCAAATTCCTTCAAATGTGTGTCATAACTGTATAGCTGGAGCTGAATGTTGGGAAGATCTTTCAAATTCCGTATCTAAAGCTAATCCAGGAATCTGCATTTTATGCCAGGGTGAGTAACACCACTGGCTTTTGATCCTCATCAGATTCAAATTTTTTAAAAAATATTTGCAGATCAAATTAATTGTACCTGCAGCCCTTTTCCTAAAGGGTCGTGCAAATTCTTCCCATTCTTCCCTCCTGAACATTCCCTACTTGCACAGCAAGTCTACACCCACAGTAAGACAAGTGAAGCAGGGACAGGTAATTTCTCATGTGAGGGAGAGGAAACACCTGAGCAGCACCTCATGATCTGGCCAGTCATTTAAACACCTGCCTGAGCAGCAGTACTGAGATTTGGGGATGTGTTTGAACACTTTTAAGAAAAGGGTCTACAGAAAAGCTTGTGGGGATGGAAACCACTGGAACAGCTAAGTCTTGTTTGGCGCAACTCTTTTTGAGAAAAGCTGGAAAATCTTACAGTGCACTGTAAGAGCCTGAACAGGAGATGTGGGACTTCAGGTGTCTCTTCAGAAATGCTGCTTGTTGCATAGTGGAAGTTACAGCAATCTTGGGGGATGGGTGCAGAGCCAGGCCTCTGAGCTGCCAGCTCCAGCCTAAAGGCTGCCTGAAACCACCTTTTTTCTGGTAACAATTTTATATTTTTCTTTGCTGGGCATCTTTATACATAACAACCAATCACCATCATACTCAATACCTTTACCATTCCCTCCAGCCTATCATAACTACTAATATTCCCATATCATGTTAGTAGTTAGCCAATTACATGAGCTAGTTATATTTTAAACTTAGAACTTGTTTTTCTGCAGTGGAAAAATTCTTCTTACTGGGTAAAAACGTGATTTCTGTTTGCCTATGCTTTTTCTGAGATTTATCTTTACTTGGTAAAATCATGCTTTTGTTTGTAGTCAACTTATCCTTTGCTGTTAGCCGTAAAATTCTCTTTCCAACTCATCTCAACCTTTGTCCTGTGACAATGATCTCAGCAACCTTTACTTTCAGGCTTCTTTTGCTCCTCTATATCAAAACTCGCTTTCATTTCTAGAGAACCTTCTGCTAAGCATTCACATTTGTAAGATCTCCCTGTTAAACTTTCATCTTCCCCAACAGTGCACAATGAAAAGTTGGAGAGGGCCTAATCCTTTACCCCTTGGGCATGGGGGAAAATCTTTGGACAGTGGAAACTGCAGCTGGGATCTCGTGCTGAAAACAGACACAGCTCTGAGAGAAGCCCTTGGAGCTTACACTGCCCCGTGCAGTGGATTTCAACTGAGCTCATACTCACCAACCCTGCTGTGTCAAAACTGCAGCAATTTGGAATGATTCCCGTCTCCAGCTGTGCCAGAGAGGTGGATTACGGTCAGCACAGAGGGTACAGAGACACATGCAGAGAAACAGCCCAAAACCAGACTCCTTCTACCCCTAAGGAATACACAGCTCATTCATGTAACTGATGTTGAAATCTCTTCTGGAAATTTGACACTTTTATAAGCTTTCTATTCTCAGCATATATATGTCTTTTGATCTGATGTTTTCCTTTATGTGGAAAAGATGACAATTTATAGTAGTTTAGTCGGCTGTGAAGAAACACATCACGAGATCAAATATTTGGGGATCTAGAGCAACATGCACCAAAATCTGTTGTTCAGCCACACTGATCACCTGACAGTGGGAGGAGGAATTTCTTTCTGTGCTGCTAAACATGCTGCTCTGTGAAACCTGCATTACAAACTGAAGAGTGGTGAACGTTAATCGCAACGCTCACGTCGATTTCAAAATGATTCTTTTGGCTTTTCTTTTTGTACCTGCCACTAAAACCCTGCAGGGAGTTTTCATCTTACCTCTCTGGAGAAGCTCTATGTGGCTGAGAAGACTTCAAATGACTTGCAGCCACTCTGCCCCAGCCCTGCTACTTACAATCATATTTATATGCTCTCTTATTTACACTGCCTTTCTATTCATTCATTAATATGTATATTTTCTACCCTTAACACTGGAGCTGCTCATTGCTATCCTCCTTTGTGCCAGAGCCACTGAAGAAGCGCTCAGTTTGCTGATGAAGACACCACAGCCAGATCCAGAGAACCCAGATAGCAGCCAGCTTCCCTTTCACTGCAGAAAATTGTCTAGGCCAGCATGAAGCCAGAAGTCAGACTGGGGCAAAAAAGGGAAAACCCTGAAGCTCTTCCTGACACTGGATAAAGAACACACCTTGTTTCTCTGCCACCTGAAGGCTCTCAGTGCTGCCCATGGGATGTTCTGGAATTGCCTGGTGGCTGTAGCAGGTGTCCAGGACACCACAGTGAAAGGCTCCCATCCTCCCTGAAAGACACAATCAATGTCCAGAGCTAAGGACTTTTTCAGAGATGAGAATTTTTGAATCTCACCCCCCATTTGAGGGGTTTCACAGAGAATGTGATCAGATGAAGCTGCTACCTCAGACAACAGAGGCACAAGCCCTTGAATGAGCCTTGAAAGGGATTCAGTCCTGCTCATCACCTCTGTGGAATGGAGCCTCTACCTCCAAGACAGGCCAGTACCTGCAGAGGAGCAGCAGAGACAACAAAGACATTTTGGGGAAACACTGAAAAAA
>CM031864.1:31022309-31051841 GCA_018697195.1 Certhia americana | reverse complement strand
AAAAGAAAAGAAAAGAAAAGAAAAGAAAAAAGAAAAGAAAAGAAAAGAAGGAGACAAACTCACTATTGGTTCTTTATACTAGGGCAAGCTGGGACTCAATGTTCTTTTTCCTCAGCAAACAAAGCCCTCAGCAGTTTGAAATAATTATTTGTGGGTGTACCAAACACTGGACAGAGATGAATCACAGACATGCTAACAGGGATAACGATAACTGTGGGATGACAACTGCTATTGGCAGCAGGGATGGGATTTTGGTCCCTGCAGGGTCTCACCTAGAGTGGAAACAGTGCAAAAGCCAGGAATAGTTACTCCTGTGGGGAGGCATTTGCTTACAGCTCACCATTTGCATCCAGGTTAGCACAGGTGTCCTTTCAGTGGGAGTTCATGTTTCTAGAGGGGATTTGCTGCTTAGGGCACACAGAAAAAGTGGCAACTTCAGCAAGGTTCCCCTTCCAGATATCCTGGTGAGATGAGATTTGTTACATTCCTCCCTTCAGCATCATATGGCTTCTCTGAAACTACACAGGAGAATCGGGGTGCACCAAAATTTCACGGGTGATTGGCTCTTCTGGCTTATGAAAGTTTGTGACCAAAACAGATAACAGCATCAAACAGCACAAGTGATGGAGAGACTCTGGAACGGTACTGAAAGAGAAAAAAAACACACCACACTTCAAACACAGAAGCTTTCTGTGTTTAAATTTCAGGCTTTGGGTTTATTTGACATGAAAACGCCTCAAATACTTCACACCCTCAAATGTAATGACTGAGGCTAGGATTGCAGGACAGCAGGTAAAAGAGGTAGAATAAAAAAAAGCCAACTGGAACTGGAAATCACCTTGTACTTTTAAGCCTTTTCACATTGGGGTTTATTTTTAAAAAGGCTGGTGGCTCTGAAGCAATACCAAATGGACATGACCAAATTCTCTGTTTGACCTCGCCTTTTATGGCTCAAATCCATCACATACAAATTACTACTGTTACATTTTAAATGTGCTTATCTACAATCTTAACTAGTTTTAGGCATGACATATTTGAAATAGTGGCAATATCCTAAAATCCTATTTTGGCTAGCAACAAAGGGATTATCAAGGAAATCGTGGCAGATCCTGGAGAAACCGTAATGGTTTTATCCATCCCTACAACTGAACTTCCCACAGGCCTTGAGCTGATCTGTGAATCAGCAAAGAATCTGTGCCAGGAGGTGTTCAGTCTCTGTCCTGTGTGTGTCTCACAGCTTTCTCCCCAGTACTGCTGGCTGCAGAGAGATTGTTTGACACGGAGCCATCAGTCAGATGGTGCAAAATCCCCTTATTTCCTGGTGAGGGCAACACTTCTCAAGACAGAAAAAATTTATTTAAAAAAAACCAAAAACAAACAAACAAAAAACCAAACAAACAGACAAAAAAAACCCAAACAAAAAAAACCCCACAGTTTTTAACCTGCAAGGCCAGGTCCTCCTGCAGCCGCCTCAGCTAAGTTGTGATAACTTACACAGGCTGGCCAAAACTGCATCCTTTGGAAAGCTTTCAGGGGAATGCAGGGAAACATCCTGCCCTGCAACTAAAGATTGTTCAGGGACATTCTGGTTGCAGACTTTTATATTTCTGCCTCATTTCCAGCCCAGGACCATTCCTGACTGCCTCTGCAAGGAAGCATGGAGCCAACTTGGGACACCTTCATAGGTGCTCCCCATCAGAGAAGGGAAAGCTCAGCTGTGACACAGTCTGTAAGGGCTTTCTTTAGCTCTGTAGGTCTCAGATTTAAAATTTTTAGATTTCAGAAATCAAGGATTTAATTTTTTAAGTTTTGAGAGTGGTTAGCAGCCTGTTACAGCTGCAACGCAGCACGTACCAGAGACCCCAGAAATGTTTGTGCAGATCAAAACTGTAACAGCAGCTCAGATCAGGGCCTTGTCATTGCCAAAGGGAGTCTAAATTTAATGTCTCTTGCTGCAGGCACCATGGGCAACCTTAGGGAGGGATTCAGCAGTGAAAGAGCTTCTGAGAGAAGAGTTCAGGAGCTGTTCCTGTGTCGGACAGAGAAGTCAAGAGTGAAGCTGAGCCTGGGAAGAGTGGGGCAGGAGGAAGATTTAAAATTTTTATTTCTTTCTCTCCATCTCCTTCTGTAAGTAACTGGCAATAAATTAACCAAATCATCCTGATTTTTCTGTCATGGTAACTGGTGAGTGATCTCCCTGTTCTTATCTTGACCCGTGAGCTCTTCCATCTTATCTGCTCCCCAGGAGCAAATAAAGGAGACTGAGCATGGCAGGGTGAGCACCTGGCAGACTGGCAAGTTGAACCCCCCAGAGTCAGCAAAATGCCCACAAATCCCTAAAGAGAACAGCAGAGTTTTCCCTTGTCTGAACAATGAGATAATTCGAGTCACATGGGGATCATCCTCTCTCCATTTTCTTGTTTCATTTCTGTAAGGCACTTCTCATTGATTTCAGGATATGAGGAATTCACACCCGATGGGGATGAGAGAATAAAGAAACACATGTTTAGAAGTCTCAGCAGCATCTCAACAGAGGCCTAGAGAGGAGCTGGAGTTGTCTGTTTCCACATCGTTCTGCATTATTGCACAACTGCCCTGTGCAATCCGTGGTGATTTTTTGGATCCTGTGCCAACGCTTTCACGCAGTACAGTGAGGCCATTACTCACAGAAAAGCACATGGAAGTCGGGCTGCCTCATAACTACATGCAGTAAACCACAAGGATAATGACTAAATCCTAATTTCATCATCTGCTCAAATAAGTGAGGCTGAGGCGCCCTTCTTACTTCTTGAAATGTTGCTTTTCTCTTGAAGCCTATATTTGACAGGTTAGAAAGGGGGAAGAAGCACTGAGGACAAACCAAAGCCACCAGGATAGTGACAACATTCCTCAGGGTATAGCTTAATTCCTTATTTTATGTGGTTGGGGAAGAAAGGAAGCAAGTTGCACAGGGGTTTCCAAAGCAAGGGCAAAGTAGGAATGCATGGTAGGTTTCAGCGTTGCTTCTCATGCTCTCTTTTCCTCAGAAAACAGAGAGTAAGAAAGGAAAAGTGAGAAATCTTTCAAATGTAAAGACTGCATGTGTTGAAGCCAAAGGCTCATGGGCTTCCTAAGCAGTTGAGTTAATTTTAAACAGACTCAAGTCCTCCTCTTTTGCACTTTCCAAATAATTTTCCGTTTTCCGAATGAAATCATCATTTCCAAATGATGAGTTCACAAGAAACAGCCACCATCCTTAATATTAACCAAAACAGAGGCCCCCAGGCTAAGAGATGCTTAGAGACGAAAAACATTCTCTGTTTGCAAAAGAAGGAAATTTTTCAGGTGGAACCCCCTGCTTCTGGCTGGGATGTGTCACAGAGAAAAAAAAAGGCATTGGTCTCAGAGAAAAAAAAAAAAAAAAAAAAATCCTTTTTTTCCCTGAAATACAGCCAGCTGGCAGGTCAGAAGTGCATGAGTAAGGCAGATCATTGAGCATCAGAGCTTCTGATTTCAGCAAAAGACTCTGGACACTGCAATCTTCCTGACTCCAGGCCACCCAAGTCTTTTACCGGCATCAGATGCAGAAATCAACTTGCACCAGGCAGAAAAACAGGAATCCCCTGACTTCAATGGGTCACTAACAGAATCCCAGAGCAAAATATCAGTATTAGCAAAGATTCACAGCTGTTGAGTACCCTCCATCCCTTTCTTACCACGACCAGCTCTCCTGGCAATTCAAGGATCGATGCCATTAAATTTCCACCCCTTATATCCAATATTACCCTCAGATTATCTCCTTTTTTTAGGAGCAACCTCACAAGTCTCCCAGAAAGCTGTTCAGAATGGCTACAAAAGGTTTCAGAAATTTTCAGCTCTAGCTATATAATGAGCTATTAGTTTTGGTCTCAGAATTAACCTTAAAGTGAAGGAAGCACCCTCTTTATATGTTTATAGAGAAAATTGGTGTGCCTTGTAAATCTACCATCTGACTAGGCATAAACAACAAAAACTCCCCACTCCTTTGGATTTCTTGGAAATGAACCTCTGAAGGCTGACCTGGCCATCCAAGGAATCCTTCTGCACCACTCCAGGTGATTTAGTTATTTAATTTCTTTTAAGTATTAGGGATCAAAAATTGTATACAGTACTTCAAATAGGGTCTTCAGGCACCTTCTACAACTATACTAATACTTGAAATTAGTCTCAATTAAGAATTTCAAGCCTTATAAAGTCTTTTTACATCTGAGTCATGAAGGGAATCCATCCCTTTCTCTCCTACTCCACCCTCTCTCAGGAATGACTTCCCACAATGTTGCAAAAATTCTTTCTCCTCTTGATCTTAAAATAGCAACATGATGTTGTTGCCTTCAGTCCTCAGATCAAAGCATAACTGAGTTTTCTAAAAAACAGTCCTCCACATTAATCCCATCTGCAAACTTCATGGCCAAATCTCTCTATAATCAAAGAATATACTAAATAAGGTCAGTCCTAGCTCCAATCCTCCTGGTGCCTAACTTGGCCCATCTTTATCTTGTAATTTCCAGGATTATTTCTGTCACTGAAGAGAAGATCCTTATGGAGGTTACAGATCAGGGGTTTGCTTGACTCTTGGTTATGTCCATAGCATTACCCTTTAAGAATTAGTAATCTTTTTGCAAAATATTATCAATTAGCTCTGAAATGACTGTCCTTGTGTGTGTCTGTGTGAAGGTTTTTTCTTTATCCCCTTCCACTGCCTCCTCACCCTCGGTCATCCTTCATCTTCCATGTCAAGAGTTGATACATTTAGCAGAAAATTAGGAAATGTATAAATTTCAGGGCAGGAGAGTTTCCCATTTTGGAAGATAGGCACTGTATCTGCTTCTTATCTGTTCCCAAACTTACAGATTAATAAAAAAAATCTCTTCAAATCCATCTGCAGTTTCAAAAGTCTTTTTTTTTTTCAGTAGCCAAGAGAAGAGCTTGCTCAGGAACCCTATGTTTTCATAGCAATTAGTCTAAATTTTGCTTCCATTCCAGATGTTAAATTTACCTTACCACACTTACATCTTCACTACTGACTCCAGCTTTATGTATCAGCATTACTGAAAACCGAGTTAAAGGCAATAATTCAGGATTTGGGCCATACCTCAACCTACACATCTTCCTTCAAGTCCATCATCTCCACTTCCTCCACAGCTGTTCTCCAGTTTATGAGGCCAAAATTCTTCCCTTCCTCTACTCATTTTTCTTTCTTTCCTTTTTTTTTTTTTCATATTTAATTTCAATTTTTAATCCACAACTAGTCTTAATCATGTGTGGCCCTTAGACATTCAGTCTGTCCTTGCATTCTGGATTTCCCCTTGCTTGGGGTGTTTGCTCAGCTGGGGGAGGTCCATCACTGCTGTTCATGGCACCTTCTTACTTCATGGAAATTGTGAAAATTCTTTATTCTTTAAAATGCTTTAAAAGTTTAATAAGGTATAAAAGGCACAATAAGGGAAATTGTGAGAAACAAGGCTTATTCTTTAAAATGTTTGAAAGTTTAATAAGGGATAAAAGGGACAATATTTAAGTAGGGTGCTTGGCACACTGTCAAAAGCACATAAATTGCCCTATAATAATTTTATTTATATATTTTTTATTGCACTGATGAAACACATATTTATGAAGATTATGTGTATTTTAATATTCTTTTGAGTTCTCTTATATGTTTTGGGAATTCTTTAGTTTTGTTTGACATTTGGCTCATCGTGCAATAGTGTAGGTTTGATTTTGGGGAGTTGTGTATGTTATTTTTCACAATATGTATATGCTATTTCTTCACAACGACAAATAGGGAATTATTGATAGCTGCAGGGTCAAGTCTTTCCACGTCCTTTTCTTCTAATGTGATCCACGTGGTTCTTCTTTTGACATTATTTAATCAGTTATAAACAGTTTTAGCTATTTTTACAAACTTATTTATTTTTATGATTGCTATTTATAAAAATGAAAGTGTTCTGCAAGAGTTAATATTATATAGTGACTATTTTAATATTTTGTGAAAGCCTAAACTATAGTATATGTTTACAATATATGTTTATCACACTAATAAACTACAGATGGCCAGGACACTGGCCACAAAAGCTGACAAATTATAGTACAGCAAAAAAGGAGTTTAAAAGGTGATTATATATTGTACTACACAAAAATCGTTGTGATAAACAAGAATTTGCATAAGCTAACACACAACAGCCAAAGCCAACAACTGCATTGCCATTTATAACAAATGAAAGTGAAGCTTTGTGATTTTGGCTGAAATTCTACTCCCACTTGAGTTTAAGCTCAGCCAGATGTTTCTGTGTGCTATCCCAGCCTAATTTTAGGCCTGAAAATACCTATTTGAGCCAGGATTTCCCCCTCCACCCAAGGGCCAGCAGCCAGAGGCTCATTTTAGTTATATTCAACTTGTTGTGATGGACCAAAGCAGTATCAACCTCACCATGGCTATTCCCACTTCTCCCACTAAGGCAAACAGCTCTTTCTCACAAGTGTCAAACAGGAGCAGGTCTGATTTTCTATTTTAATGCATCCAAAAGAAACCATGTTGTTCATATTCTGGAGTCTAAAGGCATATTTGGACACAAAACCACTTTGGCCTTCGCGCTTCACAGCTCCTTGCTGAAATTAGTCTCTCTAATCAGGACTCATCTTGACTTTCTTGAATTGTGTTTTTCTTCCATATGTGATTCCTCCCTAACATCATTCCAAAATAACTGATGAGAAGGTAGGATATAACACAACCAAAAAAGTCTAGGTAATTTTGCAGCCCTAGTATTCTTAGCAAACGTGATGATAAAACCACAAAGCACTTGGTTCTCCTTCACATTCCTCAAAGCTTTCTGGGCTTGGTGGTCTTGCAGACAGATCCAACCTGCTTCTGCTGCACTCATGCGCAAGTGGCCTGGCTCTCTCTGCCTCACCTGAAAGGCCAAACTGATGGAAGACTCACTTGTTCACCACAGCTTCAGGGAGTTTAGCTGCATTTTTTTCCCCCACCTATGTGGGGCTGACAATTCTGTGTCTCTCAAACTTGGTAGTTGAAAGCTTGTCAGGATCTTTTCTTCCCAAGGGAAAGCTTCTCACGTTCCCAAGAGAAATTTTGTAAGCATACTTTTCAATCAATATTCTTTCTCAAAACAACAGGTAGTGTTTTCCATCCTTGTTTTCCATAATATACAATATATTGTTTCTCTGACTTAGCCAATGGTAATAGGGAAGGTGCTGTTCCCATTCACCAATCACTTTTTACTTAGCAAAGTACCTTATATAAGGTGCTCCATTTTATTAATAAAGATTCCTCTTTTCAACCTTCTGAAGAACTTATTTGGAATCTGTGTGTTATCTCAGCAGAGAGGATCAAAGCACTGCACACACTCCTCCATGGGCATCCAAGGCCAGATGGGGTCTGCTGACTTGGTTTCAGAAGTCATGGGACTCTGCAGGGTTCAGATAATAGAAAGGTAGAGAAATGCTTCATGGTAACACAAAACCACAAGAGCAGAGCATCAGAAGTACCTCTGTAGTGGGCAAGAAAGCATTGGATGTTTCCTCCTGTCTTGAAGGCTGATGCATTAAAAAAAAAAGGGATGTGAAAACCAGTTACATCCTTCCTTCTTTGGGAAAAATGATCTTGGCTGGGAGGATTTAAGCCATGTCCAAAGCATCCCAGTTAAGAACACCCAAAGATAAGAACTTTGGCAGCAGCTTCAGAGGAAAGAATAAAACCACAGGAAGGCAATAGTTTTGAGACTCTCCCAATCTGATTTCGACAATCAGGAAGGCTGGAAAGGGGAAGTTTCCAGACTGAACCCCAGAAGTAGGCTCTTTCACAAAGAGGACTGGGCAGAAACCACAAGGCCCTGAGATCTTCCCCTCCCACAGAAGACCAAGGGCTGTCTCTTTTCCTTCAGTCCCCTTGCTGGTTCTTGCACACATCACAACAGCTCTGCGGCCCAGCACAGCCCTGTCTAAGGACACACATTGTCTCTGCTGACACCCTCAGCCTGTTCACACTGCAGCTGCTCATCCTCAACTGTGCCAGTTGTGTCCCTATGGGGACTCAGATCTGTGCACAACCTCTGTGTGCTTTACACCTGAAACACCTCTCACACAGGGTCCCAACCTCAGCTGAGCCATTCTGGCATCACTTGAGTGCTGCTGGCAAAATCTTCCTTACCACCACCCCGTTTTTAGCCTTGGCCAGACAGTGAGGCCCAGCAGCGGAATTCAAGTCCCAGGTGCTTTCAGAGAGGTGTCAGGTGATTTTTCTCTTTTGTTGTATTGCCCATGGCTTTCACTGCACTTGTTCCTTGGACCACAGCTGCTGCTTTCCCTGCCTAGCTCCTTTTACCTCCTTGGAGATACTCACACTTGCCATTTCACTCGTCTCCTTTTGATCCCCATCTAATTACAAAGCACCATGGAAGCACCAATTCATGCTCATGCTCCTGCCACCCACTTTCCAAAGGGCAACAGTGATATCACCAGATTCACTGGCCTAACCAGAGATAAGTGCTGCCATTTGAGCCAGGAGAGTGAACAGCTGAGTGTTGGAGTCTGGAATTCTGAGAAATATTTCTCTGCATGTTTTAAGGGATCCAAACCCTCCGGCAAACACTGTTTTTAACCTTTGTCCATGGAAAGGGCTTCCTAGGCTCTGGGATGAAACAGAACTTTCAAGAATGTGGACTAGGTAGTAGCATAATATGTAATTTATCACAGGGAGAGAATTTTAGATTTCTGGGGTTTTCAGAATGGTAGGCAGATGAAGGCAAGATGGAGGAACCTCGTGGTTTTTAGGCTTCTTCCTTCTTCTTCCTCTGTCCCATCTTCTGCTGTGATGGTGGCACTTTCTGCTTGGTTTAGAGCACCTTTTCTAACAAAGGTGATAGGTATTGGAAAATTATTGTAAATACTGTACATGTAGTTTTTAGTCTAAAACAAAACACCAACTTGAGGGGGTGGGATTGTGCCTTGGACTGACTTGCTGAGAGGATCTCTGCTAGTCAGGAAAAGAATGTAATAGATAAGAAAGAATAAACAACCTTGGAAAACAGAAGAGACAGCTCTTGACTTTTTCTTCAATCACTGGGCTAGGAGAAAAGGGCTTTCTAAAGCTCGGGAATTCAAAATATCAGGAAAAACCTGAGAGCTGAGCATGTGGAATGCAGGCAGGACAGGGAAGCTAGACAAAGATAAACTCTTTTGGAAAGGAAGGGTCATTCCCTAGTAAGTTTTGCCCCTAATGTCAGTGCAGCTGTGCTTTGTCACCCCAGGCTGCATGCACAGCAGTGATCAGAGGGAAAAGGTCCCCTGTTCTCTGGTAATTCTTTGCATCAACCCAACACTACAGGTCTCTGCTGTTATTCAGTCTTAGGGAACACCTCAGGGAAAAGGGAAGGCTGAATCAGCAAGAATTCAGCCTAGAATGTTTTGCCTAGGAGAGTGACTCGCTGCTCTTACAACATCTGAGGGAAACTCCTTGGCAGAACGTTGTGAGACAAAGAAAACTTCTCCAGTCTCCTGACTCCCTTCCACTCACTTGGCTTCCACTGCCAGCATTTCCAATGCACAGCTATGCTCCCCAAAACAGAAGGAATGTGGTCCTCAGTTGAGAAGTTTAAAATTGCTTTCCTCAGCTTCTGCAGGGTAAGGACTTGAAGCCTTTATGAATTAAAGATAGATAATGGGGGAAAAAAATCACACAAGCCCAAGGAATGGAGGACAGAAATTCTCTACTAGCCCACAGCAAGATGATCATGGAAGACCTCAGGGACAGGATGCTTGGCACAACCAGCTTGGCTTGGTGTCTGTGAGTGAAGATCTGAATACCCATCCTCTTCACTCATGGGTCTAAATCCAGCTGGGGTGATGGATCACCAGCCTTCTTTGGCTGCACAATCTCTGTGAGCCCAGAGGAGATGGATGGAAAAGCACAAGGAAGCGTGAGGCAGATCAGCCCCATCTCCTCATTTCCCACACCAGGTGTTTGTGACTGAAAAGGCCAGGACAAATTTTATCTTTCCTTAGCATAATCAGGTGCTTGGTTGCATGTGAGTTTGGGACAGGACTGGAGTCCCCAGGGACACAATGTGCCCCCATTTCCCTGCATTTCTGCCCAGGGCTGCACCTGGAGAGTGTGGTCCAACCTCACAGAGCTGCTGCCAGGCCCAGCTTAACAACCAAAGCACAAATGCAAAGAAATGGTAAAAAACAGAAGCACTCCCTACTGCCAGACCTTCCTTGTCACACAAGAATGGGGAATACCTGCTCTGACAGGGTGGACTTCTGGAGAAATGCAATGTTAAGAACCACCCACACACTGACACAGTTTTACCACCAACACAAAAACCCCTTCATCCTGACTTCAAGAGTTTTCTACCCTCACCTCTCCCATGATGGGACAAAAGCCAGGTGGGTGCAGGGAAACTTATGGGATAAGCACCAAAATGCTTGGAAACCACCAGCCTGGTCAAGGGGTCACTGCACAAAACTGGGAAGATTTTCAATCAGTTTCTTACCAGTTACTGTAACCTTTGGTGGTTCTTGAAGTGTTTTGGAGAAAATTTTTAACTCCTGGAACAGCTTCCTGGGGAAGGTGATGAATAGTCCACTTGGTGCTTTTTCATTCAAGACTTGTGTGCCCAGCAAATACCTGATTAGTATAAGCATATGTTATGTGTTTCCAACAATCCCATTTAATGCCAAAAACCTCTGGTTTTTATCAGTGGCCACATCTCCATCCAGCTGGGCAACACTTTGTCATCCAGGGCATTTCAAAATCCCCACTCCAGCTGTTCCAGCTAATAATATTAAAAAATCCTGAGATTCATTCAGATCCTTTTTAAAAAAAAATTCAAAGCATTATGAAAGGCAAAGACCAAGGTATGTTTGTGCCAGCATTGATTGCAAACAACGAAACCAGAAATTTCCTTGTGGATGGTCTTATGGGTGAGTTTCAGCATAGACACGTCACGTTTGCTGCTCTCCTTTTTGCAGTCGTTGCAAAAAGTTCAGGAGATGCATCAAATCCAAAAATGAAATGAAAAAAGAAACTGAAAGACCAAGCACGCAATAAAATGAAGAGGTCTGTTATGTAATTATTGTTACTGGCACAGGAAAAAGAGGAATGGATTCTTTCTGTCTGTGTCAAAGAGGACATGTTGCAGGCAGGGGGCACCTTCAAACACAAAGGAAGTACCAGCAGGATCAAATCAGAGCACAAAGGAGAAAGGACAGTTCAGCAGGACATGAAACAGACTGCCAGCTTTTAACAAGAACCCGTTAAAATCTATCCTGAAATCAAAACAGTCACACCGAGGATAATGAGGTGATTTTGGCTGGTGCTGGAAATCAGATTTTTTGCTCTGCGGCCCATCCTCCCACAGCAACACTTGACTTAACAATTCTCAAGATCATTTGCAGAGATATGTCAGAGTTCTTCACTCCCACATCTCTCCCCTGATAGGGGAGGCCTTTTCAAAAGTCCTTGTTAAATAAAAACACAAACAGGACTCTTGGTTGTTCTCACTCTCCGGGTTGTTTATTATTTTCTGATCAGCAATTTCTGCACACCAGGCTTTACACCAGCTTGGCCTGAGGGACAAAAGGCACCAAAAAGCCTCCAACACACAGAATCAAGGTTCTCTTCAAGAGAATTCACCCAATTATCACCAAGAACAGACATTATTTCTACTTTTCTACCAGTAACTAACTAAATCACTATTCACGTGACACTACACTGGCAAATTGTGTCCAATGGTCCTGTGTCTCCAACACTGAAGAATGTGGAGGAGATGAAGAAGGAAAAAGAAGCCTAAAAACCACAAGGATCCTCCAGCTTGTCTTCATCTACTTACCATACTAACAAACCCAAAAATCTAAATTCCTCCCCCTATGATAAATTCCATATTATACTACTATCTTAATTTACATTGAAAGTTCTGTTTCATCCCAGAGATTAGGAAGCCCTTTCTATGGACGAAGGTGAAAAGCAGTGTTTGTCAGAAGGTTTGGTTCCTTCAAAACATGCAGAGGAATATTCTCTGCATTCTGGGTTCCAACAAGATAGAATCATTAATGTTGAGGTGAGGGCAAGGTAAAACGAGTTGTTAAAGGAATACAAAGCCATTTCAAATACTGCAGAGTGGCTCTGCTCCCATTTCTGCCCAGCTTATGAGAGGCTCCCTGGAGGGTGACCAGCACAACTCTGCCTTCACTTCTTCCAGTACTGGATGTGGGGAACCTCCTGCTTTGGCTCAAGTCCCCTTCATCCTTCCCTATGGCATAGGTCCTGCCTGCCTGAGTGCTCTTACACCATCCCCAAACCTTCCCAAAGCATCAGAAAGGAAAAGGACTCATAATAAACTGAATGTTATGCACTAGAAAGTGATTCCATTATTATAAATGTCACAAATACAGGCATAGTCAGCAGCAGAACACTTCATAAAGTAGACAGAAATAAAAAAAAATCAACCAAAACAAGCAATTAATAGGAGAACATTAGAGGCTGAATATCCACCCCCAAGCACTGCTCAGCTGCCTGTCTGCAAAGCCAATGAAAACAGCAGAACACAGGAATCCTCTCCCATTCATTTCATTGCCAAATCCTGACTCTGAAACTGAAAAACATTTCTTTCCTCCACAGATGTCAGAGGACACCCAAGACTAGTATGTTATCTAGCTAATAAAAAACTTCCTAAAATAAAACCAGGAAAAGCCACACACTCTCTTAGTTCTGTTTTAGCTGAACACACCAAAAGCTGGCTTTCACTAACTTTTTCCATGTCTGAACCACTTTGGCCATATCTCTGAAGAACAGGCCTTCCTCAGAGGTATTCCCTAATAGCTCAGCACTTGCTGTGTTAGTGGCCATGTCAGTACATTACATTTGTGACCTCCAGAATTCTCATCCGACATGGCATTACCTACACAAGGGCCTCGCCTGCTTGAAATGTCAGGGCAGAATTTGACCACTGATCACCTGGGGGAACTGGATCCACTTTCAAAATTACAGTCCTTAATGCTGTGTGGCAAATACAGCCTCAGCTATGCTGTTAAAATTCTGACAGGTGCTTTGTCCTTGGAGCTCAGTTCAGACCTTTCCTTCAGCACTCTGCCATTCCCTGGAGGAATTCTGAGCTCACAGACACAGGAGTGTTCCCAACCCTTTCCATCCTGCAGCCTCATAGGTACTGCAAAGAACTTTTCTTGCCAAAGAGGCTGAGAGTCACAACCCTGGGCACAGAGGATTTCAGGCTTTCTGTGCTGAAAGGGACTGATCCTCAAAACCACACTGCATTTGACCTGAGGCCTTGGGAAAGGCTTCCAAAAATGAGTGATAGCACTGAGATTGTGAGTGTGTAGTTGAATAGAAGTGTGTTATATCACAGGGTGAGAGATTAAGAGTTTAGGGGTTTGGGATATAGTAATACACATGTAACAAAATGGAGGGTTTAGGGTGTAATCTTCCTCTTCTCCTACTCCTTCTTCTTCCCAAGTTTAGGTGATTTTGTGTGATTGGTTGAAAAAGTCTGCAGTGCAGAACATAGGTGAGTAGTTATTGGGTTAGAAGTTAAAATACATTAGCTGGTATCTCATAACTGGGTAGTTTAAGCTTAAAAAGACCCTGAAGACAGAACTTTGTACTCCATTTCTACTCTGTTAACTCAGCATGTAGCAGCACTCACAGTCAGTGAGGCTGTAACTGAGATGAGAAATAATAAACATCCAAGTCTGAACAAGAATTCTGTTTCTGGTGCTTTTAATCCTGACCCTGAGAAGAAGAACCAGATAAAGACAAGGGGTTTGCCACAGCCCTGCTCCTATCCCTGGTGGTTCAGGACACCCCATTTCCAGGTCACTGCTTAGCTTGCTCTGTGGCAGTTCCACTTCCTATGCACAGGGATATTTTCATTTTCTCTTTCCCTTCCACACTCCCATGTTTCCCATGTGATGAAATACTTGATAACAACACCAAGGCCCCAGAAAAGCAGGACAGGCTGGCAAAAGGCACATGAGGTGTTCTGACACTCTTCCTCATGCCAGGATCTGTAGCTGCACTGTCATTTCTCAATTGCTTTGGAAATTTCCCAGCTCAATACAGGGAGTGCGTGTGTGCACACCTACAGAGGGTTAGCCCAGCAGCTGGAGGGGAAGTGTTCTGTTTACACAGGGCCTCCTTTCTGTGCTGAAACAGCAACAAAAGCTGAAATAGCAGAAAGAATAGCACCACAGTTTCACATAAGCATGCACCAAGATACCAGGACTCGAGGGAAGATTGTGACAAAGGAGAAAGTGTTGCACAAGGGAAACCAAACAACCCAGAACTTCCTAATGGAGTGAAATCAGCGTAAAAAGGGCATCCTGCCTTTTGAGAGGATGAAAGGGATGACAGTGCAGCTGCACTTTTATGTGCTAATGAGAACATGTGTAGAAGCACTTGCCTTGTCCAGGAAAGCTCCAGACTTTGAAGCCTCAGCAGCTGCCATGGGTGACTGATGACAGTTCCTCACCATCCTTACTAGAAGATATCTCCTCCAGCTCCTTACCCTTTTCCCCCACTCACAAAGGATCTGGAGAATAATTTACTTTCCTGCATGTGGTTATTTGCTTGTCTGAATACTCTTCTACCCCTACTCATCCTTCTTTTCTTACATGGAGTAGTCCCAGGTAACTTGAGCTGCAAAAGCTCAAATTATTTAAGACCTCCACGGAAGAAGCAGCAAGTTGCTGTTCCACATCAGAATCAAGAATTGCCAGTTTTTCAATTTTTTTCAATTGCAGTTTTCAATTGAAATTGAGTTTGTAAGGCACAGCCTTTATTTCTAGTGATAACAGGAGCTGTGACAGGAACTCAGGATCCAAATCTTAAAATGAAGTTAGTAGCTAAGAAGCCCTTCCCTAAAAATTAAACATCCTTGATCTGAAGTTAAAGACAGACTAAACATGGAAACACCAACTCATTCCACTCTGCAGGATCTACATCAGGGAAGGGAATGATCTGCAAGGGAAACATTTGTGTTGTTGACAAACAGGAAAAAAAAAAAAAAAAAAGAGCCACTAGAAGGAATTTATTGGTGCTTCTTGCTGCTATTTCTGGGTCCTGAATTCCTAACACCACTCAGGAAAAAATGTAGGTGGGTTGTTCCTGGAAGTTCAACTCGAGCAGCTGCTCAGGAGACATCTGTAAGCAAAGGAATGTCTTCTGAGGAGACAGATCAGAAAATTCTGTCACTACACAGTGTGTGTATCCCAAAGGTTGCACAACTCTCCACTGCTGCACCTCCCAGCCAGCTCTTCCTGACTCCTGCACTCCCTCCACACCCCACAGTGGCACCACTGATCCTCAGTAACCTCACTGGCAATCCCAGCTCCCTCTCCCACATCCACACCCTCCCCAGCTCTTCCACATCCCCACACTTCCCCTCGAGTGTGCATTTTATCCTACTTGCCTCTCTGTAGGGCTCTCCCCTCTTTAAGGGGGGAAAGCTGTCAGCAGTGAGAGTCCAAGGCAGCCTCTTTGCCCTTGAGCTCATAAAAAGGGAAAAGTGCTTGATGCAGAGGAGAAATGATATGGCAAAACCACAGGCCAGACAGACTCCCTTCAGACACAGACACTTGGCTGCCAAACAGAACGGCTGAGAGGATGCAGACAAATCCTATCAATCTGCTTGGCTTTGGATTTCTGCTTTGCTTACAGAAGTGTGCACAGGGTTATTCTGCCAAATTCAAATTTGAGGGGCAGAGGGAAAACCCTGATCAGCACAGGAGCTGCAGAAAGAACATGTTGTTCTCTTCTGGGCAGAGCTGGGCAGTGACAGCTCATGTCAGTAAGTCTGGCAGACTGACTACTAACTAAACACAGCATTTAATTGGAAAGTATTCCCATTTCACATTATTTCCCAGCAGGAGATGAAATTCCAGGGAAAAGTGTACTTTCCCTGGAATTAGTGTAATTGCTAATCACCTACTAATACTAGAAACTTGATGTGTGTGTACAGAGGCCTAAAAATAAGAAAAACTCTCCAAAGTCTTTGCAACTGACAAATAAGCAGAGGTATTTGTGAATGCTACCCGTACCAAAAGTGGGATTTCATTGTGGATAGCTCTGACAAACAAAATAAGGCCTCAGGGGCTGAAGATTAAAAACGTCTGTTTGCCCAGAGGTCTTCAAATAGTTTCAAGTTTTCAATATTCTAATTTCAACAGGTGAAATCTGTGTTCCTCACATTGCAGATCAACGAAATTCAGGGTGATGGGTGAGATGGTAAATTGTGCTCAAATGTTCATAGCAGTGAAACCTGAAGGTGGATTTGAAAAGCTACAGAGGGCTCTTGTGGGCCAGGGTTAGTGATCAGAAAAGCAGCAGGCAAAACTCAGTGTCAGTAAATGCTGTGTAGTACAACTGGGGGGAGAAAACCTGCCAGTGGACATGAAGCATGCCAGTATTCACTGAATTAATTTGGGAGGAGAACCCAGAGTCCTCAGACCGAACACTGAAGGCAAACTCAAGCTCATGAGAGGTAACAGAGCATTAGGAATTATCCTTATAGAAGATACACTGGAGTTAGGCAAAGAGAGGAGCAAGTGAGGAAAAAAATCCAAAATTAAAAAGGCTTAGAAGCTGAACAAGGATTAGGCAAAGAAGGATTTTTCAGTATGGAAAAGTTTACTCTAGGAAGAAGAGACAGTAGATAAGCACAGAACTCTAAGTGATGAGAAGATTCCTCATTGCACAAAATCCAGGGGCAGCCAGTGACTTTTCAGGGAGCAAATGTATAAGAAACTAAGAGAAATGTTTTGCTTTACTGCATACTACTACACAGACTGTGTGAGCTCCCATGGGAAACTGCAGGGGCTAAAAATAAAAGCTGGTTAGCAAAGTAATTGACATCATCATGCAGGCTCCTAAAATGCATAAACATCATGCTGATAGACATGATGCAATGTACTGTAAACCAGGGAGTGCTGGAAGTGCCTAAGTGAGAACATCCCCCTGTCCAGCAGGGCAGGATGCTGGAATGCTGTGTGGGTTGGAGGCTTGCAGGAGAGCCCTCTTCCTCAGCACTGGACATTCCCGTGTTTTTCTGGATTTGGTAAATAAATCCTCTCTTTCCCTTATTAAGCACAGTTATTCACTCAGCCTGAATTTTCACTTCCTTGTGATTTCTATTATGGCAAGGTAAAGCGCCTATCTCCCAGGAAAGGAAGTGGGATTTCTTCCAGGAAAGAAAGTCTGTTCATACCTGTGCTGATATAAACCTATTTCCCTGAAAAGAGCTACTTCCACTGGAAAACACCTTTGGGATTTTTGAAAACATCCCTTTGTCCTCTGGCTGACAGCTGGACACAATGGTTCCTGCTGGAGAGTTTACACCATCTCTTACCTGGGAGGAGAGCAGGGACTGTGGCGTGTTCTAATGACCACCAGCTCTCACAGAGAGAAAAACAAGAAGACAGCAAAGAGCAGGTACAGAGAGACACCAGGACAATCAGGAGAATGTGAAGCACCAGAAGGTTTGCTTTCTGTGAATAAGCTGAAATATTTCTCAGGGTGTGGGTTTTGCAAGACTGTTCAACTTCAAGCAGCTTTTCAGCCTCAACAGAGCTGCCCAAGCAGTGGAAATTTGGGAGGAAATGTCAACAGTTGGGAAGGGGGACTAACAAGTGTGCCTTGCTGCCCACTCGGCAGAGGCTGGGTTGTTCCTCAGGCTACCCCAATTTCAGGAGCCTCTGAAGGCAAGACTTTGTGTTTTGGCTAGTCTTGAGGTTTAAAGAGCCCAAAAGAATTGTCAAGTCTTGGTTATTTATGTTCTCTTAACAATGTGGGGATATTCTTCACGGTTTGGAGAGGGACTGATGTGAGTCACTCACAATGGCAGAAGGAAGTCTCCAAAGTAAGGTGGAGCCCCTTAGTTTCCTTTTCCCAAATCCTAGCTCCTGCCATGTGCTGTTGCCTTAAGCAACCTGGCTTTTGAGGGTTTGAGCCAAGCCTCAAACTACAGAAAAGAATTTGTGTGGGAGGAAGATTCCAAAAAAAAGGCATGTTACCAAAATAAGTGAGCAGAACACTGAGAATCTCACCTGGACCCTCCCTCTCCTGGGTGATACCACATCCCCACTGCCAGGTCCATGACTGGGTTAAGCTCAGTTCATGCAGCTGGGGATCTGTCTGACTTTAGGACATTAAATTGTCAAGCTCACAGCAATTCCTGAACACCAAACCTCCAGAACACTTACCAGCAATGCTATAACCCAGCAAAAAATTCCCTGTGCATAGGGCAGCCCCCTATGAGGTATGGAGCTCCTTAACACGACCTCAGTAGCAGTATTTATAATTTACTGTACAAAATGCAGAACAAGTCTCACATTTACTCTTAGGATTCCTTAAGAGACTTTCTCTCTCAGAATAAGTAAAATATGGGAGGCCTGAAACCAGAGACAGAAGGAACTGAAAAGCCCTGCAGAGTAGTTTTGGGATGGCTGAGATGCATTCTACCCACCACTACTAAAACAGAGGGCAGTGAAATCCCTTCTCCCAAAGGAGATTAGTGGAAACTTTGGCATTGACCTGATCACGGTCAGGATCACAGCCTATAAAATTACAGGGACAGAAGAAGACAGGAGAAGAGCAGGTAATTCACAGGTGATATTTAGATGATGCATGAGTTGTAGCAATTCAACACTTAAATTCATTAAATTAAGCATATAAAATTTGTGGTTTGTTTTGCCAAGCTTTTTTAAAAACAGAACTGACGTGTTCCCTCTGAAGGCTGGATAGAACATAATGGCAATACAGTTTTCTCACAGGAAAACTGAAGTTTCCACAAAAATCCAATTGCCCCCTCCCCTTTTTTTAATCTTTAAATTTTGTTTTGAATTTCTGGGAAAACCATACAGTGAAGCTTCAGTCAGATTGCTCCTTTCTAATTAAATATTTCACTTTGCTGACCTATGCTGCAGCTATTTAATTTCCAGGCAATATTAGATAGTGCAGGATTATACACCTTCCTTGCAGTCTGGAAAAAATTACTCTTCCTAGGCTATTTAGAGGACTGTATTTCTTATACAATTTTTAATTGACTCAAACTGTGTATATTGCTGCAGGAGCCAAAACCCCCCTAGACAAAACTATATTAAAGGTTAGAATGGCAGCAGCCTAATCCCAGGCTATAACTCATGAGCTAAGAGGCTCCCAGAAAGATTATACTTAATACTGAACTACAAGAAAATACACAAGCCTGACTCAGTTTTTTAAACAAAACCAATTTTTTATCTGGTGAAACATCAAAAAAATAGCTCAGCAATTTAAACTGAACTGTTTATTTCCTGACACAAACACTTCAGAGTTTTGACTTGATGTGGAAATTCAGAATTTTGTTCTGAATTATGATGGCTTTTTTGGTGATTTTGCAATGGGCAACAGACATAACCCAAACAAGGCATGACCCTCTTTGAACCCACCTGGACCACTCTTACCTTTCTCTTGGGAAGAGAACAAGAAGTCTCTCCTGAGGCCAACATATTTATTATTTCAAGTCAATCAACTGATTTTCTTACTCAACAGAATAATTTCTGGGACATATTTACTCCAGCCGCAGCAGGAAGGATAAGAATTGCTTATGGAGAGAGGAATGCTGTGCTTAAGAGAGGATGCATGCCATGGCTGAGAGGCAGACAGCTTTCTGCTCTGCAAATTCACCTGACCAGCAGCTTCCCACTCCTGATAAATCACGGGCAGCTCTTCCCAAATCACCATGCAGCCCTGCAGACTTATTTGGATTAAACCCTCAGGAATGCTGAATTGTATAACTGAAGACTGCCAGCACTTTTTACTGTTAGCCTTTCCTTTTTTAAAAAATTTTTTTTAGAGAAAGTAATGGAGTCTTTAAAGCCAACACTCACCTGACAGTGGCTTTGCTTTGGGCAATTAATCAAAGACTAAAGGGAGAACAGAACAGCAACAGTGCCCATCTTCTGCGGGACAGCTTGGGGGTTAGATCACTGCCTAGATCACCAAAGGGACAAATCTCATGTCTAATCCCAGGGAAACCCCCCACTCCCAGTGCTCAGGGAATAAGAGAGGAATATGTGATAGCAGAGGAGCCAACAAGTGAAATTTGTCATGAGTTATTTTCCTTGCTCCTTCAGTTCTTCCAGATAAGTGAAAATATCACTGGAAATTTTCTTACAAAAGAAAATTCCTGAGTCAGAAGAATTAAATATTTTTTCTCTAATTAAAGACATTTACACGAGATTATACAATGTCTTGTCCATAGAGTCATTAGGAAAGTTCACTGAGAAACAGAAATTAGCAACTCCCAGAGCTTCTTGCAGTGTGAACTGGAAAATAAAGTCTTTTTTCCCTGCACCACCCATGTCATTTTCCATGGTGGTGGGGCTGAACACAGGAAACAAGTGATAAATATGGTGTGAGAGGATGTGTCCCAGTTGCCACTCTCCCAAAACCAGGAGCCTGTGTGTGGAAAAGTTCTGGGTCACCTTGGGCAAAGACAACAACTCAATAGGAGTACAAGAGGGGGAGAGGAAAATCAAAAACCTTCTGATGTTAAGGAATTTGCTTCCAACCAAAGGCAGAGTTACCCAGCTCAGGATATGGACACCAGGTAGCACAGGCAGCTCCTGCAGCATGAGGGGCTCCTCAGTCTGGAAAAACCAGGCTGGCAGGAGACCATGGAACAGGGAGTTTGAGGCTACTGGATATTTTGGGATGCTGGCCTTCACAGAAAGAGTTCTCAGAATATGATCTTACATACCACACCAATGAGAAGGTGAGACAGGTTTCAGGCCTCATCCTGCCTTACCTCTTCTGAAAAAACTCAGTTGAGTCAGAATGAGTCACTGTGCCTCTGCCTAATTGTTTGCTAAAAAAGAAAAGCAATAGAACAGATTGTACTGTTCAGTGTTGAAATAGAATATAGTTCATTGTTTTCCTGTTCTGAGGGAACAAAATAAAAAAGCCCCAACTAGCATTAGAGTATGAACACTGGAATAAGATCACAGAGGCAAAGAGCAGGTTATACAACCCAAGAGAGCTCTTTCTGCCAACACTTGCCAGACTGGTGGGCTCCAGCTCTGTTTTGGACACCTGGAACCCACATGCAGGACCAGACCAAGGACACTCCTAAGGAAATCATCCTGCCCAAGAAGATCCTCTAAAATCCTTGTATCATCCAACAGTAGCCCTAAAGAATCTAAAGGATGTGCTCCCAACTGTGCCCCCTGACAAGATGAGCAGCTGTAATTTCAAGTGGCAAGTTAAAACCAGGAGATGGATTTGACTAAGCAGAGCCTGGCAGCTCCAGCACACCCTCCAGGGACAAGCAGAATTAACTCAACAGTCTGTTTTCTACTACTGCCTTTAAGGCTGGTGGTTAGCAGAAACAGAGAGCAAGTCACCAAGAAATATCATCAAAACCACTTTTCGTCCAAGCAACCACAAAATGGTATTTAGATATGATTTCACCCATAAACTTCTAGCCAGACCTCACAGAAAAATAAAACCACAGATTTTGCTCCTAATTGTTGAAGAAAGCTGCTAATACAATCCTCCTAAGGCCTGGGTCAGAGCTGCTTTACCCCTGCAGGGAAGGGGAGGACTGGACAGAGACTTGCACAAGAAAAACTTCTTGGACAAAAAGACAATAAAGAAGAACAAGGATTCTAACAGCAATACAACTTCTCATGGGAAACTTGAGGAAAGGCAGATGAGGAGAACAGAGGGTTGTGTAGTTAACAGGAAGCAGCCTACAGTTTGTCTGGAAACATTTAGAAAACGAAACAGAAAAACAAGCAGAGTGACATCCCAAAACAATTGTGATAGGCTTATCACAGAATCCTCATTGACCTTGCTGGACCAAATCCACAAGAGTGGAAGGGATCAGGACAGAGATGTGTTTCCTCCTGGAGACAGAGAGAAGAGCTGGTTTGGATATGTCCCTTGAACAGGAGAGAGACAGGGCCACCAGGAACTCATTCAGAGCCTGCAGTGTGGTGTTCTCTGTCCTCCTGCTGTTGCCAGAGCTGCCAGGAGAGGGGAACACACATGACCAGGAGGGGATGGCACCGAGGAGGCAACAGATGGAGCTGGAGCCTGGCCTTAGGAGGCAAAATGTGAGGACAGAGCTTTTCTCAGCTCTACATGGGTTGAGCTCCACACAGCCCACTCAGGGATGTGTTCCTGACAGCTGAAAACCTGCTCTGGCTGGCCTGGAGGGATGGACCAGGTAGAGAGAACTCTGGCAGGCAGCACGAGGAAGGGGCATTGAAGCCAGAGTTCCCAAGTGCAAGATTCAGGCAAATCACAGGCTTGTGTACATTTGTCCTGCACTTAGAGCAGGGCCCTGGTGCCACCACCCATCACTGCTGGCTTCTGCTAGGATCAGGCAGCTTCCAGCAGGGCTGAGAAGGAATCTGTGACCCAAAAGGCACTGCTGTCTCCTCCAAACAAGTGAGAGACTGGAGCCAGTCCAGGCACTGAGGAGAATTCAGCCCCTGTTCCCTGGGGAATGCACTTCATGGAGAGGGGAAAAGGGCAACACAGATTTACAAGTATGTCAGTAACAATGTCTGGGTCAGGCTTTGCTGGAAAAGCTTCATAAGACAAAGACCTAGAAATTCCTGACCTCAGGAAAAAAGGGACAAGAAGCGTGACTTCAGCCATTCCTTCCAGATGCTGTGCCTGGCTTAGGGACAAAGGGTCTGCCGAGGAGTAAAACTAGACTACAAAAAACAAGCAAGAAATCATGTCTGTGGAGCTTCCCAGCAAGGTCACCATCTACAATTCCCCACATTTCTCATTAGCTCAGACCTCGGGAAGGCAAAAGCCTGGATGTTTCCAGGCACCCAGAAGGAAGTGAGGAGCTCTGTGCTGTGCATGCATAGCTGAGGGGTAGCAGAAACAAGCCCAACTTCAGTGTTTGGGAAAAATGTCCTATCAGAATAATGACCAAATCTGGGTTACGGGACAAGACCATAACTGGTCCTGTGCTCCTCACTAGCTGAGAAACTCAGTTCCCATCCTCTCCATGTTCCCACGCACGGCGTTTGCAGAACTGAGTGTGATGCTCCCAACAGAGCCACACCCCACAGTGCAGACATCTCCTAAGGCTGCCCCTGCATTGTTAAGACTGAATTCACGGCTCTTACCCCCAGGTCTGCTGATGTCTTAGTCTTTGTCTTTTTCCTTCTTTTTTTTTTTTTTTTCCTTTTCCATTGACAGTTAGGGCCTTTTAGTTTTCTTTATAAAGTTCCAGAATACATATATAAATATATAAATATGTATATAAAGTATATAAATAAATATATATTAAGAATTAAAACTAATATAAATATATAAATAAAAATATTTATTAAAAAATTAAAACTTATATATATATATATATATATATATATATAAACACATATAAAAACACATATAAACATACACACATATATATATGTATGTATGTATGTGTATAATTTTTTTCCTGGCTACTGCATTCAAATTCCATGACACAAACCTGCCCTATCTCCACGAGGAGCTGTGTGTCTGCTCTCAGTGCAGAATGCACACTCATTTACATGTGTCTGTGACACACCTGCTGCTTGCTCCCCCCCCAAAACATGTGCCTTGACACCAGCTTTAGCTCGAGTAGTGTACTCCCAAATCAATGGCTTTATCGTTCCTTAGGCACTTGGTGGCTGCTGACCTAATTAAATGTTGATCACAGCTTTCATCTGAATTTCTGCCGGTCTTAAAAGCTGTGTGGGCTAGGATCAGCATCCTCTGGAAGCGTGGGCATGGTGAAACTGCCCTCTAGTGGGAAAGCCCCCATGGCATCCCCAGAGGAGAATTTGGGGGTGCACAGCACAGAACTGAGCCTCAGGGGCTGGGTCACACAGCAGCCCCAGCCTGTGACACTGTCCCTGCGATGCTGGAGAGGCTCCCTGGAGCAGAGACTGGACAGAGTGAAAGGAATAAAGCAGGGATTTATTAAAAGGCCTTCACAGGACACACCTTGGGCAGAACAAGAGCCTGGCCAGGGCTACACCCAAGATGGAGCCCAAGTCAGGAGTTCTCACACTTTTATCAGTTTTGCTCCATTTCCAGATTGGGGTTCATTGTCCAATTTCAGCTCCAGGTTCTGCAGTCCCACCCTCTCAGATTGCTCTCCTCAATTCTCTGCTGTTTGCACTTTTGGGGGCTGAAGCTGCAGCTTTGGTGTCCTTGGTTGTGGGGCTGGCAAAGGATTGTTGTGTGTGCCTGAGCTGTGAGGAGAGCTCGCTGACACTTTATATGGAGTTCAGAGTCACACACCAATGCAGTGCAGAACCTGGAAAATATGAAAGCTAAAACTGCAGGCATCACCTATGCCTGGGGCTGCCTGCTGCACTCCCAGCACACCACTGTGACCAGAGGTGACACTGTTGTGGCTTTTTCCTACCCTGCCATTCACCAGTGCCTGCAGGGGCCACTCTCTGCCAGCTGGCACCACCTTATGAGCTGGGGAAAAAAATAGTGGAAGCAAACTGAAAAAAAAAAAAAAATTAAAAAAGGGTAACCATTGCCAGGTAGGCAAGCTCAGCATTGTTAAAAGCCTTGCACTCACGTGGTGCCAGCCCCAGGGCTCAGGGCACATAAACAGTGACAGCTGGAGCCCTGAAGATGGACAAATGCCCCAGGGCCCCATGCAGAGAGATGCCATCATGCTGGACCAAAGAGCTGAGCACTCCCAAAGGTCCCACTCCCCCGCCACCTGCACCAGACATCCAGAGCCTTAAAGACATTCCATGGTTTCCCTTTTTGCAGAGCTGTGGGGTAAGGAATAACCTAAGGCTGGAGATGTGTGTCTAACACCAGCTCAGCACTGGGTTTTACAGAGCAGCACCTCATTTACTAGAGGAATTATACAAAAACCAGGCTGCAGGAGGCTTGTGTGGAAAGAAAATTAAGTCCAGAGAACTGTGTGGCTCAACAGTGAGAACTTTAACAAGAAGGTGAAAACAGGAATAGAGAAGTGACAGCAGCGAAAGAGCTTGAGGAATGGTTATGCACAATCAGCTCTCTGCTTCCAAGTGGGCCTTACCCACCTTTAATTTTCAAGCAGAAATTCTGGAGTTTGGGGGGATCACACACTCTATTTACAAGGCCACAGAGTCTCTTTCTGCCCAGAAATTCTGTCTGGCTGGTTGAACCCTCAACACGCTCAAATCAACCTTCCTTTGCTCCTGCAGGCACACCCCCAGGAATTCCTCCACTCCTGTCATGTGTTGCAGTGGAACATGTCACCAAAAATGTGGATTCTGTCACCATCTGATGGAACTGGGGTGTGGGGTAATTGTCTGTCCATGGCCAACTGTCAATAAACCAGCTAGGGCAGTTTTCTTATCTCCTCAGAACCCAGCCTCCCTCCAGGGACAGATCTTCTGCTCATGGGACACTGAGTGTCACTGAGAGAATTCCATCAGCACATTGGGAAATGCTCCAGCCAGGGGGAGGAGCCAAACATTCCTACCTGGAAAAAAATTCTGGGAGTTGGAACACCAAGCAGCCTTTCCATTGCATTCTCAGAGGAACACCAGACCCAGCTCTCACCACTGGACCTTCAGTGAAAAACTCCACTTTTCTCCAGGAGCATCACTTCACCAGAGCCACATCTGCCACTGGGACTGCAGCCACCATGGGATGGCACTACCACTAACCCCTGACACACAGGGGACAGCTGGGATCCTGACTCTGGCAATGGGTTGGTTTGTTTATTTGTTTTTTTCTTTTTATCTTTTGTAATACTGCATGTGTTTTTTGTTTTATTGTTTATTTTAGTTCCCCTAATAAAGAACTGTTATTCTTATTCCCATATCTTTGCCTGAGAGCCCCTTAATTTCAAAGTTATAATAATTGGGAGGGAGGGGGTTTGCATTCTCCATTCCAAGGGAGGCTCTTGCCTTCCTTAAGCAGACACCTGGCGTTCAAACTGAGACAACTCCCCAGATGTACCCAAACATCCACATCCCACATCCCTGCCTCAGATGTGCAGGCCTTGCCCAGAGAAGCATGGTGGTCCTGCTCAGCCCATGGAGGAGCTGGGCTCCGTTTATAGAAGGCTTTTCATTAACAAAACCTCACACAAAGCTCTCTCTTCTGGGAAACTGGGTCAAGAGCTCCAGTGCCCTCACTGGTGTGACCTTCTGAGTCTCTCAGCCAAAGGATTCCAAAAGTTAATCAGTTAGTCCCTCTTCAACCATCTCATAACCACAAAGTATTTAAGCTGCCACAGGCTTTGAATCCTTGTTTTCACTACTCAGACCACCACATTCATGGGATGTGACTGACCACTCAGGTCATTCACATCCCTCCAGAAACTTCTGCTGTCCAGCAATATTCAATAAAGCCCATTTCAACTAGACCACTCCCAATCAACAGAGTAGTAAGAGGGATGGAATAAGAGCAAGGCCTAAAATTGGGATTCATTGGGATAATCTAAGACTGCAGCACTGCCTCCTCCTCCTTTGTGCAGGGATGCATGGAGAAATGAGAGTGTATTTTCTGGCAATGTGAGTCATCCCAGTGAAGTTCCTGCTGCCATTAGGCTGTAGCTAAACTCCAAGGCACACATTTAAATGTGACTACAGCAATGTCACACCATTCCTCCCAGCCCCTTCTTCCTGTAAAGTGAGGGCAGAGCTCAGGCCACCAGGACCCTGCATTCCTCCATCCCTTAGGCTTCTCTCCCTGGATCAGGACAACAACAGGGCAGTATTTAACTGTCCCTCCACACCTGAACAATGAACTTGGATTCTGCTTCTCATTTCTACCCTACAGGATCTGAGGGCTCTGGCCCAGCTAGCAGAGACACAGAGATTTGCAGCTCCTGTGCAGGACAACCTCTCCTTACAAAGGTCTGTTCACACAGCATTCGGTTATAAAAAGCCACCACAGTCCTTTCCAATAAACAAACCATGGGATCCATCACCCTGAACAGCAATCCTCCCTTCCTCCAAGAACCTGGGGTCAGCTGTGAGTGTTCTAAACCTCTTACAAATGATTCCCTTCTTGAGCTAAAATGGCCACTGAGTGGAATTACCTGCAGCTGGACTGGTTTCCTGTGGCAAACCTCTGTGCTGTACCAGATTCTTCTTCTCAGGGTCAGGATTGAAAGTAAGAGAGACAGAATTCATGTTTGGGCTTGGATGTTTATTCTTTCTTATCTCAGTTACAGCCTCACTGACTGTGAGTGCCGCTACATGCTGAGTTAACAAGGCAAAAATGGAGCACAGAGTAAAGTCCTCAAGGTCTTTTAAGCTTAACCTACCCAATTAAACTACCAATGAGATGCCAAATAGTTTATTTTAACTTCTAACCCAATAACTACTCACCTATGTTCTGCACTGTGGACTTTTTCAACCAATCACACAAAATCACCCAAACTTGTGAAGAAGAAGGAGAAGAAGAGGCAGACTATGCCCTAAACCCTCCATTCTGTTCCATATACATTATTTTAATCCATCACCTTAAATTCTACATTTCTCACCCTGTGATGTAACACACTTGTATTCAACTCCACACTCACGATCTCAGTGCTATCACTCAATTTTGGAAGCCTTTCCCAAGGCCTCAGGTTAAATGCAGTGTATCTTTGAGGATCAGTCCCTGTCAGCACAGAAAGTCTGAAATCCTCTGTGCCCAGGGTTCCAGCAGTTTCCCAACTGACTGAACCTTGCAGTTGAATTCTTCAGCCTAACTCAAGGCTTATTTTCTTTTTCCTCACAAACTTATGACACATACCTGCTCCTGCCTGCTTTCAGACACAGGTTGTGCCAATAGATCCTTCCAGCTGACAGCAGGGCACAGGCTGTTAGCATGAAAATGCTCAGTGCTGACCAGGACAAGTTCTCAGTGTTTGACTCCAGAGCTTCTACTCACCCACTTGAGCAGGCCACCAAATTAACAAACATTTGCAAAGTGGAGTCACTTCAGCAGGCATTTTTAGGCTGTTTGCTATTCTGAGACAGGATCATTCTGTACCACACAGCTGGTGGCTTCTTCTGATCCTGTGACAGCCCTTTGGGAACAACCTGGAATTGTCCTCCAAGTAAATTCAGAACCTGATAGGATCAAATTACACAAGATAGTCAAAGCATTCACACCAGAGAGGTTTTGCCTCAGGCCTTTGGCTGTAGCTGTAGAAGTGACCATTTATACAGTGACACCACATGGTCAGCAGCCCTTTCTTATCTGAGCCCTGATTTTTGCAATGTTCTTCAGGGCAAGCAAAGGAGAGCCCCAAGGTCTATGCAAGCACTTCCTTGCCCACTGTGTGCTCCTGAGAGTGGCTTCTGCTCCCCAATATTAGGGCTAAAGCTTGGATACAAAGGTACAAGGCAAAAAAGAAAAAAATCTGCAAATAAATAGAGCTTGCAAAAAGGGAGATGTGCAAGCAAGACTTCACTTTTCCCTCAGCTCAGACTTCAGTCCTTTACTGTCAACTTCAAAATTACAACGACAACCAACAAGGAAAAGCTTTGCCCCAGACTTTGTCTCCACCTTTGTGATTTTAGAATGATGTTTGAATTAACATATTTCAGTATCTATTCCTATACACCCTTAGAATCTAATTGCAGAAGTATTTGCCTGATCCACAGGGGACTGGTGTACTTTGCAATATGAGGATTTCAGAATGAAGAGAATGATCCTTTCGCCAACAATGACAACACAGCAATCTGACATATTATTTCTTATCAGAGGTTTGCTCAGCCCAGGTGACAGCTGTTTGTCTCAAAATTTGACTTAGAAGCAATCAATCCAAATGATGCATCTCAATTGGAACACATACTGAGTTATAAACCAGGCTAAATCTACTG
This sequence comes from Certhia americana, assembly GCA_018697195.1. Classification (NCBI taxonomy): domain Eukaryota; kingdom Metazoa; phylum Chordata; class Aves; order Passeriformes; family Certhiidae; genus Certhia; species Certhia americana. The sequence continues at coordinate 31,022,972 of CM031864.1, read as the reverse complement.
CACTGCTATATTTACTGCACTGACTTGAAGAGAGAAGGTGTTACTGGCATTTCTTCAGGTGCCCTGGGTAAAAACATGCTCACTCTTTCAAATTTTCACAAGTTTAATAAAGGATAAAAGGGACAATATCCAGTGCTGGGGTACTTGGCAATCTGCCAAAAGGACACCCTTAGCTTAAAACAATTTTTTATATACTTTTACATTACATTGGTGTATTGGATTGCAGTGCCAGCTGTACCCAGCAGGGTGGATTCTGTCTCCAGCTGATGAAACAGGGACAGAGAGTGAGGGTGGGGTAACCCTCTGTGCATGGCCCAGCTGTTAAAAACCAGCTGGGGCAGTTTGCTTTAGCTCTGACAGGACCCAGCCTCCCTCCAGGGACAGATCTTCTGCTCATGGCCCACTGAGTGTCACTGAGAAAATTCCATCAGCACATTGGGAGATGCTGCACCCAGGGCAGGAGACAAACATTCCTACCTGGATCCAATCTGAGCTTTGCAAACACCAAACATTCCTACCTGGATCCAATCTGAGTTGTGGGAACACCAAACATTCCTACCTGGATCCAATCTGAGCTTTGGAACACCAAACATTCCTACCTGGATCCAATCTGGGGTTTGGGAACACCAAACATTCCTACCTGGATCCAATCTGAGCTTTGGG
>CM031864.1:30892333-31022299 GCA_018697195.1 Certhia americana | reverse complement strand
TTGGGAACACCAAACATTCCTACCTGGATCCAATCTGAGCTTTGGGACACCAAGGCAGCCTTTCCCACTGCTTTCCCAGAGGAACACCTGGCCCAGCTCTCCCCAGTGCACCTTCAGAGGAAACCTACACCTTTCTCCAGGATCCCTGCTCCACCAGAGCCACATCTGCCACTGCAGGAGGGCTGCAGCCACCATGGCATGGCACTGCCACCAACCCCTGACCCACAGGGGGACAGCTGGGATCCTGACTCTGGCAATGGGTTTGGTTTTTTGTATTCCTGCATTTTTATTTTAGTTCCCGTAATAAAGAACAGTTATTCCTGTCCCCATATCTGTGCCTGAGAGCCCCTTAATTTCAAAGTTATAATAATTGGGAGGGAGGGGGTTTGCATTCTCCATTCCAAGGGAGGCTCTTGCCTTCCTCAGCACACCCCTGGAGATCAAACCAAGACAAGTGGTTTCATACATATTTATGAGGTTTATACATATTGAAACATTTCTGTGAGTTCTCTCACATGTTCCAGCAATTCTTTTAGCTTTGTTTGACCCCTGACCCGTCGTGCAATAGTGTAAATTTGACTTCTTGGGAGTTGTGTGTGCCATTTCCTCACAACAACAAACAGGGAATTATTGATAGCCGCACGGTCAGTGGCAGGAGTTTTTTCTCATCCTTTCTTTCTGTGTGGTTCCTTCAATGTTATCTAATCATTCAGACACAGTTTTAGCTGTTTCCACAAACTTATCCAGGTCCCTATTGTCAGTTAGTTACAAAAATAAAAGTGCCCTGCAAAATCTAACATTCCACAATCTCTGTTTTAATATTTTGCAGAGGCCTAAACTAATGTATATGTTTATCACACCACTATTGCTATAAGCTACACGGTACCTACAGAACCTAACAGATTATCAGAGCAGCTAAAAGGGCTTCCAAATAGCACTACATTTAGATTGTGATCAATAATAATTTGCAAAAATCAGTACATAAATGTGAAATCCAATAACTTTATTGCTGTTTATAACACCCTGGGTGAGCTCCTGCCAACCCCACTGCCCCTTCTCGAGGGGTCTGCACAGGGGACAGCGGGAGAGAGAGCACAGTGACCTTCTATTTCCTCCCCTTCCACAAAGACAACATTTGCCAAGGGACATCAGAAGAATTAACCAAGTGAGTGGTGGAGCAGAAGTGATGAGACCACACAGGTTTCACTGTGACTCCAGCACCAGCTCAGCTCAAAGTCATTTTGAAACTGCCCTACACCACAGTGGGAAACTCCTCAGGGCTGGCAGGGCAACCTGGCCTGCCCTGTTTGAGCAGATATTGCTTATCTACTTATTATCTTCGATTCCAATTGGGAATCACCACTGCCTGCCAATCTTGCCTTTATCTCTTAGCTCTCCCTTCATGACAGATCATAAATGATGTGAGAGGAAGACTGGGTGTGGGGCAGGGGCAGTCACAGTGAAATTCAGATGCACAAAAGCAAACACTGTTGTGGTTCTGAGAGTTTCTCCTGAAAGCACAGCAGGGAAGGCTGAAGGAGAGGCTGCCAAGGGGGCCAAAAGCTCCATCAGGTGCTCAGTCCAGGAGGGACACGCTGGAAACACTGACAGGAAGAGCTTTGCTTTAAAAGGGGGAGTCCTTGGTCTGCCCTGGCATTTTTATCACACTGTGGTGGCTTGGCAGAAAGGAGGACTGCAAACTATGATAAAATGCACTCACAAACCCACTTTTATTCAGGATGTGGTCAGTTGCAAATCAACTCTTTTGCCTGTTGAACATCACACCAGAGCAAGAATTTCCCCTCCCCTGCTCTGTAGCAGGGGAAGGTGGCAGATGAGGACATCTCTTTTCTTCTTTCCTTTTAGGAAAGGGCAGAAGTAAGAAGTGCTGCCACCAGCAGCTTCCATGTCACCATGGGAGGAGACAGCAGCAGGTCAAACCCAGGGAGGTATCAGCACAAAAGCAGCAAGTTACAAGGACACCAGTGTTTGACCCAGAGATTCTGTCACACAAATGACAGGAAATGCATGCACTGACCAAGCAAAGAGTGGGATAGGCAGGATGTAGCAATAACTTGGAATTAAAAAATCAGAAGAATCAACTCCTACACAGAAGTGGTTCGTGTCAAGGAAAAAGAATGCATTGGCCAAGGAAAGAGTAGGATAAGTAGGAGGAAGCAGTAACTTGCAATGAAGCATCAGAAGTCAAGATAACTCCTACACAGAAGTGGTTTGTGTCAAGCAAAAGTGAGGTTTTAAAGAGGGTATTGTAAACTATGAAGCTGGAGGAATAAGGGAAGTGAAGACAAACCATTGTTTTCCTCTTCCCATTTAGAGATTGTCTCTTTTCCAAGAAGTTTGACAGAACAACAGAAGGAAGGCAATCTGTTCATGGCCTTGGGGCTGGTTTCAAGAGTAAGCATTTGCTCATTTAGAGTAGCTCTGCAAACCTCAAGCAGCATCACAGTGTGACTCTCAGGTGGAGAGTTTTGTTAGTTCACAGAAGTGGGACAGGTCCTGGCTGGGAGGAGAAGAGAGGTTCAGTAACGGGAGTTTCCAAGTTTAGGGGAATTTTTCAATTTTTTTTTTCTCTTCTGAGAATATATCTGAAGAGAAAGAGCTGTGTGGCAAGGATGCAAGGACTCCGTGTCCTAAACCATGCTAACCACATGTGACAACACGTTGACAGCTCATAAACAGAAAGGTGGGGATGTCAACCTGCTCAAAGTATCCCCTTGCTTTCAAGGAAGAGGAAGGAAGATCAGCCATTTCTCACCTGACACAGGAAGAGCTGATGCATCCCTGTCTGCTCCTGTCTCCCCCCTCACCCTCACAGGCACCTACCAGAAGCTGGAACATCCTAGGTGGGAAAGCTTGGAAGCACCAGTAATCATGAAGTTTTGCCTGAAACCTAAAGCCACAATAATATCATGTGAGAGACGTCAGGTTCAACAGAGCTAAAAGAAATTTAAGAAAACAAAATAAAAAAAAAACAAAAAAAAGACCACTCTGCAGGTCATAAAATTAAAACAAATGTTGTTCAGGGAAGGGAGGGATTAGTTATAAAATAGCCTGTGCCTGTTTTTGGATTATGTGCCACCAACCAAGAGTCCATGCAGATTTACACATCTGCAGCAGCCACACCTCAAAGCAAACCATCAGACAACCAGCAAGCACCACTGCCTCTCAACCTCTACAGAAGTTTCCCAGTTTTCTGGGATTCCCCTTGGGATCACCCTTGGCTACAGCAAATGCTCTCACATGCTAACGACTCTCAAAGTCATTAGCACGTACAAATATTTCCATTTCCACTGGTCTCTGCCGGTGACACCCCAGTGAAACTGATTTTCTGAAGGTCCACCCCTCAGGGAGCTCCATCTCAAGGGTTTTCACCTGGGCACTCATCAGCAGGTATGGCTGAAAAGCCCTTCCTCTAAAAAGATGAAGTAATAACACAGGCCCAGGGAAACCAAGCATGAGGAGGACAGCCCCAAACACTCCCTGAATTCAGAGGCAACTTTTGCACATTTGCAGTTAAGCACAGACTCAGCTGTCTTGCTAAACTGGTGTGCTATCATCCAATGCAACAAGAAATGTGCCCCAAAATTACCATTATCGTGTCTTAGTCTCGCATTCTGCTTAAAACAGCCAGAATTTCTCTCCTGTTTGCTGTTGGTTTCATCTCATTTGAATGCAAGTAAGGATGCCATCATCGAGAAGCAAAAATGCTACATTCTTTTCATCCCTCTGCTGCAAGATGAAAAAATAGAGAAGAAGGGAAATTGCTTTGCTTGGCAGGGGCAGGCAGTCATGGAAAGCCAGAAAATCAGCACTGCATCTCTTCCAGAGCTGTGCATGCAAGGCCCTGAGCCCCAGGGGACTCCAACCAACCCCAAAGAGAAAAGTACTTCCAAAATAAAGGGAGCTTCCCAGAAAAACTTGCTTGTGTCAGAATAAATCACAGTCCCTCACTGTGGTTCCCCCAATCCAGATCCAGAGTAAATTCTTCCTGCCTCAGGTTCACCACCACCACCTCCTGGGGAGGAGCACAGTGTCTCCAGTTTCTGCACTGTCAATGTTAAACATGCAGTGGAAGTCTCATATTCCTCTTTCTAGGCGGCCCCAAAGTTCCCAGCTGTTGGGTCCCTGTTAATAGTCACCAGCAATGAAGAATTCAACTCCAGGACAACAACAGCAAAAAGCAATCTCCCTGCAGAACAGCTCAGCAGCTTCCCTAAGGTCTCCTCTTTTCTCTTAGGCCATTTGTGGTGGCCAGTGATGAAAATCAGCCTGGGGTGGATTAACCACATGCTTGATTCACCACGAAAAGACATCTTGATGCACGCACAGAGCTTTCTTCAGCTGCTTCCTCCGCTCTCACAATGGAATAATCGCCAAAGTATTTCCCACTGCCTTTTCATCTTCCAGCCAATGATCTAAAAATACATTTCAAGTTTTTAATGAGCCCCATGAGCCTTCTTCAGTAGAATAAACAGATTTTAGCCCCCAGAAACTGAAAGAGAGAGGAAAAATTACTCTGATCTACAGGCAAAACTACAGGGAAGCAGACAATAAGCACAGCTTCATTTGTTTTAAGGCAGCAGCTTTAAGATCCTCAGACTAACAAGGCAGCAAACAGTGCATCTCTCTGGGCATGCCTACCTGTAAATAAATGTGTGGGACCTCCTTAAACCACAATGTTATAAGTACATATTAGATTATTGGCTTTTTGCAAATAGTGAAATGAATGCTATAGGTATAATGCTGGAAAACTCTGCTGTGTGAATATAGCTTGTTTTATTTCTGCTATTAACAAAACCTAAAAATAGTAGTGGGATAAATATATTTTTCTTTGGCTATAACATGGTGATGTAAAAAGGCTTTTCTAACTCACTCAGAGAATGGTAAAAGATAATCAGGAAATTCTTCACATTCTTGGATTATCCTATCTGGATGAAGATGGTGGTGATGGACACCAGAGCCCCAGGGAAGGGATTTATTGATTCTATGTTATCAGAGGATCTTCGACTGAGTGGAACCACAAGGAGAAATAAATGTTCATTTATAGGTTGGAGGAACTCTAAGGAATGTTTTTTAATGATGCATGAGGGTCTATGAATATGCAACACGCTGATAAATTTAAAGAAGTGTTTCTGAGATGGTAAGGTGTGCTCACTTTTTGCTTTATTGTCTTGTCTCTTACTGCCTTTTATTAAACTTTATCAATTTTACCGAGGAAGTGAACCTCGTTTTTCACACACCACAACAAATTAAATACCCTCCCTGATTCCAGCACTTGAAAACCTTTTGTCACTGCTGACACTGTGTTCCCCCAAGAGGCTGCAAAGCCAAGGGAGGCCAGGCTGGCAGTGCTGCAGAGCTGATGCAGCTGCACTGGCTCTCCTGCTGAATCACAGCAATCCCACATCACAGCAGGAGAAATCCCTGCTGCTGGGGCAGGACACACGAATCTGTTTGCCACAGAGGCAGCTGAAGGGGGAGTGTTACAACCGGGGGCATAAAAGAGGATTTCACACAGCCCAGAAAGAGAAAGTTCAGTAAGCAGACAATTCAGTTAGAAGGATTACCCTGACAAAGGTCAAACATTACCACTCACATGCTTTTCTCCACTCCTTTCCTACATCCCTGTCCCTTTTTCTGCCACCTCCACTTCACTGCTCTCCCATGTGACACCTCAGCTACCAGAAGCCTAGCTAAAAGGCAGATTAAAAGCCATATTTGATGCTATCTGCATTAGTAGATGGCAGTGGCAGTCTCTGTGTCAAATTTGGCAGCTGCTAAAACTGAGGGAAATACTGGTCCAAGGTATAAGGATGCCTAAAAATAATGCCAAAACAATATGCAAAAATAAAAGAAGGTTCTAAGTTGAGGAGTTTGTCATTTAGATTGCTACAGAAAAGAATTCTAACTATTTCTGTTTCAGTGTGTTAGGTTTGGCCAATTTGGATAGCAGAAGATGTGATCTCACCTTGCTTGGATCAAAGCCAGGATCAAATCAAGGCTGCTCAGTGTCACAGGGCAATGGAGAATCCCTGTCAATGGCAGCTGCTCCTCAGTTTACCAAACTCTGCCTGCAATGACCCACAGCTCTAAGGCAATAAAGAGAAGGACAAGGATAAAAACTGACCATGGAGAAGAGGAAAAAGTCTGATGGAGTGATATTGGGCACAGAACTTTTAAATGATCTCTTTCCTCTGGCCATGCTCTAACTGAGTGCTGTGGTCACTACTGAAATCTGTAAACAGCTGCAGCTCACAGCTCTGTGAACGTTCCACCACTTGTGATCACAGCTGCTGGGAAATCCCTGTGCTGGTCCCAAGGAGCCACAAACAGTGTGGCAAAGGCAGGGAATTCTGAAATGCAAACACTCAGTATTCAGCACTCACTCAGCCAGCTGTATCTGTGCATGAGTGGCTTGGTAGGCTCCCCACACCCCACATTGGGTGATCCAGGAAAACCCCACTCACAACAGTCACAGGAATTTGAAATCACAGGATCCTCAGGCTGGAAGAGATCTCCAGGATCATCCAGCCCAACCCATGCCCTGACACCTCACCCAGACCCTGGAACAGAGTGCCACATCCAGCCTTTCCTTTAACACATCCAGGGATGGTGACACCACCACCTCCCTCAGCAGAACGTTCCAGTACTTGATCACCCTTTCCATTAAAATATTTTTCCTGATATCCAGCCTAAATTTCCCTTGGTGTAGCTTAAGACTGTGCCCTCTGGTTCTGTCATGGCTGCCTGGAGAAAGAGCCCAACCCCAGCTGACCACAATCACATTTCAGGGAGCTGTAGAGAGTGATAAGGTCACAATCCTTTCCTCCAGGCTGAACACCCCAGCTCCCCCAGCCATTCCTCATAGGGTTTGTGTTCCCAGCCCCTCTCTAGCCTTGTTGCCCTCCTCTGGACATGCTTAAGTGTCTCCATGCCCTTTCCAAACTGAGGAAATCTGTGGGAGCAGTTACATGCCAGAACGGTCTGGGACAGGACTCAGCCAAGATCTCTCGTGTTAAGTTTTGAAGTTTATTCCATAGGGTGTGGGTGAAAAGAGCTCTGCTCAGGGTTAGCTCAGAGCAGGCTGGGGAACACAGGAGCAGGAGAGAGCACAAGGCAAGAGAGCAGAAGAGGAGAAGAGAACAAAATAGTAAGAGCAAAAGCAGGAAGGCAAGAGATGCAAGAGGGTAAGAGAACAAAAGAATAAGAGAGCAAGCTCTCCTTTTACAATGACTTATATCTCTTTCTATGTTGAATATTCTACTTTCTCATTAACCAATCTAGTATTGAATACAAATTCTCTACATTTACATACATCCTATAGAAATCACTACATTACCATGTTTTACTACTTTCTAATCTCTAAATCTTATCGGGGTCCCTTCCTGGCAAGCCAGGGAAGAAGGGTCTGTTCTGGATTTGGGATGTCTGCTAGTAAATGACATTCTTAACAAAGAGAGAAAGACCTTTGGTCAGTCAAAGCAGTTCTATAAACATTCAGACAAACACTGCTTTTATTTCAATGTCTCTTCTAGTTTCTGCATTCTTAGCATCTTTGGATAAGTAGTCAGATTTATAGGACTTTCCTGTTTCTTCTTTTCCAACAGAAATCCACCTCCTGAATTGCTAAATCAGAAAGAAGCCTGCCCATTTCTGGGTGCCCTGCTTCCTGCACCTTCATCCTGGGGGTCACTCATAAATCAGCTCACAAGACAACACAGACTTCACTCAAGGCAGATGACAAAAGGTCTGCCCCATAACTGAGCCTCAAGAGAACACAGAGAATTGTCTCCTTGCTCCAGGGAGGAGAAAGTACCAGTTTTCAGAATGACTGTGATGCCTTCAGTTTTAGCTTTTATATTTTCCGGATTCTGCACTACATTGGTGTGTAACTCTGAACTCCATATAAAGTGTCAGCGAGCTCTCCTCACAGCTCAGGCACACACAACAATCCTTTGCCAGCCCCAGAACCAAAAACACCTTTGTATAACCACAGACTGGTTAATTGTTTCATTGAGCTCTAGTTCAATGGCTTCATTAAAGCTTTTCCTCTAGAAAAATATCTTCAATCACAACAAAGCTCATGTCTAGGTTACTCGCTTCCATTATTACCTGCTCTCTAACTAAACAATGTTGCCCAATCTTTTCTTCAAACTATTTTTTTTGTTAGATATTTTGATATTTAAGCTACAAAACTCTTTTTTTTTTTTTTTTTTTTTTTTTATAGAGAATGGTAAAAGTTTAAATATGGAAAAGCCTGGAAGAATTGGAAAAATCTCATCCCACTGAGACCACATTCTTTGGAGCTCTGGTAAACAAATGCATCCTGGATATTTTCTTTTTGCCTTTTTCCCTGACCCACTGTTATTCTCTGTCCAAATCAGGTATCAAAAAAAGCATAAAGCCATAAAGGAGAGCAGTATTTGAGGCCTCCTAATTCTTTTCACAAATCACCAAAAATTACCTATTTTCCCCTCCACCATGGTGAATATGGACGTTCACTGATTTCATCCCAAAATGCATTTTCGTCCTTAGAGCTACGACTCCAAGTATGTGCTGGCAGCTCTAAAAATGTGAGAGAAATCTATTTTCATAAACAAATCACAGAACAAGCTGCATCAAAATTAGTGAAAAAAGCTTTACACATGCTGGGACAGGTTTGTTTCCAACTGTTTTAAAATTCCTCTTGGTCAAGTCCAGAAGGGAATAAAGAACAGTTTTCTGGTTTTTTTTTTTTGGGTTTTTTTTTTTTTTTTTTTTGTTTTTTTTTTTTGTTGACAAAAGATCAACAGGAAGCCAAAACCTACAAAACATTTAGATTTAGGGAGTGGCAGAGTTCCACGGGCAATGGTTTTATGTTTAATCCAAAGGGAAAGATTATGCCTGCTTTACTAAAATATTCTCACCCCTGTGACTTTATCATAAGAAAGCCATTACCAGATATTTGGGTTTATATTTAGGATACAACATATTTAGACAATGACATTTATAAAATGCCCTGGTATCAAAAATATTGCTACAGGAAAACACATCTCAGCCAACATCCTTTGTCTAAGATATAACAAGCAGCATTAACCACAAGTGACCAAAATGAGCAGTGATCATCACTTCCAAAGCAATTTTACAATTTATTTTTATTTGGAAGTGATCATCACTTCCAAAGCAATTTTACAATTTTTTATCACCACAGCTGTCGTGAGTGTCAGGGATTCTCAGCCCCTAAAGGTGGTGAGAAGTGGGGTGATCTCCTAAAGCTCAACAGGAAATGTTTTCTCTTGTCCAGGCTAACTTGCAAAGCAATTTTTAATTCTTCACAGCAGGTATGCAGAGTAAGAGAAGCTTCCCATGAATACAGAGCCTTTGGACAAGGGTTGCTGCTGTCTGAGTGGGAAAGGACGGTGACTCAGAGGGGGGAAAAAAGGGTAAAATGTGTCTAAATGGCAGAGAATGCAGAGATGCTGCTCCTGCAGGAATCACGGGACAGCCAGAGAAAGTAGAAACCCCAGAATCACCAAACACAGGTGGGGAAAGGAGATTTATGGATGTCACCCAAATGGAAAGAGGGAACTTCCATAAGGATGCTTCTGTTTGTCAAAACTGCTTATCCAAGTGGCAGTGCTTTGCAAAGATTGAAGCAGCACGGGCTGAGTGCTGGTCCAGGATGAAGAGCTCCTCATCCCTCAGCTGGGCAGAAGGAAGCAGAGGTGATGTGAAAATCCAGAGTTAGAAGTAGGAAGACAGCTGGAGGCTGCCCCTCTAAGCCAGCTCCAAAAATCCTCCTTTCCTTTGGCATCCAGATCAGGAAAAGCCTCATTTCAGAGCCATGATCCTTGTTTAGAAACTCTACTATTTTGCTAATAAACTGGATAAAATAACACAAAACAGAGGGACTATTCTTGCCACTAGAACATGTTTTTCTTACAAGGTTATTGTTCTTTAAAAGGTAAGAGAGACGTAAGCAGTCAGTTTCACTTACGAAGTGAACAAAAATAAAACCACATGGGAAAGCAATTTTTAGCAATACGAGATTCAGGAAACACCTGAATTAAGTTTGCCTTTGTCCCTTCAGTTTGGCTTCCCTTCACACACTCATGGTCTAACTTCCAATTACCCCTAAAAATAGTGTTTTTCCCTAAGCATCACCAGGCACAGAACAGGCAAAAGATCATTTATTGAGTGCTAGTTGTCATTTGTCACCTCCTCACTGTTCACAACCCTGATCTTATTTAAAACGCTGACAACTTCCAGTGATTTAAGACTACTTAAAACTTCCAGTAAAGAAGTGTTAATTACTGCTCTTCTCAGAAAACCTGCTATAATTGTCTGCACAACAGCAGAGAACTCTGCAAGCCCTGGGAGCTGAGCACAGAGGTGGGAGCAAGGAAGAACAGCACAGTCTGGAGATGGATAGAGCAGAAATGGCACAGCACTGGTGCAGGTGGCTTGTCCAGAAAGAGCCAGAGCAGGATTTTTTGGGTAAGTCCTGACAGGAACAAGGATTAGGCTGCAGGCAGCTCCTGCCCAGCACAAAAGCTGGGCCCCACTCGAGGCAGCACAACCCCAAACAGCCCTGTTACAGTGCAAGAGTTCAGGAACCCACTGGCTGTGATCCCATCCCACAGCTCTCCCCCTTCAGCCTCTGGGCAGGTTTGCTTTGGCCCCTGCTAGCCATGAAATCCAGACAGGCCTGGACACAATTTGTTTGAGCTCAGCTTCCTGGGAAAGTTCTCCTCAGGACAACTCACAGCATTGACTTTCAGCACAGATAGTTAAGATGGTCCAGGTTTTAAAGAACTGAAAACAAAAGTGTTCCAGGCTGAGCACTCAGCTCTTTCATGAAAAAGAAACCATCTGCACCTCTACCTCTGTCCAAGAACTCAAATCGTTGGGAAACAATGTCATGCCTAGTTTTACAAAGAATTGACTCAAAACAAGTGAGGATGGGCACATCTCAAATTTGAAGCAATTCCCTTGCACAGTAAAATACTTTCCTCCGTCAAGTGTCCCTCACAAAAATGAATAATTTAGTTCTGCCTTGACATTTGGCACAGAATCAGCTGAGGATATGTAAAATGCAGTCCTTTGCTGCTGTGGAGAAACAGCTATTTCTTCTTAGCTCCCATCTTACAGCAAACACTATTTCCCAAAAGCAGCCCAGTATGGGAAGCAGGAGGTGTCAGGGATAGCATTATTCATTTCCCATTGCTGCTAATTCCAGAAAACATTCCAAAGTCCTGATGAAGCCCTGCACTCTTCCCTTGCTGTTACACAGGCACCAAAGCATACACCAAAATGAACTCAAGCAGTTCTGTTTGCCCTGATTAAGGGAACTGATTTTCTTAATTTATCAATCTCTGATTGCCTGAGTAGTTTGTGTCTGAACTTCAGTGCTGGGACAAGACGATCCCTGCAGAGATGCTGCTACTGCTGCTGACTTCCCACCTTTTAGGGCCCTGTGATTCCCTCTTGGCAGTGTTAGGGCAGCAGCTGGACTCCATGTCAAAGGTCTTTCCCAATTTAAATGATTTTATCACTCCAAGAGTGATAATCAATCCCTGAGGATTGACCACTGATACCCTTTAGGGGCGAGTTAGCTACACGCCACTCCAGGTAAGCATCACCCAGGGCAGTCTTCAGAGCATAAAGAATGCTCAGTGATTTTAATAATCATCCCAAAGGCAGAAAATGTTTATCATTCCTGACAAAAGTGAAACCACATTGATGCTGGTTGAAAGCCACTGAAGGTAAATGGAACTTTATCAAAATCAAGCCTGAAACACTTCCTGTGCAATGAAACCATCTCCAGCTAGAGAACCAAGGCTCCCACCTGCAGAAACATTCTTTAATGATTCTGGCACTCTGAATTCAGCCAGAGTGCTCAGTCCCTGAAAAAATGAAAAGTTACTTCAACTTATCACTTTTTCCCATGGGCTGGTAGATATCCATCTTCCTGCTCACTCTAAAAGTCTGGCTCTAACCATTCCAGAGCAAAATTCCACCATGATGGTGAATGTTGAGCTGTTCTGTCAGCACACCCAGAGAGCTTCAGTCCTGCTGCTCATCCTCAGAGCCTCCAACAAGCACATTCCTCCTTCCACTAAAGGCAGGCAAAGATTTTGTGTCTCCCTACCAGCTGTGCACCAGAGCCAGTGTGGACAGCTCATGGAGAAGCTTTCAGCCATCCAGACTTTGTCAGGATCCAAGGATCTGGAAAATATTTATGAATACATATCCCTCACAGGCTCTAAATGCAGGTTTAGGCCTGGGAAAATTCTCTCAGGGAACATTTCTCTTCAGGAAAAATATAAAATACTCCACTTTCCCTAGAAAAATCACCAATTTTTTTTCCCCTCATAATTTCTTTATTCGAGAAACATCAAGTGCCACTTCTGGTTAGAAGTTTTCTGAAAGAGAGAAGCTTCAGCTTCTTGGAGTGTTTTTGTTCTAGCCCAATTTTCCATCCAGATACATCAACTTGAAAAGCCTGGATGAAACAGCAGGGCTGTCATCCAAGGGATTTACTTGTTCATTTTTGTGAGCAGACCAATGCTCCAACAATGCACCACAGCCTCCACTCCAGTGTTAGTGGCATGAGACTTTACAGGAACTTCTAAATGCAAATGCTCCCACACCACATTCCCTGGAGCAAACAATGAGAAAAGGCTCCAGCTGGAAGATAACAACAAAAGGACTTTTTCAATTTTCAAGCAACTGCTGATATCCCACTTCCACAAATAATTCTGACATTGTTTATTCTCAGTGCAGGAAAAAATGGGTCTCTTTAAATATTCACATTTTCTATGGGAAGAGGGTAGATTTTAATTTTTTTTTAATCAACGAAGCCTCTGCAGTAGGCTCTGCTTCTGCAGTGTGATTCCCACCCCTGCTCAGGGACAGATTGCATTCTCTGACAAGCTGGAGGCACCAGCAAGTCCATCCTATGGGGAAGCACAGTTTATCAACCCAATGCCTCTTCTCATTAATATATTTATTAAAGAAGGCATTAATTTACCTTGGATGAGGTAATTTTCCTTGCATGGGGAATACAACAGAAGTGATCCATGCCTAGGAGATCAGAGCATCGCCTTTATTTGAGCTGTGCCATCTCACCCGCTCTGCCTTTCTGTGACAAAACTCACTTTGAGATTCAAAAAGTATGAAAATGAAATAGTTCCAAAGTTCTGCTTACACAGACTGCTCTGAAATGCTCCACCAGAAATCCAGGCAGGAAAGGAAAGCAACAAGAGACAGCAGGCCTCAGCTCAGCAGAAGGATGAAACTGGAAGGAAAAGTGTTTCTTTTCCATGCCCACATTTAATGAGAGTAGAAATGTAAAGTGGGATTTCTGCTCTGTGATAGGATCTTTTTCAATGCTGCCACAGCTGTTGTGCAGTGTCGTGGTTTGAATGCCAGGTGTGTGCTGAGGAAGGCAGGAGCCTCCCTTGGAATGGAGAATGCAAACCCCCTCCCTCCCAATTATTATAACTTTGAAATTAAGGGGCTCTCAGGCACAGATATGGGGACAGGAATAACTGTTCTTTATTACGGGAACTAAAATAAACAATAAACCCAAACCACAGTAAGACAAACAAACAAACCAACCCATTGCCAGAGTCAGGATCCCAGCTGTCCCCTGTGTGTCAGGGGTTGGTGGCAGTGCCATCCCATGGTGGCTGCAGTCCCAGTGGCAGATGTGGCTCTGGTGAAGTGATGCTCCTGGAGAAAAGGGGAGTTTTTCCCTGAAGGTCCAGTGGTGAGAGCTGGGCCTGGTGTTCCTCTGAGAATGCAGTGGAAAGGCTGCTTGGTGTTCCAACTCCCAGATTTTTATCCAGGTAGGAATGCTTGGCTCCTGCCCCTGGCTGGAGCATTTCCCAATGGTCTGATGGGAGTCTCTCAGTGACATTCACTGGCCATGAGCAGAAGATCTGTCCCTGGAGGGAGGCTGGGTTGTGAGGAGATAAAAAAACTGCCCCAGCTGGTTTTTTGACAGTTGGCCATTGACAGAGAATTACACCACCCCAGTTCCAACAGATGGTGACAGAATACAGAGTTTTGGGTACATTTTGCACTGCAGCCCATGACATGCAGTTAGCCACAATTTGCCTGGAAAGTGAACCACAGGAGATCTCTAAAGGAGGAACAGGGTGAGCACAGCGATGACAGGGCAGTGTCAAACTGCAGCCAGGTCACAGCCCTGGATGCCAAGGACACATGTCCAGGTGCCACACAGCATTCCAAAGCTTCAAACCTCAAGGCCAAGAGGGGTCTGGATGGAAAGCCACAAGGTTAAGTCTGTCACAGGATCAATGTCTGACTGCCTGATAACATCAGGAGGAAAGAGGAGAAATGGAAGGCAGTGACAGATTTTTGTAAATATTTGTGTTGGCAACACCAGTGAGAAGAACAAACTCACAAGAAACGGCTGTTAGCACCTCTCTACAGCCAGTGAGAGGCAATGTTTCTGAAATAGAAACTGGAACTGCAAAGATCTAAAGGCAGAGGAGGAGAAGGATCAGGCCACAAAGTGACAACGGGCAGAAGGGTGCCAGTTTTGTCTGTGACTCCTGGCTTAACTTGATTTCAGCCATACTACTCCTCTCTCCAAGATAAACATGTTAGAGAGGGTGATTCAGAGGCGGCTGTTCTGCCTTGTGCACCAGAAAATTGATCCTGAGGTAGGTGAAGCACATTGAACACACATTGGTAAGGGCTTAGCCTTTTTTTTACCTCACAAGAACTCCAGGTCTGATTTAATATCAACCCTTTCATTCCTGAGATACTTCTCTCCATGTTTCATTGACTCCAGGGGGTTTGTCCCTCACTCACATCAGAGCAAAAAGGAACAACCAGGCTCACCCAGCTTCTCTCAAGATATCTTATTTTTCCCCTCCTCTGGTCTAATGCCACCCATTTGTTCTCCATTACGTGCTGTGCTGACTTGTGTTTCCTACTGTAGGCCAGAAATATTTATACATACTCCTCCCAAAAGCCATTTTGAACATCTGCTTACCCAACAGTCAGAGCAAAAGAGTGACAATCATCATATTGATGATTGGCTAGGGACACTCCAGTCTTGAACAATTGCACAGAAAATGATTTTGTATATGACAGCAACACCAAGAGACAGTCACTGATTGCACAAAACAATGAGCTGGTGGCAGCATGTAAGCCACATAAACACATCTATATAAAGGACAAAGATTTCCCAGCTCAATTCCTTAATTCACCTCTACAAACTCCAGGTGGGAGCATTTCTACAGAGAAGTGGGAAGCAGAAGTCATCACACAAGCATCTGAGTTAGCTGTTTTTTTTTACACAAGTGTGGAGGGCAGACTAATATCCAAGTACAGGGTCAAGACATCAGGAAACCACTAATGGGAGGTCAGATTCCCTCTGGATTGAGTCAGCACCCTGCTGTATCCTTCCAGAGAGACTTCATCATCACCAGCTTGACAACTCCTTGTTTAGGTGGGAATGCTGGGCAAAAAATCCAAAGAGCAAAGGGGATAAAATAGAAGCCATTTTCCTCATATTGCAAATATCCAGTGTAAGGAGACTGGAAAGGACAGAAGCAATGCCCCCGCTCCTAAGATTTCGGCAGCCAGGTGAGATGAACAAGCCAAGTCCTCCCCCTGCCCTCTTCAATACCATTGCAGGAATTATTTGTAAGGCAAGAAGCAGATCTGTGTGAGCCATGTCCAGCAGTCACATTCAGGGCTCTCACACAAGTTTAGGAGGAGATCTTCTGCTGGCAAAGTCGCACCAAAGATCCTCTGAAGAGTGTGTGAGGCTACACATCCCACTCCACCCCCTGGAGTGATCATTTGGCTAAAACCTGAGCAGTTTTCCTTCACAGCTGCACTTTCCAGCCCCTGCAGTTTAGAGAGTCCAGCTTGGAGTAAAACTTTGCGTCTCACATGCAGCTTTCTTGTCTCCCTCTGCTGCTCCATCCAGCTCTGTGAGAGCCAGAGACCCTGTAACTTGTGAACAGCTTTTCACTATGATCCCAGCAGTCCAAGTGACAAGAATCCTCTTTGAGGGTGAAGAGCTCCCAGAAAGTACCTTCAAACCAGGCAGTGGAGTCCAACCTGGAACACAAGTGCAGCACTGAATGAAGCACTCCATCTTGGTATCTCTCCCTGCACTGGAGACCTACACTGTTGTCTCAGCCACCTCTCAGGTAAAGCACTCAGCTTCCTGCAGGTCAGTCCCCCGGTGGGAAGGGGAGATAAAAGTGGATTTGCAGGCAGATACTCACTGATTACCTCGGTGTGTCCTTACACTTGTGCATGGGATCAGACAGTAAAGGGTAGCTGGGATGAGAAATCTCATTTTCCTCAACCAGAAAGTACCTTAGAAGGAGTATCACTGTTAGGATACACCTATGTCCTGAGCTCAAAGAGCAAATGAGGTGAACCTTTTTGGCTTTATCTGGTTCTTCTCTTCAGGGTCAGGATTAAAAGCACCAGAAACAGAATTTTTGTTCAGACATGGATGTTTATTATTTCTCATTTATGTTACAGCCTCACTGACTGTGAGCATTTCTACATGCTGAGTTAACAGAGTAGAAACGGAGCTTAGAGTTCTGCCTTCAAGGTCTTTTTAAGCCTAAACTACTCAATTATGGGATGCCAACTAATTTATTTTTACTTCTAACCCAATAACTAACCACCCATGTTCCACACTGTGGGTTTTTTCAACCAATCACACAAATTCACCCAAACTTGGGAAGAAGGAGAAGGACTAACCTACACCCTAACCCCCCCCCCATCTTGTTACATATATATTACTATATCTCAAAACTCTGAACTCTAAATCTTTCACCCTGTGATATAACACACTTTTATTCAACTACACATTTGCAATCTCAGTGCTATCACTCATTTTTGAAAGCCTTTTCCATGGCCTCAGGTCAAATGCAGTGTGTTTTTGAGGATTGGTCCCTTTCAGCATAGAAAGCCTGAAGTTGTCTGTGCCCAGGGTTCCAAGAAGCAAACTGTTGTTATGCTTTTCCTAAAAGGAAATTATATCAGGGCCCACACGAGAGATTCATTTATTAGTGTGCTACAACTCTAAATCCCCAGGTCAGTCACACATTCCTGAGAGGTCTTCAGCTCTTTCTTAGGAACCTCACACAAACCAAATGCCCACACTCTCCATAAGTCATAAATACAGGGGGAAATCCCCAGAACTCTGGGTCTGCCTTCTGAGAGCAGATGCAAGGTGTGAGGGGAAAGCTCACAGGACCAGAAAACATCCACCACACCCCCAAAGGTATAATAAAATATAATTTTATATTATATATAAAATTATATAATAATATAAAAGCTATTATCCCAGAGAGAGGAAACCATGCAAACAGGGGAAATCTGGCTTCTCTTGTTGGTGAAACCACAAACTATGAGAGGCTTTTTCCTCCTTCCCCTTCCTCTCATTCTGCCCACCCACATCCTATGAAATCCAAGCATGACAGCAACAAACAGAAAACAACTGAGCATTATTATCTTTCTCTCAGAAAGAAATTTCTGCAAAACATCAGACATTAGGGAAGTTGCAGGCTTATTAGCAGGTAACTCCAATTAGCAGCTGATAAAGTTCTTGTGGTTTCTTCTGAACACATGCTCAGCTCTCCTCAGTTACTCTTCTACAAGATCCTCTGCCTCTGGATTTCAGCGTTTATGCTTCATGCCAAGAAGAAGGGCAGCAGGTTGAAAGACCAGCTCTTTTCCCCTGGAGTCCTTAGATTGTTGGTTTGGTTTTTCCCTAATATTTATAGGTAGAGCTTGTGTAACCCTTGCTAATGTTTCCTTCCTCCCAGTACAAAGTGCCTGCAGAGGAAAGGAGGCACTAGGATATTGTGATAAAACATCTCCCAAGAAACCAAAGACACCCCTTCCAAGCTGTCCACACCACAGTGCTCTCAGTTTTCACCTAAACACCACCATGGCCCTCAGCCAGGACAGCTGGGATGTCTAACCCAACAGCCTCTTTCTAAAAAGGGCATCTGCAGAAAGGATGAAAGAAGCTGTGTGCTTCATATGGGACCCTGCTTTACCCATCCCAGCAAGCAAAATTTGCTGGCTTCCCGAGCTGAGAAATTTAAGTCAGTCACAGACCTACTTTCCACAGAGGTAACTGTTGGAACCCAGAATGCAGAGAATATTTTTCTGCATGTTTTGAAGGATCCACACCCTCTGACAAACACTGCTTTTAACCTTCGTGCATGGAAAGGGCGTCCCAGGCTCTGGGATGAAACAGAACTTTCAAGAATGTAAATTAAGATAGTAGCATAATACGGAATTTATCACAGGGGGAGGAATTTAGATTTTTGGGTTTGTTAGCATGGTAAGTAGATGAAGACAAGCTGGAGGATCCTTGTGGATTTTAGGCTTCTTTCTCCTTCTTCATCTCCTCCACATTCTTCAGTGTTGGGGACACAGGACCATTGGGCACAATTTGCCAGTGTAGTGTCACGTGAATAGAGATTTAGTTGGTTATTGGTAGAAAAGTAGAAATAATGTCTGTTCTTGGTGATAATTGGGTGAGTTATCTTGAAGAGAACCTTGATTCTGTGTGTTGGAGGCTTTTTGGTGCCTTTTGTCCCTCAGGCCAAGCTGGTGTAAAGCCTGGTGTGCAGAAATTGCTGATCAGGAAATAATAAACAACCTGGAGAGTGAGAACAACCAAGAGTTCAGTTTGCCTTCCTACTTAACAAGGACTCCTGAAAAGGCCTCCCCTATCAGGGGAGAGACGTGTGGGAGTGGAAGAAACCCAGCAGTAACTAACCCCCGTGACCATTTCTGGCCTCAAAGATGTCCTGCAGCAATTCACTGCACTTGGATGAGGTGCTGTGGAAACCCCACTTCCTCTGGCTCACCTGCAGCTGAACCATTTCACCGTGTGCCTCTGCACTGGTGTTTCACTCATGATTGCTTGGAGCACATTTCAACGCCCTGTGGATAAATGCACCGCTCCTCAAAACTGACTCCTCCTCCTCAAAACCACCTCCACCTCCTCAAAACCGCCTCTTCCTCCTCCTCAAAACTGCCTCTTCCTCCTCCTCAAAACTGCCTCCTCCTCCTCCAAACTGACTCCTTCTATTCAAAATTGCCTCCTCCTCAAAACCTCCTCCTCCTCCTCAAAACTGCCTCTTCTGACTCAAAACTGCCTTTTCCTCCTCCTCCAAACCGACTCCTCCTCCAAACTGACTCCTTCTCTTCAAAATTGCCTCCTCTGCCTCAAAACCACCTCTTCCTCCTCAAAACCGCCTCTTCGTCCTCAAAACTAACTCCACCTCCTCAAATCTGACTCCTCCTCCTCAAAACTGACTCCTCCTCCTCAAAACTGACTCCTCCTCCTCAAAACTAACTCCACCTCCTCAAAACTCACTCCTTCTCTTCAAAACCCCCTACTCCTCAAAACTGCCACCCTCTCCTCAAAACTGCCTCTTCCTCCTCCTCAAAACTGCCTCCTCCTCCTCAAAACTGACTCCTCCTCCTTCTCAAAACCACCTCTTCCTCCTCCTCAAAACTGAGTCCTCCTCCTCCAAACCGACTCCTCCTCCAAACTGACTCCTTCTCTTCAAAATTGCCTCCTCCTCCTCCTTAAAACCGCCTCTTCTGCCTCAAAACCACCTCTTCCTCCTCAAAACCGCCTCTTCGTCCTCAAAACTAACTCCACCTCCTCAAAACTCACTCCTTCTCTTCAAAACCCCCTCCTCCTCAAAACCGCCACCCTCTCCTCAAAACCACCTCTTCCTCCTCCTCAAAACCGCCTCCTCCTCCTCCAAACTCTTTCTCCTCAAAACTGCCTCTTCCTTCTCAAAACCGTGTCCTCCTCCTCAAAACTGACTACACTTCCTCAAAACTGCCTCTTCCTCCTTGAAACCGCCTCTTCCTCCTCAAAACTGCCTCTTTCTAAACAAAGCAGCTTTGAGGAGTCACCTTGCCCATGGAAGCTCACCACCCCAGCTGTCCCTCTCTGCGTTTCCTACCTCTCTGCATTACAGCTTCTCAGGCTGGAACTGCCACCAGCGTTGCAGAAGTTTGGGTTTCCATTTCACTTAAAATTAATATTTTACATTTGTGTTAAATATGGATTTATATTTCACTTTGCTCCAAATTCTCCCTGTTTGCTGTTTCTTCTCTCTACTGAGAGCTGCAGTGAGGTTTTCATACAATCCCAGATGCCTTCCAGAGAGGAAAAAACCAATTGCAATGTTGATTTCTGTGTGCCTAAATTCCCTTATTCCCCACACACGTTGCTTTGCAGTGATTGGTAATAAAATTTATTTGCCATATTCTCCCTTATCCTATTCACGTGGATTCTATGATGTCCTCTGGCACCCTTCTCGATTTATGAGCAGACTGATGCAGCTGCCTTTGTTTTGCAAATACTTGGGGGGTTTTGTGTTTTTGTTACTCATTTCCAAGGAAAGTGTTTTGTTAGGAAAACCCCACATTTTTGTTAGCAGATAGCAGTGGTGGTAAATACTTTAAATAGCCTAAACCCTCACAAACTTCTTTCCTAACTGCCCTATTACCAAATTCCTTTACATTCCTATTTTCAGGCAGCCTAAAGAGAAGCAAACAGCATCAACATCTAATGAACAAACATAATTACAATCCAAACCACAGCCCAGAGCTAACTGTGGAAGATTTCCACTTTCCCATGAACTGCAACGATGTGCTTTCCACCCTTCCCTTTCCACCCTGGGAAAAGCTTCCCACCCTTCCCTGAAGTGTGGCACCTATGTTCCTGTGGCCAGATTCCCAGGATTTTAAGCACCATCCATGTATGTTACTCCATGATAAAGAAATCAGCCATTTAATTGCAAATTTTAATACCCATGCTCAGGAATGCAAGGACTGCACCCAAAAAGCCACAACAGGAAAGATCTGGCCCAAGATCCAGGCCACCAGCTTCCAATTGCTCCTGACCTGAGAATTCAGCTTTCCAGGGGTCTGACAGCAGGCACAGCTCCTTGGGCCACACCTGGAAGGAGCCTCCCCCCCTCCAAGAATGAAAATAGCAGGGATGCCACACTCTTTGCAATACCTCTAGGAGAAACAAGAAACCCTGGCCCAGCTAGAACCTCCTGGCATTCCAGCATCCTGCATTTCTCCAGTCATTCCCCTGTCAGTGCTCATGGGCTTCTGCTACCAAGGGACCCAAAGGGCAGCATTTCAGGCACTGAGCTCACCCCTCCTGCCTGTCCTGTGGTGCCAATTGTGAGCACTCTTGGCCAGCTGCTGTGCCACTGGGGTTTGGAAATCAAAAATTTACACCCTCAGAGGGAGAAAAGAATGTAGAATTTGAGTTAAAGCCTTTAGAGAAATTCAGATACATTAAACCAAATAAGTTAGTGTAAGTTTTAGTAGTAAGTAAGTTAGAATTAAGCCAAAGTAAGTAAGATTGTATTACATATACAATATATGTAAGAACATATTTCATGCTCTCCTTAGTGCCTGAGCAGAAGCAGAGTGCCCCTAAGTTCCAGTTAAAAGTTCAGTGCTTCACAGACACAATTAAAACACAGCAGAATATTGTTTTGCATTCTTTAGATAGAGTACAGGTAGAACCTGTACTCAGAGAGACAGATAATGTGCACAAATATATGTAAAGGTGTGTAAGATCTGACACTGCCTTTTGCACTTTAAAGTATAATTCTGATAGGTGCAGAGAGATTGTTTTAGGATATTGTTTTAACTGATTAAAAATCAGTTAATATTGATTTTCATGGTTAATTCAAAGTTAAAATCCTCAGTGGAGGCCTGCATTCCCTACTCCCTTCCTACCCACTGCTGCTGCTTGCTTTTGGTTTGCCTGCACACATCCATGGAAGAAAGAAGAAGAAAAGAAGCAAGAAGACAACTCTGGTTGCTTTCCAAAGTCCCATTGATTCCAGCTACCAACCAAGGCTTTGCCCTGCAAGGGCCCTTTAGCAATTCTGACTGCACTTTCAGACTGATGCACTCGAGGACTGATGCTTTTATACAATAAATAAAGCACCAATTCCTGCCTCCAGTCCATTAACAACTGGGGATCCCTGCCCCTACAAAACCAGATATGGCACCTGGCTGACTTGTGCAGCTTCCTGCTCACAGCTGAGTGCTGACTGTATCCAGCATCACTGGCTGACAGGCTCCCTGGTGTGCTCCCAGCAGCTGAATTGGAGTGGCCTGGCCAGCCTGATGGGTGGGGGACAGCACCAGCAGTGTGTCCCTCACTGATGCCTTAGGATTTCATATTTTTCACATCCTGTACTGCTTTAGTGTAAAACTCTAAAGCTCCATAGCCTGTTAGTTACTGCCTTCCCATTTAATTCAGATAATTCGATTTTATTTTATTCAATTCTGTTCATTTTTATTCAGGCAAAGCAACTCCTCTCTTGGCCTGAAGCTCAAGGACACCCTCCTGCCTCAGGCCCTGAAAAGTGTAAACAAGAAGTGATTTGGAGGGGAGCAAACTGGGGGTAAATTACTTCCTTACCTGAAGCTGTAATAGGAGGATTAACTCCTGATATGTAAAGGGACCAAACTTATAATTGTGTGAAAAACTCAACCATTGTCCATCTTGGGTGTAGCCTCACAGAGGCTTTGACTGCCCAAGGTGTAGCTATTAAAGGCCTTCAATAAATACCCATTTTTACTCTCTTAATCTTGTCTAGCCTCTGTTCTAGGTGGCCACTCCAAGGCACCATCCCCAGCAGCAGACAGGGATCACAAAACCCTCACAATCCTGCTGGGGTCTGCTTTTTCACGGGCCAATGCTGACACCATCCTCCCAAGGTCTCTGCAAAGTGCTTGGGCTGCAAATGAAAAGTGGCATCAGAGAGACCCCAGGGGGGTTTTCTCACCCACACAGAAAATATTTCTGTGCTGAGATGCCATGAGAAGAAATTCAAGCAGACAACAGCAGCAAGGTGGAGGACTCTCACACACCAGAGCCCAAGCATTTCTTTGCCCATCATCAGTGAGCACAAGGTAGCAGGCCTGGCAAAAAGCAAAGTTCATGTGTGTGTGTTTAGGATGGGGAACATCTGGCAAGTCCAGGGCCTCAGTGAGCAGCATTAGCGCAGCAGAACTGATCTGCAGGGCACTGGCAAACTAAAACAACAACAAGATGACTTCCTTCTCTAAGGAATTGCACGTGGGGAGCGAGTGCAATGGCCAAGTTGTTAAGAGAGAAAAAAAAAGCACTCCCTTTCCTGCTGAATCAGTTAGGAATTAGTCAGGAACCCCTACAGAGACAGCCACACAATCATCACAGTTATTTTTGGTATCAACAAGAAATCAAGAGGATTACAGCTGTCCAGAAGAAGACTAATGTGTTGCAGAAAGAAGTTAAATCATAAATATTTAAACAGCGGCAATAAATCTGAAGGGAGCCTCCTGCTTTAAAAGTAATTTGGCTTGTCAGCTGATTTTGATTTAAAGGTAATGTGTGCTGGTTTTGGCAAAGCCATCAATGCTTCCCTTGTACTTACTAAGATAGTTCAGGACACTGCTTCTGTCTCAATTCTGGCTGACTTGCAGCCCCAGATGGCCTCGGGGAACTGCAGCACAATCACATAATCACAGGCACCATCACAATGGCAGCCCCAGCATTTCTGCTGGGCTGCCCCAGAACAGGTCACCGCAGGGAATATTTGTTCTTGCTGCAGAGGACACTGAAATCCAACTTTGAGAGCCAAAGGTCCCACCACCCTGAACCACAGCACCACTGCTGTGTGACTGCCCCTGTCACAGAGGGGAAATGCTGCCCACACAGAGCACATTTGGGACAGGAAGGCTGCTTCTGAGTGATCTGCAAAAACCCCAGAGTTACCCACACTCAGCAACTGGAAAACTGAGGAGTGCTGGAAACCCTGTGAGCTGAGCCAGAAGGGTCCCAGCAGCTCAGCAGATTTTGGAAGGCAGCCACAGCTGTGCTGCATGGGATGGAGGATCTGCCCCAAAGCTACCCAGGCAGGGGCTGGGATGTGTCCAGGCTGTGCCTGAGCCCAGCTGGAGAGGAGGAAGAGGGATAAAACAGCTCCTGTTTTCCCAAACACCAACCTGCCCTCCTGCCAGGGGTCTTTCAAAGGCCACGAGCAGCCCCTTGGCATTTACAGATAAACACATACAGGGAAGTAAAGACCTCTCTCTATAGACAGAATAATTGATTTAATTTACAAACGCAGAGTTAGAAGTATAGATCAATTGAAATAGCAGGAGGAGCTACTCCCCAAGGAGCAGCTTTTGAGGGCTGTGAGACCTCCAGAGCTGCCAGGTCTCCCATCCCTCAAAGGGTGCATGAGGATGTGGTGCATCCATCAGGAGCAAGTTTCAGGAAGCAAGCCTTTCCCACAAAATATTCCACAGCCTGGGAAACCAGAGTTAAGCTTTCCCTACACTGACAGGCACTTCATGACCTCACCAACCAAATACTGATAAAAGGCAGGAATCAACTGAAAACTGAATCTTTTACCTGTGCAGATTTGAGTTCCTGCCCTCAGAGAGAGGCTAGATCCCCTTTCCATGGTGCAACAGCTGGAATTTCTGTCTGGCTGGATGTCAGCCTGTGGATTTCACCCACTGCAAACCCAGGCCAGCTGCAGCCCAGCCACATCTCCTGAGCCTTTTCCTCCTGGCAGACACCTTCTTCCAGGGCTCTGTTCCCAGTGCCACCAAGTCAGCACTGGATCCAGAGGCAGACTCCAGAAGCTTCAAAGCATGCTGGAAGAAGAGGTGCCAGCAAAGCCACAGATGGGACTGATG
The DNA here is from genome assembly GCA_018697195.1 of Certhia americana. Lineage (NCBI taxonomy): Eukaryota > Metazoa > Chordata > Aves > Passeriformes > Certhiidae > Certhia > Certhia americana. Next base: position 30,997,516 of record CM031864.1, on the reverse strand, counting down.
CCTTAACTTTTAGGTTTTGTATTTTTTAGATTCTGGGCTGTTTTGGTGGGTAGTTTTAGGTTTCAAATTAAGCTCTACTAAGCTCTCTTCACAGAGTAAATAGACAAAACAATTCCTTCTTTAGTTTGAGACCATGGACAACTTTCAGGCCCAAGAACAAAACCAAAGGTGAATTGAGGAGGAAAAACAAGGAGGATGGAGTTTCATAACCTGGAGCTGGAATTGGACAATTAACTCCAATGTGCTGATGGACCAGAATTTATCAAAGTGTGAGACCTTGTGATCAGTTGCCCATTCTGTGCCTATTTTGGGGTCACCTTGAGTGCAGCCCAGCCAGGCTCTGGCACTGCCCAGGTGTGCCCAGTGAGGCCTTTTAATAAATCCCTGCTTTATCCTTTTTCTCTTGTTGGTCTCTGTTCCAGGTCAGCCTCCAGCCGGCATCAGGATCACCAAGAGCTGAGCAAGTTGACCCTGCCAGTAGTTATTCCTCTGCAGCCAGAGCACAAAAGGCAGATTAAAACTCTTAAAACTGCCCGTGGCTCTTGTGTGAGGGAAACAAATGTCAGTGCACACTCTGGAATGAATACTTCAAAATAAGCATATGGATCTCTAAGTCAAATCTGGGGACAGGGGTTGTCAATTCAGGCACAAAAATGACACCAAGCCCATTGCAAAGTAGCAGTTGCATTGATTTGCCTGGAATGGCAGGGGTAGAACCTACAGACATTTCTCCATCATTGTTTCTCCAGATTCACCCTCACATACCTGTTCACAGGAAGTTAAACTTTACTGCCCCTGTCTCCTGGGACACTGAGGGTGGCAGATTTGTGTTGGATTCGCTGAGCTCCCAGAGAAACAGTGAAAGAATTGCTCCTCTCCCAGGAGCAGGCACCAAGAGGCCTGGGCTAAAGCTCACAGCACTAGATTTGGGTTAAAATTGCTCCCAGGGCCAAGTCAAGCTAAGATGGCTGGGAGGGGTTATGGTGGCATCCCTAAAAGCTCTTGCAGTTAGTAAGGCTCATCTCTCCAAACCCTCAGTGTTGCTGCCCAAAATACCTCCAGAATCAGAATTCCCCAGCTGAAGTTATTTCCAGATAAATACCCATGTAAATGAGGAAGTGCTGAGCATCTCAGCAGCTTTTCTTTTTGCCAGAAAAGAAAATATAGAAGGCTTACAGTAAATAAAGACGACGGTTTAATTGTCTGCTGATAAAGCCCAAGTTTCAGTGTGCTTCTTGGGTTAATATTAAAATCACACCCAGCTCAATTTCTTTATCTGTAATAAGATAGACCACATCATTAATATCAAGCCACAAGGAATTTATTAGTGGTGCTGTTTGAGCAGAGGCTTGGTTTCATACCATGGCAGTTTATCATGCTGCGTTGCCAGTTTATCTGCAATTTGTCACTGTTTGACTGGCAGCTATGAAAAAAGAGCCTCTGCTCTGCCAAGTGAAACCCTGAACAATTCAGCTTCTGTTGCCAAAAAAAAAGCTTGACCTGTTTAGACTTTACTGTAGAAAAAACAGCTTTTTCTGACCCAAAGACTTTCCTGCACTCAATTTTCAGGAAACTTTAACAGCAAACTCTTACTAGAAAGTCAGTCTGGGCAAACCAGCTATCTGGATTGATTTCACTGTCTGGATCAGGAAAACAACTTGGTCCAAAGTGTACTTTGGCTTATAAACATTGTCCCAACAAAAACAAGCACACGTGCTATTAACCATTTCACCTTGGGGTCTGAATTTCACAGGAATTTAAACAAGAGACAAATTCTAAAAGGGGCTATCCCAGCACCTGTTGGCTCAAAACTGCATCAAAAAAAGGAGAGTCTTTGTGGTGTTCCCATAAAAAGAAAAACAGCCTTAGTCAAAGTGAAATCCTAAACTCTCCAGTGGTTCTTTTAAAACCATTGGCTTTAGGAGCAAGCTTGATATTTGGCAGTTGCTACACACACAGAGCTGCATTTAAAAATACAAGAGCTGCTCCTGGTTTTACTCACATTGAGGGGGTTTGGAACAACTTCAAGGAATCAAACAAAGTCACACCTCAGAAAGGAGGATGCAAGTGGGAAAAGGATGAAGCCCACAAGGGGACTCCTCCAAATGAGTATTTCTGTTTAAAAGTCATTTTTGAGTAACCCACCCAGCACTGAGTCACTGATAGGTGCCTGTGCTACTCCAGGAAAAACACCACTCTGACTGCTAAATCACAAACCCAGCTTTCTTCCCCCCAGCCCTGCTCAGATCAGCCTTGACCAGCCCCTCCAAACAACCCAGCAGAAAGCAGCAGTACAAAAATGAGCCACTACCAGGGAGTTTGGAGCAATACTCAGAAAACACATAGAGAGATGATGATGATGATGATGATGATGATGATGATAAAAAAGAAATAAAAATAAAACTGCTGGCTTTGCTAAGGGCCAGCCTGCTAGACCTCAACTTTAGAACAAGCACTTTGAGTTGCAAGATTAATGTTGTGAGAAACAAGGCTCACTCTTTAAAATTTTTAAAAACTTATCATTAAGGGTTAAAAGGGACTTTTACAGCCCTGGCTCCATAGCATTAGCCAGGGACATGCCAGGGAGCTTAAAACAATTTTATGTGCTTTTTCATTATATTGATTACATGTAATGTTACATTTCATATTCATATTCTCATATTCATGAGGATTGTACATATTCAAACACTCCTGTCAGTTTACATATTCCTTTTGTTTGGTTCAACCTTTGACTCGTCTTAAAGTAAATGCAATTCCTGCAGATGAAATTTGTGTTTTATTTCTTCTTGAGGCCCTGTTCTGTGGTTTGACACTTCTTGATAACGGGAAGGGCAGCAGTAATAAACTCCTCCTTGCATTTTTTTCTTTGGTGCTTATTTTCCTGGGTCTTCTCAATGTTATCATTCAGATAAGATACTCCACACGTACATGAAATCAACATTAGCTGTTTCACACAACTATCAGAATTATTCTTACCACTGTCAGTTAGTTAGAAAACTTAATTAGTTAATTTAACATTACAATGCACAACAGTCTCTGTTTTAATATTTTGTGAAAGTCTAAGTTGTAATATATATTTATCACACTACTCTATAGATATATATAAGCTGCACAGTACATTGGCTACAAAAGCTGACAGATTATACTATATTAAAGCAGTAAAAAAAAATGATTACAAACTGAACTACCCCAAAAATCATTGTAGTTGATAACGATTTGTAAAAGCCAATATGTAACAGCAAAAGCCAACAACTGTATAGGTATTTTTAACAATTTCCACAGGGATGAGGGATCAGTGCAAGCCTGTGCTGGCAGAGCAGTAGGTGTCTGCTTTGTGTAACAGCAATTATGATGGCAGGGGCACAGACTTTGCAGTGTGGCTGTAGCAACACCAGCTCACAGTGGTTGTGACTTCACACCACTCCAGCTGCACATGGGTGTCTTCTCCAGGCTTATTTCCAGTGTGGTCCTGTGTTGGAGTGTGGAATTCTGAGAAATATTTCTTTACATGTTTAAGAGATTTTAAGATCTCTGACAAGCTGTGGTCTTAACCTTTGTTCATGGAAAAAAGGGCTTTTAGGCTCTGGAATGAAGCAGAGTTTTCAAGAGTGTGAATTAGATGGTAGAATAGTGTGTAGTTTTATCACAGGGTGAGAATTTTAGATATATGGGGTTTTTAGGATGGCAGACAGGTGAAGGTGAGATGGAGGAACCCCATGGCTTTTGCGTTTCTTCTTCTTCCTCATCTGCTCCATGTTCTGCTGTGAGGTGGCACATTATAGTTTGCTTAGAGTCTAACCTTCTAACAAAGATAATAATTATTGGAGCAGTATTATAAATACTGATTACGTGGATTATAGTATAAATATCCACGCCACCCTGAGGGTGGGAGTAGTTGGGCATTAAGTATTGAGCATTTGGTAGTTAGCATTTGGGCTTTTTGAGTTTTGTGCCTTGAACTGACCTGCAATGAAGAGCTCTGCAGGGCAGGAGAAGAATGTAATGATAAGAAATAGTAAACTATGAAGAAAACACAAGAAGAAAAGTCTCACAGCCTGTTCTTCAAACTCTCTGGCTGGGAGAAACAACTCTGTTTGCATTCTCAGGTCAGCGGTAAACAGCCGATCAGCAGAGACATACAAAAATATTACTTTATAATCCTGAGAGTCCTGTGTATTGAACACCTAGGATCTCAGGCACCTACAGCATCATTCCTCACACCTGCAGCACGCAGGGGGCTCAGGCTGGTCACAGCTCACTTGCTGGACCCTCACACTGCATTTGCCTTTTTCACCAGAACATGCTGGCTCGTAGTCATCCTGTGATCAGCCACCACAGGGACACCTTTTCTCCTTCTCAGTATTTTCTAACTGATCAGGCTCCTGCTAAAGAGCAGTTTCTCGTTATTACTCACTGCTGAGTTTCACCCTTTTCTTCTGCTCTGATCTCAGCATTCCTGCTACAATGTTCTAGCTCTTTTCCATGTTGAAGCTGTTTCCTAACTTCTATCCAAGGCGTGTTTTAACCAGCACAGGGGGATGAAGGACAATTAAGTAGATCAGGTTGAGCCCTAAGGAGCACCCCTCATCTCCAGCCATGCCAGGATCCCATTTTGCTATAGCTGGTTATTTCCCAATAGGGCAACTCCTATTGAACCTTTTAGCAATCCCTGTCTTTTCTAACTAGGAGCTGTTTTCCCTTATGGAATGCTGCCCAGCTGGTGAAGGGGCAGAGTGAGCTGTGCTGGTGAAGCTTGAGCTGGGAGCTGCATCTGCTGAAGCTGGACAGGCACAAATGCTCTGGATGCTCATTCTCATTTAGGGAATTGTCCATTTCCTGATAGCTTTAGCTGAGTCCCAGTGGGCTGAAACCACCTCACAGCAGACTTGGAGTTGCTGCCTGGCAGGAAAACCTCAGAGGGTTTGCAAATCATTAGAGGCACAAGCGTGTCCGTGCAGCAGTGGGGAGAGGCATGACTTGCGTGTGATGCCTTCAGTTTTAGCATTCACATTTTCCAGATTCTGCACTGCATTGGTGTGTGACTCTGAACTCCATATAAAGTGTCAGCGAGCTCTCCTCACAGCTCAGGCACACACAACAATCCTTTGCCAGCCACAGAACCAAGGATACCAAAGCTGCAGCTTCAGCCCCAAAAAGTGCAAACAGCAGAGAATTGAGGAGAGCAATCTGGGAGGGTGGGACTGCAGAACCTGGAGCTGGAATTGGACAATGAACCCCAATCTGGAAATGGACCAAAACTGATAAAAGTGTGAGAACTCCTGACTCGGGCTCCATCTTGGGTGCAGCCTTGGATGAGCTCTTGTACTGCCCAAGGTCTGTCCCTTGAAGGCCTTTAATAAATCCCTGCTTTATTCCTTTCACTCTGTCCAGCCTCTGCTCCAGGGAACCTCGCAAGGGATCACCCAGGTGCAGTTCCACATGGTCAAACACAGCTAAACACACATTTCCTGCTGCTCAGTAAATCCACTTCACTCAAAGGCATCCTAAAGCAACTGCACACACAAATCCTGTGGGTTCTTCTGCAGGCTTTACCCCAGTTTGATGGACAAAATCACAGCTGTAATTAAATCCTGGCAGATTTCTTCCTTGTTTACCTACACATGGATCCCTGTTTTAACCCACAGAAGGCACAACACCTTATCCCATCAGCTGGTCAGCTCACTGGGAGGGCTAGTCTTGCATTCTCACAGTAAGGACGTGCCCTGAGAATGAATTCTCTGCCTTGGCAGATGGGAAGGACATGACACGGAGCCAAGGAAACACCTGAATATGCATTCCAGATAGCCAGGTCCCACCAACCTTCAGAATAATGTGGGAAATACAGCTGCTGTTCCTTTAGCTGAGACAGAAGGTACAGCTTCAAAGAGCCTTCTTTAGATTTCCTTCAGAATTGAGGCTGCACCTCCTTCACAGTCTTTGGAAAACATCGTCAGATGCTGCCAAAGTCGCATTTTTATCTGTGGGAATCAGGAATTCTGAGAAATATTTCTTTGCATGTTTTAAAGAGATTTTAAAACCTCTGGCAAACAATGTTTTTAACCTTTGTTCATGAAAAAAGGGCTTTTTAGGTTCTAGGATGAAGCAAGAACTTTCAAGAGTGTGTTTAGATAGTAGCATAATGTGTAGTTTATCACAGGGTGAGAATTTTAGATAGATGGGGGTTTTAGGATGGCAGGCAGGTGAAAGCAACATGGAGGATTCCATGTGGTTCCTTCCTTCTTCTCTGCCCCATTTTCTGCTGTGAAGGTGGTACTTTCTGGTTGGTTTAGAATAGAGTCTAACTTTCTAACAAAGGTGATGTGTATAGGAGATTTTGGATAAATATTGCTTGTGTGGGTTTTAATATAAAAATACACACCAGCCTATGTGTGTGGGGTTTTGTCCTTGGACTGACCTGCAGAGCAGAGCTGTGTGGGTCAGGAGAAAGAATGTTAGAGACAAGACAGGATAAACAATCAATGAGAGAGAGACAGAAGAGATGGCTCACGATCAGTTCTTCAATCTCTGCCTGGGGAGGAAAAAGACTTTTGTACATTCTCGTGTTTCTCGGTGCAACCATAAAAAACAGAGAGAAAAAAATATTTTTATAAAACCTGAGATTTATTGAGATCAGTGTTCTCTTCCCAGCTTCCCATCGGGTTTCAAAGCTGCACAAAACACAGGTGGAGCTCATGTGTATTTAGACCCAATCCCACTGGGCAGGTGGATTGTGCTGTGCTCAGACTGGTGACCATCCTTGAGGGGTTTTGTTGATGGTGACATGACCTACGTGCCTTAGGCAAGCTCCCTTCCTTTTACACAGCCATGGTGAGGCACAGCAACTCCTCCCCACCATTCCTGCCTGGAGGGGTGGGAATGGCTACAGCACACAGAGACCACTTGGGCTTGGAACCCCAGCAGTGTTTCAGAGCTCTGGGCGACTGCAGCAGCCAAAAATCACAAAATTCACATGGGCAAAATCCTCCTGGGCTAGGAGAGGTGCATCTGGGGAACTCGCTCATTTCCAGCCCTCAAAACACCAAAATGAGAGGCCTCTGGTTTCATCCATGGACAGCCTGCCCTGCAGCCAGCACTTAAAATTCACTTCTCCTTCAAAACCACACAGCCTGGGCAGAATCAAGGCCCCCTGCCACTGCCCATCCTGCAGCACTGGGACATTTTCCTTTGCTGGCCAGCCCTCCCCAGCCTGAGCAAGCTCCTTCCTTGGTTACAGACTTAGTCAGGTCTGACACGAGTCCATGTGGGATTTTTGGAAGGGGAAGCAGATGTGTGAGGAGGGAAAGTTTTCCCCTCTGCAGTGCAGTGTCACTGGGTCCCCACTGAGCTCCCCAAGCTGCTGAGGTGGCAGTGGCAAGGTAAGAGCTGCTGGTTTCAGTGGAGTCTGCAGAACCAGCAGCCCACACCAGCTGCCACATCTGTAATGCTTGACAGGCCACCAACAGCACCCCAAAGGCACCTGAGACTGGGACTTCTTACCTCGGATACCACCCCTCCCCGACAATATCTACAGCATCAGAACCTCTTAGTGCTCTGTTCTGCACTGGTGTGTTGGAACCCAGAATGCAGAGAATATTCCTCTGCATGTTTTGAAGGATCCAAACCCTCTGACAAACACTGCTTTTAACCTTCGTCCGTGGAAAGGGCTTCCCAGGCTCTAGGATGAAACAGAACTTTCAAGAATGTAAATTTGATAGTAGCATAATATAATTTATAATAATTCATAATTTATCATGGGGTGAGAAATTTAGACTGTTGGGTTTGTTAGCATGATAAGTAGATGAAGACAAGATGAAGGATCCTTGTGGTTTTCAGGCTTCTTTTTCCTTCTTCATCTCCTCCACATTCTGCAGTGTTGGGGACACAGGACCATTGGGCACAATTTGCCACAGTGTCTCGTGAATAGAGATTTAGTTAGTTATTGGTAGAAAAGTAGAAATAATGTCTGTTCCTGGTGATAATTGGGTGAATTCTCTTGAAGAGAACCTTGATTCTGTGTGTTGGAGGCTTTTTGGTGCCTTTTGTCCCTCAGGCCAAGCTGGTGTAAAGCCTGGTGTGCAGAAATTGCTGATCAGGAAATAATAAACAACCTGGAGAGTGAGAACAACCAAGAGTCCAGTTTGTGTTTTTGCTTAACAAGAACTTCTGGAAAAATCCTCCCCTATCAGGAGAGAAACATGTGAGAGCAGAAGAACTCCTACACTGGTGCCTTCTAGATACCTCATCAGCTCTCGCTGCTGGGTCACACAGAGAAAAGATAAAATGAAATGAGAAAAGGAGCCAACAAACAAACAGTTTGTCTGCCTGGCACTGCAGCTGGAAAAACCCATAAATTCAGGCTAGGCTGGAGAACAGCCCCAAATGCTGCCACTCATACTGAGGCCACAGCTCTTAACTTCTAGGATCTTGATCTGTCAATGACAGGCAAGCCAAACTTGTGGGATGGCAAAAAAATCTCAGAAGAGGCAGCTCCTCCTCACCTGCATGGCTGAGGGAAAGGACTCTGGGTAGGATCCCCAGAGCCCACATGGCACCAGCAACAGCAGAGGCTGTTAATTGGTGCCAGGATTGCCACAGGAAATCTCAATCCATCCTTCATCACTGAGCACGGAGTGCAAACCCTGTAGTGAGATCCTTCCCCCCCCCGTGCCTGCCAAAACAAAGCCTCTTGCAACTGAGTGAGAGATAAAGGTCACAGCAAAACCAGCGAGTTTCACAAAAAACAGATAACTCTAAAAGAAAAAGAGGAAAGGGATTTGTTCATTTCAGTGAATCTGAGTCAACTTTTCATCTGTGTTTTTTGTGAAACTCCTCTGACTTTCGGTGACCTTTCTCAGAGAGCTGCAGCGCGCTGCCAACCTCCAATATTGGGAGTTAAATGCATTATTGCACAACAAAACAAAAGGAAGTGAGCCAGGCCCTGGGAGATGGAGCTGAACGCTGCTCAGGCCAGAGGTCTCAACCCCCAAATCCGTAAGGATGCAAACTCTCTGCACTTCCAAATCAAATTTGCCAATAGGAGCATAGGGCATCTATTCATGGGGCAAAGAGGCAAACACAAACGTAGAACATTTCTGTTTCTAAGAAAGCATTTGACCTAAAGAAAATATAAGAAAACATTGCAGGAAAACCTTGGCAAGCTGAGGAGTTCATCCTCTGGATCTGCTACTAAGATTTGGCTAATTTGCTTCATATGGCTTTTTTCCCTCTCTCTTTAAATGAGGCAGCAGACTCAATAGCAGGAGGAAAACACCCTAGGAAAACATAATTTCCTTTTTGGAAGAGTAAAAGATACCCTTCAGTTCAAGAGGATGCTCCCAGTATTCCCTGGTTTGTTTCTCATATGTCAGGGTGGCATCCCAAGCCAGGTTTTCATGCTGACATTGTCTCTTCTCCAAAAGACAGTTAAATGGAAATTTCTCAGGATCTTTACAAAGCAGAAAATTCACCTTTCTAAAAAAAGGCTTTAATTTTGTTCCTGTTTTCATAAGAAATCTCTTCTCAGATTGAGTCTCGATTCTGGCTGACTTCAACCACTGGTTTCTATTTCTCACCTCCAGCTGCACAAATTCCTTCTGTTTGTGCCTCTCACTGACCAATTTTTGTTTCTTTGCATGCTATTTTGGAGCAGAGCTGCAATCCCCTTCTCATCTAGGGCACCCTTTTTCCTATCATCCTCCCACTACCACTCAAACACCCTGCACATCTACTGCCATTGCCAAAATAACATCCTGTGCCTCTGGCTGCTGTTCAGCAGAGGAGAGAGGACCTTCCACTGCTGATTAACAGGGTCAGGCCTTGCTGGAGGCTCCTCTTGCTGCTTTAGCTGGCTTTGCTAGCTTGCTGCTGGAAGGTTAGCTTTAGCTCAGAGGGCTAAAGATGCAGTTAAGACCAAGAGACAGAAATTACAAGCTCAAATGGGCTGGGAGGGCCCTGTTGTGCACCAGCTCCTGTTCTTGGGCACCTTCTCTAATCAGCACCTTCCTCTCGGGTTTTTTCAGATATTTTGAGTTCCTTTTATCCCAGTCCCAGATTGAAGAAAAAGTCGAGAGTCATCTTTTCTGTTTTCCAAGGTTGTCTATTCTTTCTTCTCTATTACATTCTTTTCCTGACTAGCAGAGGTCTGCTCAGCAGGTCAGTCCCAGGCACAATCCATCACCCCCAAAGCGGCGTATACTTTCACACTAAAAACGATGTGTACTTTATTTACAATAATTTTCCAGTACCTATCACCTTTGTTAGAAAATCTGTCTCTACTCTAAACCAACCAGAAAGTGCCACCATCACAGCAGGAGATGGAGCAGATGAAGAAGAAGGAAGAAGCCAAAAAAACACGAGGATCCTCCATCCTGCCTTCCTCGGCCTGCCATTCTAACAAACCCCAGAAATCTAAAATTCTCTCCCTGTAATAAATTCCATATTATGCTACTATCTAATGCACATTCTTGAAAGTTCTGCTTCATCCCAGAGCCTAGAAAGCCTTTTTCCATGGGCAAAGGTTAAAAACATTGTTAGCCAGAGGGTTTGGATCCCTTAAAGCATGAAGAGAAATATTTCTCAGAATTCTAGACTTGAACTCTTCCTTCATCAACTTACTCACATCATGTTTTCATATCATGTGATTATGACACATTTTTTCATAATCACCTCTCTAGTTTTATAAAAATATTTTTTTCTCTCTGTTTTTCATGGCTGCACCAAGAAACCCGAGAATGTACAAAAGTCATTTTATCCCCAGCCAGAGATTGAAGACCTGTTTGTGAACCTTCTCTTCTGTCTCTTTTCCCTGATTGTTTATTCTTTCTTACCTCTAACATTTTTTTCCCTGACACACAGCTCTGCTCTGCAGGTCAGTCCAAGGACAAACCCCCCCCACACACAGGGTGATGTGTATTTTTATATTAAAACCCACACAAGCAATATTTATACAAAATCTCCTATACACATCACCTTTGTTAGAAAGTTAGACTCTATTCTAAACCAACCAGAAAGTACCACCTTCACAGCAGAAAATGGGGCAGAGAAGAAGGAAGGAACCACATGGAATCCTCCATGTTGCTTTCACCTGCCTGCCATCCTAAAACCCCCATCTATCTAAAATTCTCACCCTGTGATAAACTACACATTATGCTACTATCTAAACACACTCTTGAAAGTTCTTGCTTCATCCTAGAACCTAAAAAGCCCTTTTTTCATGAACAAAGGTTAAAAACATTGTTTGCCAGAGGTTTTAAAATCTCTTTAAAACATGCAAAGAAATATTTCTCAGAATTCTTAATTCCCACAATCACCCTGCTAGGTCAAGGGATGCCCTTCCTGGGCCTGTGTGATTTGTGGTCCTCCTCTGCAGATGCACCAAACCCAGCTCCTTGTGGTGCCCATCTCCAGCACAGCCCCGTGTAACAGGACACAGCATTTCTGAGTGAGATACCTCAGGGTCTGGACCAGCAGCAGTGAGGTAGCTCCAAACTACCAGTAAAAAAAAAAGTTGCCAGGCTCTGACACAGCTGTGATGGACCTTCAAATTTAGGGAAAGCAGGGCTCCCTGCCAGGTTTCCTCCACTCTGTTTGCTTTGCCATCTGTCAGCAGAAAAGGCACGGATGCTCACACCATGGCAGCATCATGCCTGGCCTCTGTCACTGCTGTGCCACGGCTGGTTTGGCAGGCTGGGACACTAGAGTCTGCCTTTCATTCTCTTAATGCACACTGAAAGGGCACCAGTAGAGCAAACACCTTCAAAGCTCCCATCCTGTGGCAGGTCAACACCAGGACTCTTTGAATCTGTCAAAATCCAAGTTTTGCAGCAACTTGGCAATGAAGAGGCAGTAATGTGGTAAGTGAGGAGTGAGATTGGCTACCATCTGCCCCTGGGGAGCTCCAGGCCACACTGGAGGGTTGTGGCATACCCCCTTTGCTTTACCAGGTTCTTCTTCTCAGGGGCAGGATTGAAAGAAAGAGAGACAGAATTTGTGTTGGAACTTAGATGTTTATTATTTCTTATCTCAGTTACAGCCTCACTGACTGTGAGTGCTGCTACATGCTGAGTTAATAAGGCAAAAATGGAATGCAGAGCAAAGTCTTCAAGGTCTTTTTAAGCCTAAACTACCCAATTATGAGATACCAACTAATTTATTTTAACTTCTAACACAATAACTAACCATCCGTGTTCTGCACTGCGGATTTTTACAACCAATCACACAAAATCACCCAAACTTGTGAAGAAGAAGATTATGCCCTAAACCCTCCATCTTGTTTTATATATATATATATTATTTTAACACATCACCTTAACTTCTACATTTCTCACCCTGTGATATAACACACAGTTCTATTCAACTCCACACTCACAATCTCAGTGCCATCACTCATTTTTGGAAGCCTTTCCCATGCCCTCTGGTCAAATGCAGTGTATCTTTGAGGATCATTCCCTTCCAGCACAGAAAATCTGAAATTCTCTGTGCCCAGGGTTCCAACAGAGGGTGGCTGGAGTCCCCAGCAGCTCAGCTGTACCTGCAGGGTGCAGCAGCACCTGGAGGCCACACACCCACACCTGCTGGGGTCTCAGGGAGCCCTCAGGTCAGCTGAGCCTCTCAGAGGCTCCCCAGGGTATTTACACCCATCATGCAGCAAGGCACACACCTGCCTGTGAAAGTACACATGCTGGTGATTCAGAAAATCAAAAGCACAGGAGGGCCACACGAGCAGTGCTACACGTAACCACAAACCACATCAGAGCCAGCCAGTCAGCTCATCTGCTGGGAGAAGTTCCTCTGAGCTTGCCTGAGGGATGCTCAGAGGAATTAAAGTGTTTTTAGATGCTGAAAGAATTCCCTGAAGAGTGAGCGAATCCACCAGACTGGCCAAGAAATGGCTACAATGGTTGGTTCATGGGGGATTTCAGCTGGCTCTCCCTTAGAACAAGACCTTTACAGGATGAAGAATAAGTTTCCAAGCTTGCGAGTGGAAAGGTGTCAGCAGCTGCCTTCAGATGGGAGCCCATGCAGACTTGCTCAACATCGCATTTCAGAAATGCCAGAGACACTCAGAGCAGGACAAGGGGCATGGAAGGGTTTCATTCATTCCACTGTCATTGTTTGGGTTTGCACACTCATGGCTGGCTCTAACCCTGCATTTTTTCATTTGTAAAACAAGTCTTGGCAGGACTGGGTGGCACTCCAAGCTTGGGAGCTGTGAGACAGCTGTGAACACATCTGGAAAAGCCTTACAAGGTTAGCTGGTGAGGGCAAATCTCCCACCTCCAGCTCCTGATCTCACCTTCCACCCAGGAAGGATTTTCCCTCGTCATCAACATCTCCAAACAGAGGTGACCTCACCCACCCACACCTAGCAGAGAAAGGCTGGGCTCACAGCAAGCCACTGTGACTTTGGCTGACCTCAGGTCCTCTCCCAGTGTCTCCAAGGAGAATGCCACCACAGCAGTGATGAGGCCAGGCCAGAAGAACAGGTCTGTTGGAATCCAGAATACTGAGAAGTACTTCTCTGCATATTTTAAGGGATCCAAACCCTCTGAAAAACACTATTTTTAACCTTCGTCCATGGAAAGGTCTTCCTAGGCTCTGGGATGAAACAGAACTTTCAAGAATGTCAATTAGATAGTAGCATAATATGTAATTTAGCACAGGGAGAGAAATTTAGATTTTTGGGTTTGTTAGGATGGTAAGGAGATGAAGACAAGATGAAGGATCTTTATGGATTTTAGGCTTCTTTCTCCTTCTTCATCTGCTCCATATTCTGCAGTGTTGGGGACACAGAGCTATTGGTTAGAATTTGCCACAGTGTAGAATCACGTGAATAGGGAATTAGTTAGTTATTGGAGGACGAAGAGAAATAATGTCCATTCTTGGTGATAATTGGGTGAATTCTCTTGAAGAGAACCTTGATTCTGTGTGTTGGAGGCTTTTTGGTGCCTTTTGTCCCTCAGGCCAAGCTGGTGTAAAGCCTGGTGTGCAGAAATTGCTGATCAGATAATAACAAACTACCTGAAGACTGAGAGAAACACCAAGAGTCCAGTTTGCCTTCTTCTTAACAAAGACTTTTTAAAAGGCCTCCCCTATCAGGGAGAGACGTGAGAGTGGGGAGAACTCCCACAAGGTCCCACCTGGCTACAAACCTGCCAAGGTTTGCAGGTTGGGGACCAACAGGCCAGAGGCAGCAGGCAAAATGACAGAATACAATAAAATGAGGCGGCGGGGGTGTTGACATGGCACCCCCAACCCAAAGATGGGAAATGAATCAGGAATTGGAAACCAAGCAGAAGCCACAGCTGCAAACAACGATCAAGGACTGCAACCCCAGACCCTGCTGCTGTCAAACCTGTGCCAAATCCCCATGACAGCAGCTTGCTCATTCGGGAGTTACTGGAAAACCTCCTCAGCTGGGAGTCAGCAAACACAGCTCTGAGCACTCACAGAACACATTTATTTGCCTTCCTTGTACTCTTGGCTGCCCCTGTTTCCTCTCTGGCTTCCCTCTGCTGCCTCACAAGCTGGAAGTGCAGCCAGACAAGACACGGGATGCACACAGAGACTGAGGTGCTGGGCCAAGAAGTTTCTACAAGAAGGAAACACAGAAGGATAGAGGCAGACTGGAAAAAGGAGATGGCACCTAGCAAAAGGATTGCAGGCTTCTGAACTCCTCTGGTGTGACGTGACACCTCTGCTCAGCAAGAAACAAATCACAGCTTGCTCATTGCTGGGGCACCCAGTGGTGGAAGAAGAATCCTGCCTCACAAAACAAAATTTTTTTTCCACCACTCCTGCTCACTCAGTTATCCTCCATCCAGCTGCAATCTAGTCCTGCCATTTAGGAGACTGCAGCAAAAGGTACCATTTTTCTGGCCCTTAGTTTTGGATGCAGAGGGTGGCCTGGCACTCCCAGGAAGCACACACAGCGTTAACAATACATCTGCACGGCTTGGGAGTAAATTCAGGGCTTAGAGATTTAAAAGCCTGACTATTATACAGCAACCTGTAGAGCTTTAAAGTTATAAAATCCCTCTGTGTTATCAAAAACACCTCAGTTTGACCGGCCAGCCTGAGGGTACACATATCCATGCTGTGGGCACAGGATGCAAAGTTCCAGTTTGGCCCAGCCCAGCTGCAGGGTGACCAGCTGAGCCTTAGCCCTACCT
This sequence comes from Certhia americana, assembly GCA_018697195.1. Lineage (NCBI taxonomy): Eukaryota > Metazoa > Chordata > Aves > Passeriformes > Certhiidae > Certhia > Certhia americana. Next base: position 30,982,346 of record CM031864.1, on the reverse strand, counting down.
GCTCTGGGCTCCATGCTCTGTTCCCAGCTGGGTCAGAAAGGCAAGTGCTCAAAATTTGTTTCCTAGGAAAGAAATACAGTCCACCCTCCTTACACTTTCCCACACCAGCTGGCAAACATCTTTTTTGGATCCAAAATTAGTTGCAAGAGAGAAGGGCACACAGGAGCAAACAGTGGATTATTTGGTTTCTTCAAAGGTTACCTGAGAGGTTGTTCAATACTCTGATTTAAACAGAACATTTAGGAAGCTATCTGTCCAAACTTTTCAGAGAATGCCTTGCTAACTGGAATTAAAAGAAAAAAAAAAAAAAATCAAGAAGAGAGGATCCCCGGGAGACACATTGTCTGCTCCACACTTCACAAACACCATTGAGCAATACCCTAATAGGGCACAGACATCTGGGGGCAGGATCTTCCTGAAAGCCCTTCAAGGAAAGCCAGACAAGCGTTCTTTTAAAGGTAAGGAGAGGACACGGGGTCAGCTCTGCCCAGTAACCCTTTCCTCACCTGCACCCCCTGCTAGGGCTGCAGGGCAATTCCCCAGCGTCCCCTCCAGCTGCAGCCCGCTCTGCCTGGGGTCCCTGAGTTCCCAGGGAACATCAAACACCAGACATTCCACACTCAGAGGCTGCTGGTCCAGGAACAGCCTCGCTGTTCTCTGCAGCAGCGTGCTCCAGCCCGGGCTGGGGAGGGGACGGGACACGGGGGAGGATGCTGGGACGGGATTGGGGGGATGGAGATGGGCGGGGACGGGACACCGGGGGGTGGAGGATGCGGGCCGGAGAAGAGCAGGAAGCTTCTGGGTGGATGAGGGCAGGCGTCAGCGGAGCAGAGAGGGATAGAATGGATAGAAGATAGAATCTGGGCAACGAGGGATGGCTGCTGCCCCAGCCCGGGCTGCAGCAAAAGCAGCTGTGCCCAGGACTGCAGCAGGATCCTGCCTCAGGTGCAGGATGTGTGGCCGCAGGGACGGCTGAGCTCTCCCACCCTGCTCTTTGTTTCACAGAGCCCCCCTGCCCTCTAGTGGGTTCAGAGGAACTGAGAGAAGGGAAGCCCTGGGAATGCCCCTTCCTCCTCCTCCTCCTCTCCCTCTGGTGCTTGGCAGCACCGTCCCGTGCAGGGGCAGAGCAAAGCGAGCTGTTCCGGCAGGGAAAGGGGGCCAAACCTCTCAGGAAAACCTGGGGAGCAGAGGGTTGTTCTGCCAGCGGGGACGGAATGGGGAGCAGGGCTCCTTCTCCCCACCCTGACCCCTCTTTCCAAAGCCTGCTGAGCTGCTGTGGCCCAGAGTACTCAAAATTGGCCACTGATGGGTCTTTTTGTCAGGCTGACAGGAAACCACTGAGATCCCAGCAGGAAATTACTTCCATAAAAAAATATAAATTTAATGCCAAACCAGGACATTCCACCCCTTGCCTTTGTGACTACACATCTAAAAATTATCATCAAAAGTACATTCAACATACAACTTCTGCTTAAAACAATAAAAGCTACTAAATTAAACAAGAGAGCATTTCTTATACTAACCTCCACCCCTAGATATTTCACTATGTTAGCAATATAAACTTTCCACTATCGGTCTGCTTTAACTTTATGACCTAATATGTGCTTTGCCCTTTATTTCTCCTAATTAATCTTTACCTCACAGCTTTCATCTACCTGCATTCTCCACCAAAAGATGTGGTGGTTTCGGTTTGAAACCAGGAAGAAACACCAACCTGAACCTGGAGCTCTGCATTCCCCTCTGTGGCCCAGAGCACTCAAAATGTTCCACACACATCAATGCCCACCTCAGGGACACTGCCAGCTGGGAGAGCATCTTGTCCCCTGTGGAATCAAGCTGCACCAAACCCCTCTCAGCAAAGGCTGAGCCGTGGGGTCAAGCCTGCAGCTGGATGGATTCACAGAGAGCAAAACCCTCTTCTGCCATTAAGCAAAACAAGGGACAGCTTTCACTGCAGATACAGGAGCTCCTTGCTGGGAGTTTTGAGCACAGTGGCAGAGCACACCTCACTAGAGTGATGCCTTAAGTTTCAGCTTTCATGTTTTCCAAATTCTGCACTGCATTGGTGTGTAACTCTGAACTCCATATAAAGTGTCAGCGAGCTCTCCTCACAGCTCAGGCACACACAACAATCCTTTGCCAGCCCCACAACCAAGGACACCAAAGCTGCAGCTTCAGCCCCAAAAAGTGCAAACAGCAGAGAATTGAGGAGAGCAATCTGGGAGGGTGGGACTGCAGAACCTGGAGCTGGAATTGGACAATGAACCCCAAGCTGGAAATGCACCAAAACTGATAAAAGTGTGAGAACTCCTGACTCAGGGTCCATCTTGGGTGTAGCCCTGGCCAGGCTCTTGTACTGCCCACGGTGTGTCCTGTGAAGGCCTTTTAACAAATCCCTGCTTTATTCCTTTAACGCTGTCCAGCCTCTGCTCCAGGGAGCCTCTACAGCATCAGAGCACTGTGAAATGGTGCCATTGACCTGGTCCCAGGCTCCTGTGAGCAGCCTCCTGCCCATGCACCAACCCCTCTGTGCTGCAGGACCTGCCCCTGACCCCCATCCTTCACTGCCATCCTTCTGTGCTTCCTGCCCGATGCTGAAATTCCTGAATCCGGGCTTCATCTCCGCTCCCGGGAAGCCGGCAAACCCTTGCAGCCCCGCCGCTGGGGATGCTGCTCGCCACAGCCTGGTTTATACAGACATCTAGTGGCTGTGCTCACACTCCACCCTTGAGCTGCGCTGTCCCAGCAAACTCAAGGAGCTGCCAACTAAAATAAAATCCCATCCCACCCTGCTCTGCTCCCCCTGGCACCTTTAGGGAGCCGATGCCACAAAACAAGTTATTTCAGATGCTCTAGGCATTTTTCGAGAGCTCGGGGCTGGTGGCCAGAGAAGGGAGCACACAGCCTGTGTGATGCACAGCTGATAAATATTTGTGCATACACACACACAGGAAAGATAATGGATGGCAGAGCCCTGAGCACACTCATCTTACCAGCCCAAAAGAAAAAGCATCAAGGAGCAAGAGTTAGAGGAATTTATCTTTCCAAACAAGCTGTGGGGCTGCTGGTAGATGAAACCAGCACTGAGAAAGGAAACAAAGGGAAGGATTCCACTGATGAATGAATGGAAAAAAAGGTATTTGCTTTCACAAACAAACTACAGGTTCGCTGATAAATGAAATTGGATACTGAAAGAAATAATGGGAAGAAACCGTAAATTCCATAAGAATTAAAAATAAAAAGGGAGGGTTCTACATTAGAGGGGAATCTGAGGGATCAGATGTTCTGGGCACCTCTCAAGTCTCTCAAGCCAGTGGGAAAGAGAGAGGGAAACGGGGCTGGGAAACTGGCATAGAAGGGAGGGAAATTGGGATAGAAGGGAGGCTGCATCCTCCAAACATTGGAGAGACCCCCGGGGAATGCCCCATGGTCTCTCCCTTTATTGACTGAAGTCAAAGGATTCCTCTGTCTCCTTTTTGGAGATGAATCTCTGGTGTTGGTGGATTAATTTTTCTGACAACAGGAAACCCAATAATGGGAGATTTCAGCAAGCACAGCCCCCCAGAGTGGCAGGACTGAGGCATCACTTGGTGATCCAGTGCAGGCACCTCAGCCCTGCCCTCTGCAGGGATTTCCTCCAAGAATTACAGATCGGGCCTGGACCCTGACAGCTTGAAAGAGTTTATATTTCCCTCTGTGGCCTGAGATATTTGAAAGGACCCCCATTAACTTTCCTTATATGCTATATGTATAATGTCAGAATACTCTGCTATATTAATATAGTTTCTTTTATTTCTGCTATTAATATGCATATTTCTCTTGGGCTATAACATGGTAATGTAAAAAGGCTTTCGTAACTAACTCAAAGAATGGTAATCAGGATATTCTTCACACTTTTGGATTATCCTATCTAGGTAAAGAGGTGGTAACAACACCAGAGCCACAGGAAGGTATTTATTGATCACGTGTTACCAGAGGATCAGAGACTCAGTGGAGCCATATGAGAAATAAAAGTGAGTTATAAAGATGAATGAAGGTGGGAGCAGAGGGGGGGGAACTCTAAGGAATGCTTTTGAATAATGCATGAGGGTCTGTGAATATTCAACACACTGGTGCATTTAACGAAGTGTTTCTGAGATGGCAAGGTGTGCTCTCGGCTGAATGCCAAAGACACCTGGCCATTTATTTTTGCTTTATTGTCTTGTCTCTTATTTTCTTTTATTAAACTTTTAAAAAATTTTACCAAGAAAGTGAACCCTGTTCTTCACACCCCCACAGCTGTGACTTTTAGCAGTCATCCCCTGGTGGGATGAAGATGCAGCACTGAATTCACACAGAGCTTTGGGCACACTGAATACTGACACATCTTGCTGGAAACTAAAACTCACACGACCCTGACAGATGCTTTGGGGTACCCAAACAGGGAGTTTCAGCTTTAATTTGTGTTTCTATGTCTCCACTTTGAAATGAGGATTGCCCCACCCCACCAGCCCCAGCATATTCAATGACAGTGTCAGGAAAATCGATCCACAAAACACCAGAGATTCATCTCCAAAAAAGGAGACAGAGGAATCCTTTGATTTTATCCCAATAAAGACAGAAACCATGGGGCATTCCCCTGGTGTATCTCCAATGTTTGGTGGATACAGCTTCCCTTTTATCCCAGTTTCCCTCCCTTCTATCCCAATTTCCCAACCCCATTTCCCTCTCCCTTTCCCCACTGGCTGAGGGACTTGAGAGGTACAGACTGCCCAGAACACCTGATCCCTCAGATTCCCCTATAATGTATAAAACCCTCCCTTTTCATTTTTAATTCTTATGGAATTTATGGTTTCACCCCATGATTTCTTTCATCTTTCAATGTCCAGTTTCATTTATCAGCAAACCTACAGTCTGTAAGGCAAATATATATATATTTTTCCCCCATTCATCCATCAGTGAAATCTTTCTCTCTCAGTGCTGGTTTTATCTATCAGACCCACAGCCTGTTTGTAAACAAATCCCTCATTCCTCTTAATACTGACATCTTGCTGGAAAGCAATATTCACACCACCCCATGGATGCTTTGGGGCACCCAAACAGGGAGTTTCAGCCTTAATCTGTGTTTCTACATCTCCACTTTGAAATGAGGATTGTCTCTTTCCTCCCAGCATACTCCAAGACAGCAACTGTCTTATTTCAGAGTTCATAATCAAACATCACAGATCACCAGCTGGATACCATCACCAGGCCTCCAGACCAGAGAAATCCTCAACTCCCCGTTTTGCCAAGCAAAGCAAAAATCAGCGCAAAAGTGAAAAAAAATCAAGGACCCCAATGCATGAGAACTGCCCTGGCAGCTGTGTGTGCACACCAGACTCTGCACCCCCAGCCTGCCTTGGTTTTCTGCAGTTACTTAGAGTGACTATACCCCCAAAATTGAGACAGCCAGCCTGCTCTGGACATCCCCATCAGGCTTTCCCCCAGCACATCCCACAGGAACACCACAGCTCTGGGTGGCAGCGTGTTGGACACAGAGGAAAGGGCTGGAGGACGTGGCAGGAGAGCCCTGGGAGCCTTCTAAAACCCAACTGAAAGCAGCCAAATAGAAAAGCTGTAATAATTACATATAAATTGGTAAATCAAATCTTAGGGGACTAGTTGTAATTGTAATAATTATATAAGTTTGTTAATTAAATCTTGAGGGACTAGTTGTACCTGAGTCTTAGAAAACTGTGTATTCTAGGCTAAAGCTTTGTGAAAAGCTGATTAGGTTAGCAAAGAATAATGAGTAAGATAACCACATACCTTCTGCTCTGTAAACAACAAGTGATTTCAAAAGATCCAAGGGGCAGAAAAACAACCCCCTAAACAACAGACTGCACAAACACAGGAGATGTGGAAAATGCCACGTATACACAAAGAAAACAGTATACACAAACTGATCTGAGTTAAAGGTGTGCCTTTGGTGGAACAGGAGATTCCCCAGGACGCCCAGAGCTGTTTTGCGCATTGCTGCTTGCTTAATAAAATAATTTTCTTAATTGGCTTAACTCTGTTGGATTTAATTAAACAGCCAACTTATAACAAAAGCCAGCTCCGGGAGGAATCCCCAGAGCAAAGGTGAGCTGAGCCTGCCTGGGCTGTGCAGGAGGAGTTCGGCTCCCCTGGGTCTGGCACACCACACGATTTGGAGAGGTGAGGATGCTCAGCAGCCTTTGGAAGGGGTGGGAATGATGTCTTCTGGAGGCTGAGCTGGAACAGAGACTAGACAGGGCAAAGGATAAAGCAGGGATTTTTTAAAAGCTCTCAATGGGTACTCTTGGGCCACACAAGAGTCCAGCTGGACCACACCCAGGATGTCTCTAAGTGGTCACAAAATAGAACCCCAGGTCACGAGGTCTCACGTTTTTATAAGTTCTGGTCTCTCAGCATATTAGAATCAATTGTCCAATCACAGCTTCAGGTTATGAAGCTCCATCCTCCTTGGTTTTCCTTCTCACTTCACTGTTGTTTTCATTCTTGGGCCTGAAAGTTGTCCATGGTATCAAACTAGAGAAGGAATTGTTTTGTCTGTCTACACCACAAAGACAGCTTAGTAGCACTGAACATGACACCTAAAACCACCCACCGAAAAAGCACAGAGTTTAAAAAATAGAATAGCTAAAATCTAAGGCATCAGGAGGCACTGGGAGGCTGAGCAGGAGCTGCTGGCAGCGAGGTGAGCACTTGGTTTCCTGCAGGGAGGAGCAGCGTGAGTCACCAAGCCATGCGAGGGTGGCTGAGATGTCAAACACAGATGTGGGCAGGGTAAAAGCAATGCTGCTGATTACGGAGAGGCAGAAGCCCCGGGAGGATGGCATTTTTCCTACCTGCGAGGCTGACAGCATCAGCACAGCCCACTGAGCTGCTTGTGCCTCTCCCTGTGCCAGAGCTGGGGAGCACCTTTCTCTCAGAGCCTGGGGGCTTTGCCCTGCTCCAATACCCAGCCACCAGCATTTCCCTTTCTCCCTGCTTGCCTGGCATGCAGAGAGCCGCTTCCCAGCGCTCCTGCAGGGAATCCACCCTGCCTTTTGGCAGCAGGAACCGAGCAGGTTTCTTTATGCCAGGTGCCACCTCGGGCACAGCAGGCAGTGCCACCTAGATGAGCTGCCTGCATTCATTCCCCCACACCCTTGGCACCAGCAGTACTGCTAACAGAATTACAAATAAACACAGTTAAAAAAACCCCACAAAACAATCAGAAACATAATGCAAAACCTGTGAGGAAAAAGCATCGCAAGAATCTTGCTGTTCTAAGAGCAGAACTCCAGCTAGAACAAAGATTTTATGCACCTTTGGGGAGGGTTCTGCAACAGATTAAAGAAGAAACAACTCCCTTTACCAGCCACATTTGAAAACCGTGTGGTTTTCAAACATGCATTTAAATGAATGCTTTTTTTGTTATCTTGGAAATAAACACAAGGTTGTCCCCCACACTTGGTGACAAACACACATGCCCTGGCAAAAGGCCAAATTACTAAGCCTGGGCAGTTGCAGAGCTTTTGCCCAAGCAGGAGAACAGGGCTTTGAAAAGAGAAATGGTATTTCTGCTGCTTATTTTAAGTAAGCTCATTAAGCTTATCATTAAGTAAGCTCATACATAAAAACAACAGCTCTGAAACAAAATATTGCATCCCAGGAGAGGCAGGAACCACCTCAGCACGGTGAGAGCGTGAGGCATCACAGGATGGAGACACCACTGCAAGGACAGTGAGAACCTTCCTCACTTTCAAAAACCCTCCCAGGCCTTTATGGGAGGAGGATTATCCAGTCTTGGCAAACCTGGACAAGCACACTCATCTGTTGTGGCAGCACAGCTCTGAGTTCCCTGGCAGGACCAGGGAAAAAAGCTCAGTCTTTGGCATTCAAAGAGACCAAGGGGAATTTAACAACAGTTAAACCAAAACAAAAAAACAAATTAAAAAAAAAAATTCAAAGTAAGTGATGGAGAGGGCTTTGCATTTCCATCCCCCACAGCTCATCAATAGACACACAGAGCTTCTCTGCCCTTTTCCAGCCAGTGAGAGGAGGATGGAAGCACACTCAGCTGAGGCACAGCAGGGTAAGACAAGGCACTGGATGAGCTCAAAAACCCATTTATGCAGGGGCTGCTCCCAAGCAGTGCTGAAGCACCAGGGGACACCCACTCCTGGTGGAGCCTGCTCCTGTTCCATTTCCCATGCAGAGCACTCCTGGGCTACACCTGGGTCAGCACTGGCCTTCAGCTCTACCCACTCAGCCCTCCTGCCTCCTCCACCAGAGCATGGAACAGATGTGGTGATGGAAAAGAGACTATTTTCTTTTATGTCTAATGGAAAAGCCTACCTGGTAGCTTATCTCCCCAGATCAGCTTTCGCAGGGGAAGCACTTGCACTGCACTGCCTCTGACCAAACAGAGCTGAGGAGCTGGAGATGAGCTGCACAGAGACACCCACCAACACCACTGCTGGACCCAAAACACACCAGGCACAGCAGCCAAGCCCACCCTGGAGCAGGAGCCCCTCCACAGCACACAGCCAGAGCCCCTCTTCGCCCTTACCTCGCTCAGCAGTGCCCCACAGCCAGCTCCACTCCAGCCTGGTATGTCTCAGCCAATTCCACGTGGATTTATGGCAGGAGAGCTGGAAAAAATCCCTGTGCATCCATGGCAGGAGAGCTGGGAAAGCTCCCTGTGCCCCGTTGGGGATGCTCCCCTGGAGGTTCCTGTGTTGGAAGTCCCTGTCCCCTCAGTGTCAGCCTAGGGGATCAACAGGGCTCGAGCAGAGCTCTCTTACCAGGTAAAACCATCAAGGGTGATTTCTTGGGTGGCTTCCTTTCTTGTAAACACTGTTTGATCCCTGGGTGACTGCTGGTGAGACAGGCCTCGCTCGCTCTTATGTGAGATTTAAGGTTCGCGACCGCAGAAAAACATCTTTTGTGGCCACAGCCCTGAAAATCTTGCAGTCCCAAGGCTTGCAGACAGGACAGGATAGAGCTGCATGGTGGCCAAGGCCACAGAGGAACAGCTTCCACTGTTTTTGCAGCTGGCCAGCCTAGACAGGGGTGCAGGTTTTTAGAGCCAAAGTGCACCAATCCCTCTGCATTCCAGGTGTCAGCAGCAGAGGAAGGGAACAAAGCACCCCTTGTTGCCTGGGATCCTGCTGCTTTTGGAGTTTGGCCAGCCTCAGTCTCACCAGGTGTCCCAAAGAGCTATAGAGAGATGGTTCCAAGGAGGGACACTGAGAATGTGACTCCCACACAGCCCTGGCTCACACAGAAGCCTCTGCTCACCCTCAAACACATATTTGGTGCATTATTGAGACTCCAAGCCTCCTTTTAGAAGCACTGTCTCACCTCAGCAAGCAGAAGCGAATTAACACAAAGCCAGGCCACTTTCAAACACCCACAGCAAACTCAAGTCCATGCACTACCCTGGGCAGGAACGTTAAATTACAGAGTTTAAAGCAAAAATGCAGAAAAAGCACACAGCCTTACCTCCAAACCAGCACAGCAGGACTGAACTGCCCCTCAGCCACCTTAGCCCACTTAAGAAATTTGCCCAATCAGGGCATTTAAGCTTTGCTGTGCCTTGTTCTGCACATAGGTGGGAAGAATGAGCAAATCAGAATTTCTCAGGCTAGTTAATCACCATGTGTTTCATTTCTCATTCAGATTAAGCTGGTTTTCACCAGTGGACCTCAAGCCTTTCTCTAGTAAGGGTCAAAGCTTTCTCTATTTTTTCACAAGAATAGTTAATTGTGAACTAGTATTTAACTACCAACCTTTTGCTACCAAACCCTTGCCATGCAAATCCAAAACTCCTCTCACCTCCTCTTGCTTTTGCTGCTTCCCCAAAAAACACAGTCTTTTCCAAGCCTGTGGCAGTTTTGTTACAAATCCCTGAGGTTTTTTAGGACAGTTTTTTTACATGCTAAGCCACAAAGAGAGCAGTGACCCATCTCAGTTAAATGAGTTTAAGCAACAGAGGAAGAGCAAGGGAAGGCTGAAAACCACCCAGGTATCGAAGGATTTCTCTTCTGTGTGCTTGGGCCCTTTGCCTTCACATCACTTTGCTGATGAATCAGCCTAAAACTTTCAATTTGATACACTTCATATCACACTGGTCCCAAGAGATCAATGTGACAAATCTTCAAAAGAACTGGGATGGCTCCAGTCCCTAAGCAGTTTAATGTCACCTCACTTGTCTGGAGCTCTTCAGGGATAAAACTAGAAGTAACACCTGCTGAACAGTCCCAGTAACACAATACTGGCAACAGCCACCTTCCACTTCTCTGAACTCAGCAGAGGCTTATTGGGATCCTAATCTACTTTTGAGTCTCCTGGGGATTTTACTTTGAAGATTCTTCTGAATTCAGCTTCTCACTTTAGATTCTCAGAGCAGCGTGGATGTGATTTTGCCCAAACCCACTTTGGAACGCTTACATCTGCCTCCAGAAGTCACATCTCAGCAAGTCTGCAGCTTTGCATGTGCAAAGCAGGGTGTTCATTTAAACACTGCCCTCTAAGCCTCCTTTCCTCAGTCTTCAAGGCCTCCAAATTATTTTTTATCCCAGCAGTTCAGAAGCTGACTTTCAGGTTGTTCCCTACAGAGCTGTTCCCTGGTGATGCTCGTCCAGCCATGACTGGGAGGTGCAGGAGGCACAGCAGAGCAAGCTGTCTCATCCCTGCTACCCCTCAGAAAGGCTTTTGAGGCTCCCCTCAAAATTTGGCAGGGAATTTAGGTGGTGACAGCTCTTTGGAGCTGCAGGGGATCAGCACCACCACCACCAGAAGCACACAAGCCCCGCTGGCTGTCCTAGCCCTGTCCTCAGTAACCTCTGCTTCCTGCCCAGCATGGCTTGGTTTCCTGCAGCTGCCTTTCCACCAAACAAAGAAGAAACATTTTCTCTTTGTACCTGCTGTGCTATTAGGCCCTGAGCTGTTTATCAGCATTGCTGCTGATTTTCTCCATCACTGGGGACAGTGACAGCACCTACAGCTGGAAGAAGTCTGTCGCCCCAGAGGTTTCTGGAATGAGGAGTAGCTGCCCATTCCCTCCTGCACATTCCCTCCTCCTCCTCCTTAGCTGCTGGAGGAGGCTTTCCCTGCCTGACAGCATCACCCTCGACGCCATAAGTTTTAACTTTTATATTTTTTAGACTCTGTGCTGTCTTAGTGGGTAGTTTTAGGTGCTGAGTATTTTTCATATTCAGTGCTACTGATCTGACTTCACAGAGTAAATAGATAAAAAATTCCTTCTCTAGTTTGAAACCAGGGACAACTTCCAGGCCCAAGAACAAAACCAAGGGTGAAGTGAGAAGGAAAGACAAGGAAGACGGAGCTTTATAACCTGGAGCTGGAATTGGACAATTAACTCCAATGTGCTGATGGACCAGAACTTATCAAAGTGTGAGACCTCGTGATTGGTTGTGCATTTTTGTGACCATTTTGAGGTCACCTTGGGTGTGGCCCAGCCGGGCTCTGGCACTGCCCAGGTATGCCCAGTGAGGCCTTCTAATAAATCCCTGCTTTATCCTTTTTCTCTGCTAGGTCTCTGTTCCAGCTCAGCCTCCAGCCGGCATCACCCTGAGTGCAGAGACACTGCACAGAAGAAGGACAGTTCTAGCTGGGACCTGTCACTGAGCCATAGGACAAGAAGGTGAGAAAGGCTCTCTGAGGAGTCCCTGTCCAGTCTCCTGTGCCAGGCAGGGCTAACAAGGAGAGAAGAGTGCTGGCTCTTCGTGTCATCCCACCCTGGAGCTCCCGCCCCTGCCACCATCAGGTGTCATGGAAACCTCTGATCATCACCTCCCTCCCTTCAGGGAGCAGCAAGGGCAGTCAGCAGAGCCCTGCAGGAGCTCTCCAGGACAGGGAATACACTGCCTGGGGGCAGCCCAGCCCAGGGGTGCCAGGAGGCAGCGCTGGACACCCTCAGCACCATCCCTGGTCACAGGGAACGGGCACTGCTGCAGGGTCAGGCAGGCACCTCTCTCAACAGTGGGGAGGAAGGAGCTTCCAGAAGGATCCCCAGCTCAGCACAGCCCATGGAGACAGAGCATCTGGGGTAGGGAAGGATCCACCAGTCCATGGAAGGACGGGCTTTGTCCCCATAGAAAGATGGGCTTTGTCCCAGTGGAAGGATGAGCTTTGTCTTCATGGAAGGGTGGGGTTTGTTCTCATGGAAGGATGAACTTTGTCTTCATGAAAGGATGGGCTTTGTCCCCATGGAAGGATGAAGCATGTTCCCATGGAAGGAAAGGCTTTGTCTCCCCCAGCCATCAGCAGAACCAGCTGTGACTCACCCTCCCCAGTGCAGAGTGGTTTGCAGAATGCAAAGGTTGGTGAATCAGCTGTGCTTCGGTGTCTCCAGGCTGTTTTGGAACACCCCTGTGTCACAGTGCCACACCACCCAGGCAGATGAGGGACTGCCACAATTCCTTCTGGCAGCAGGCAGGTGTCGTGGGTTGGAGTGCAAAATGTCACCAAAACTCTGTATTCTGTCATCATCTGATGGAACTGGGGTGGGGGAGGGGGGTAACCCTCTGTCCATGGCCCAGCTGTTAAAAACCAGCTGGGGCAGTTTTCTTATCTCCTCACAACCCAGCCTCCCTCCAGGGACAGATCTTCTGCTCATGGGCCACTGAGTGTCACTGAGAAAATTCCATCAGCACATTGGGAAATGTTCCAGCCAGGGGCAGGAGCCAAGCATTCCTACCTGGATAAAAATCTGGGAGTTGGAACACCAAGCAGCCTTTCCACTGCATTCTCAGAGGAACACCAGGCCCAGCTCTCACCACTGGACCTTCAGGGAAAAACTCCACTTTTCTCCAGGAGCATCACTTCAACAGAGCCACATCTGCCACTGGGACTGCAGCCACCATGGGATGGCACTGCCACCAACCCCTGACACACAGGGGGACAGCTGGGAACCTGACTCTGGCAATGGGTTTGTTTGTTTATTTGTTTGTTTTTTTTCTTTTTATCTTTTGTAATACTGCATGTGTTTTTGTTTTATTGTTTTTTTTTTTTCCCCTAATAAAGAACTGTTATTCCTGTCCCCATATCTGTGCCTGAGAGCCCCTTAATTTCAAAATTATAATAATTGGGAGGGAGGGGGTTTGCATTCTCCATTCCAAGGGAGGCTCCTGCCTTCCTTAGCACACACCTGGTGTTCAAACCACGACAGCAGGACTCAGGAACACTAGGACAGATGAGAGTTATTGGTGCATGTGCCAGGCAGTGGGAGCTGCTCAGCTTCCCTTGTGTCACCAGAGAACCTGCTGGCATCCCCAGCATAGAGAGCCCTGCCAGAGGCTGTCCAAATCCTGGGACAATCCTCCCCTCAATCCCCAGGCTCCAGCCCCTTGGTTTACTGCAGGCTTGATGTGTGTGGCCACACCTCTGCCCTGCTCCCCTTGATGCCTTTGGGGCCTCCTGAGAACAGAGGCCAGATGAAATTAAGGGAATTAAAAGCAGTTATATTTATTGAAGGGCCTTCAGGTACCTACAGGGCTGATGAAACCTCCCTAGAAGCTACACCCCAAAAAATGGATGACGAGTTTTCACACTTTTATCAGTTTGGCCCATTTGAGTATTGGGGGTTAATCTTCCAATTACACCTTCTGGTAATGAGGGCATTTACCCCAGGTTTTCCCCCTAAAATCACTTTTGTTTACATTCCTCAAGGCCTGAGGCAGTGAGGTATGCTTGATTGCCAGGCCTGGAGAGGAATTGTGGCTGACCAGAACAGGAGAACAGTGGCTAACACTGAATATGGAGATAGAGTTATACACTAAAGAACTGCAGGATTACAAACAGATGAAGAATATAAAAGCTAAAATCCTAAGGCATCACCCTTCTGCTGAAAATGTAACTCCCAAAGGCACACTGAGACCAGTGTCTCCAAAGTACTGAAGGGAAACCTTTTGTGTCTGCTTTGTTTTCCCTCCTTGCTCTGAATTGCTCCTTACTAAAATGCAGCATTTCTCAGTTTCTACCCAGGATTTCCTTTTCAGCCACTAGCACAGAAATTTAGCTTTTAACAGAGTTCAGACCACCACCCTCTCCTCAACACACACATAAGGACTCGAGTCACTGGAGCTCCTGCAGCTCAAGTGGCTCCAGCCAGAGCCACAAAAAAACCCAGAAATCCCCATAGGGATTCAGGCTTTAAGTCTTTTATTAATATTGGGGAACTGACTAAGACAGGGAATAAAAGCATCACATCAATTACAAAACAATTACATTCTATTTCCTTGTGAATTTAAATGCAACACAATCCACAGGTCCTGCCCAAAGTGCTGACGGTCTTACCTGCCCTGGCTGGCTGCAGATTGTATTATGGGTAGGTTTGCTCCCTTTAAGGAGGAAAATGCCTGTCTCTAGACACAGATAGAATTTATTAATGAATAATTACTACATACAGACCGTTTCCCACAGCTTCTAGCAGCTCAGCCACACGTCATCCACTGTGCCAGCACAGCCCTGTTTGTCTCCTCCACAGCCACTTCCAGACCTCCTGTGTGCCCCATCCCAACACCTTCCTTCTCTTGAATACCTCTCCAGGATCCCCACCGTGGCAGGGATGCAGGAGGAGGGAGGAATGGCAAGGAGTTGTTTTAGCAGCTGGGAGAGGGAAGAGGAGCTGGGAATGAAGGCATGGAGGGGAAAAAAAAACGGGTGGAGGTGTGTGGAAAGTGTTTCTTTGTCTTTGTTTCTCACCACCCAAACCCCTTTGAATTGGCAATAAATTGGTTTCCTCCAGCTGAATCTGTTTTGGCAGTGAGGTAAACCATGAGCCTTTCCACCCTTATTTTCTGTTCAGGAGGGGGAGTGAGAGTGGCTGGGTGGCCGTGGAGGAGCTGACTCTGCGTGTTGGAGTTCTTCACTCCCACATCTCTCCCCTGATAGGGGAGGCCTTTTAAAAAGTCCTTGTTAAGAAGAAGACAAACTGGACTCTTGGTTGTTCTCACTCTCCAGGTTGTTTATTATTTTCTGATCAGCAATTTCTGCACACCAGGCTTTACACCAGCTTGGCCTGAGGGACAAAAGGCACCAAAAAGCCTCCAACACACAGAATCAAGGTTCTCTTCAAGAGAATTCACCCAATTATCACCAAGAATGGACATTATTTCTACTTTTCTACCAGTAACTAAATTTGTATTCATGTGACACTGTGGCAAATTGTGCCCAATGGTCCTGTGTCCCCAACACTGCAGAATGTGGAGGAGATGAAGAAGGAGAAAGAAGCCTGAAAACCACAAGGATCAACCAGCTTGTCTTCATCTACTTACCATGCTAATAAACCCAAAAATCTCAATTTCTCCCCCTGTGATAAATTCCATATTATGCTACTATCTTAATTTACATTCTTGAAAGTTCTGTTTCATCCCAGAGCCTAGGAAGCCCTTTCCATGGACCACGGTTAAAAGCAGTGTTTGTCAGAGGGTGTGGATCCTTCAAAACATGCAGAGGAATATTCTCTGCATTCTGGGTTCCAACAATCGGGGTCAGCCCTCCACAATATTGGAATTTCAGGCACAGAGAGATGTGTCCAGCTGGCAGGTGTCTCTCCCATTGCTCGCTCCAGGGGAGGCTCTGAGTGCATCACACCAGGCTCAGCCCTGCTTGCTCCATTCAGCACGCAGGGATGCTGAGAGGGGGAGAAAAAAACCCCAAAAAAGCTGGCATTTCCATCTGCATCTCTGGCAGAAAAGTATTTGCAGCCCTGGCAGGGCCCGGGGAGGGAGGGAGGGATTGCCAAGAGACCCTGCCCAGCTGACCCAGCAGCTCCTTGTGAGGCTGAGGGTTTACTGGGAGTCACCATGGACTGCCCAACTGCTCCCTTTTACACTCAACAAGAGAGAGCACAGAGATGCCTCACATTTTTCACCTTTCTGTGTTTAACGTGCTCTTGAAGACCACAGGAAATAGCACTTTTTAAAAGCAGGTCTTCAGGGGAGGGGTAGCATTTTTTTTTGTTGTGTATTTTTTTTTCTTTTTTGTCACAGAGGAAATCAGAAGTAAAGAATGAGATGAGTACAAAGCGGTTAAAGAAAGACTGAATTTCCGAGCCAATTACCGGATGGATTCTGCTGGCAGGTGATTCAATGGCTCTGCACGAGGTTTTCACACCCCAAGAACAAAAAGCAAAGTGTTCAACAGTGGTCCCAGACTTACAGAGGGCACAAACCACTAGAAAACAGTTGCAAGAGAACAAAGGAGAGCAGTTTGGTGACAAAAAAGAAGGTCAGTCTTCCAAAGAAGGCTGCACAAAGAAGCAGCACTTGCTGTCTAAGCGATGTCCTTCCTGGAGAGTCAAGGATTTAAGACAGAAACCATGAATTTCTTTTCTCTAAGTCACCTCCTTCATTCATAAAATGTTATATTCTCTCTCTCTTGGTAGCTGTGGGCTTGTGGAGGGGACAAGCTCAGCCCTGTCATCATTTCCACAAACTTTTCTAGTTCTGGCCATGTCCCCATGACCACAGGCACTGTGGGAAGCCCAGCAGCTCCTCCTCAGTGCCCAATGAGTCCAGGGCTTACGGGCAGTGAGCTCAGATGCGGAGAAATGAAAGCACAGCTGCCAGCTCGAGGGTTTGGTTTTTTTGGGTTTTTTTCAAAGAATTCTGTGGTTGTCTGGCTGCTGGCAGCTCTGCCTTCAGCCCCAGCATCCCCAACAGCACTCCTGAGCACGGCAGCCTTGGTGTCTGCCACCATGGCCCCACCTTCTCTTGCTTTGTCCCCTCAGTGCACCCTCCAGCTTCCTTCAAGCATCAGTGTCGGAGTCTGGGATTATGAGAAATATTTCTTTGAATGTTTAAGAGATTTTAGAATCTCTGACAAACTGTCTTTAACCTTTGTTCATGGAAAAAGGGCTTTTAGGCTCTGGAATGAAGCAGAGTTTTCAAGAGTGTGTATTAGATGGTAGAATAGTGTGTAGTTTTATCACAGGGTGAGAATTTTAGATATATGGGGTTTTTTAGGATGGCAGACAGGTGAAGGCAAGATGGAGGAACCACGTGGCTTTTGGGCTTCCTCCTTCTTCCTCATCTGCCTCCATGCTCTGCACTGAGGTGGCACATTATGGTTGGCTTAGAAGAGAGTCTAACTTTTTAACATGGATAATAGTTCTTGGAGAAGTATTATACATATTGATTATGTGGATTGTAGTGTAAATATCCACACCACCCTGAGGGCAGGAGTATTTGGTATTTGGAGTTAGGATTTGGTATTTGGGTATTTGGTATTCGGGGTTTGTGCCTTGAACTGACCTGCAATGAAGAGCTCTGCAGGGCAGGAACAGAATGTGATGATAAGAAATAATAAACTATGAAGAAAACGTAAGAGTCGACTCAAGGCCTTTCCAGTTTCTTCAATCTCTGGCTGGAGGAAAAAAAAACCTCTGTTTGCATTCTCGGGTCAGCGGTAAACAGCCAGCAACAGAGACACACAAAAATATTTTTTTAGAGACCCGAGACACCAGGGCTGGGGTTTTGCTTACTTCTGTCAGAAGGAAGATAAAGGATGGCAGTGAGTGGCACAGTTTTGGCTGAAATGCTGTGGACTTTCAGGTAATGTCCTGTTTGTTCTTGGGGTGTGAAAACCTCGTGCAGAGCCATTGAATCACCTGCCAGCAGAATCCATCCCGTAACTGGCTCAGAAATTCAATCTTTCTTTAACCGCTTTGTACTCATCTCATTCTTTACTTCTGATTTCCTCTGTGACAAAAAGAAAAAGAGAGGAACCAGCACCTGGAGGCAGAAGCTCCCAGTGCCACCTACGGCCACCAGCAGCCCACAGCACAGAGTTTGATGGCAGCAGGAGCCTGTGCAGGTTGTGCCCTGCCCCTTCCAGGGATCCTGGGCACAGCACTGGCACTTCTCCTGGCTCTGGAGGCATACCTGCACAGCCTGGCGGATGGATCTCACCCTGTCTTGTCACTAGCAGCCCTCTGTGCAGAATAAAATGCGTGTGGTGACAAAATAAACCCTTCAAGGGCAGGAAGACAGGACCTCGGGGTGGTTCAAACTGGATTAGGAAATTACCATCCCCTTTTTTCCACCTTATCTGAGTCACCTCCTCCAGCACAGCAAGCAGGGTCTCCACAGGATGTGAGGGGGGAATTTCAAGCAAAATGATCATTCCCTTCAGGGAAAAGAGCAGTCAGCCAACCCACCCTCACTCAAACTGAGTGCAGCAATGGGATTTAGCTCCTGTATGTGCTGAATTCCTCCTGGTCCTTCACTGCTGGTATCAAGCAGGGGATCTGAGAAGATTGCATTCTCTTTTGTGCATTCCTGATCTTCTGTGGTCTGGATTTCTCTTTCGGGACTGTAACAGGAGTTAAATCCCAGGTACCTGTTCTTCATGCAGAAATCTTATTAGGAGGCAATGATGTTCTTCTCTGATGCCTTTTCCTCTGGTTTATTTTGCCTCTGTGTTGACATAAACCTCACAGCAGTGGGGAGAGAGAACCATCGGGGAAAATGCGTGTCCCCAGCACAGAGCTGAGGAGAACAGGCAGTCCAGGCCTGGTAGCCATTCAGATGGCTCCAAAGGCCAGCTCATGCCCTGCCAGGGCAGCTTTCCAAGGTGAATTTCCCCAGGGAATTAGGTGACCAGCTGGCTGTCAGTCCCCGAGAATGACCTGACAGAGGGGAACCAGGGGAATCCCCAACAGCAAAAGAAATCTGGACAGGGAGAATTTTTTCAACTGTTGTTGAGGTTGTGGAATATGGGAAGAAGAGAGAGAGAGAGAGGTGCAAAATACCTCTGATGGTTTGTAAAGGGGGAGAGAAGTGGATTTTCTGATAGACCGTGCTGAGGGACAGGGAGGCAGCTGAGGGAGAAGAAAGCATGTTGTGGTTTGAAATTCCACCTGGAGCTTCTAGTGCCTTTGCTGCCCAGAGTATGGGGCAGCTTATTTCCAATGAAACCTGAAAGTCTCCAGAGCAGAAAGCCTTTTGTGCCTGTTCACACAGCTGCTGCTGGCCTGGCAGGGACAGCCCCACAACTCCTGGGATAGTCCACATTCAGGGAGCAGAACACCTTCTTCTCCTCATTACCCCGAGAGAGGAATCAGCAACAAGTTGTCAAGCTTTTCATCTTCCTCTTCTCCTTTTTTTTTTTTTTTCTTTTTAAAGTCTTTAAAATCAACCAGAAATTCACATGCACCTTGCCTCACCTTGCAGCAAAACTCCTCTGTCTTTACTCATCTCATCCTCTCTTCTGCATTGAACCTCATCCACTTAGTCATGCCTAAAATTCCACTTCTGTAACC
Source organism: Certhia americana (assembly GCA_018697195.1). Classification (NCBI taxonomy): domain Eukaryota; kingdom Metazoa; phylum Chordata; class Aves; order Passeriformes; family Certhiidae; genus Certhia; species Certhia americana. The sequence goes on along the minus strand of CM031864.1, from coordinate 30,963,064 downwards.
ATGATGTAACACACCCATGTGTCAGAGCACTGGGAGAGTAATAGCAATGTCTAAATCTACCCCTCTTCCCTTTCTCTTGTCTCTAACCACTGGCCAATGTTTCTTCCCAGCCTGGGAAAAATTTGCCTTCTTTCTTCTGAAAGAAGGGGAAGAAGAGGAAGAAGTGACCCCATACAGGACATTGTAAGAGAAACTCAGAGAGTCCAAGGCTGGCTTCAGGTCAAAAAAAAGGAGGTAAAAGGAGATTAAAAGAAGAAGTCTGTGATGCAGCCCCCTTGGTTACAGCACATCCTGAGCCTGCACAAGGTTTGCAAGGCAGTGGTCTCTCTTTCCCTCCATCAGGGCAGGTAAATAGGAAACAGCATCTAATACACATCAGCCACGAGGGAGGCCAAGTCTCTGCCAAGCAGTTCTCTGCGCTGAACAAAACAGAAAAAGTATTTGCCATGCAGAGCCCTGGTTTGGGCAGCTGCACCTCCAAACACACAGGAATCTTCTGGGGAGGGTTCAGCTGCCCACAGGAGTGGTCAGTGTGCCAGGTAGTGGGAGCAGACCAGAGAGCTCTGATGAGGAGATGATCTGATCCTCTTTTGTCAGCCACATTCCCCGCAGAGGGGCTGTCCCTGGGGCCTTGTAAATGGTGCTGAAACCCCTGAGGCACCTCCACACCTAACCCAGGCTGCTCCAACAGGAGAGAGGATGCCAGCTCAGACCACTGCAACCATGGGCTGCAGGGCAGAGGGAACCCAAACATCCTGATGGTGAGTCCTGCTGACTGACCCAGTCCCACCTGGGATATCCCTCCTGTGCAGAGACCCTTCCCTCGCTGGGGAGACAACAAAATACTTGGTAAGCTCACCTTAAATTACGATAATTTATTTTGATTTTAACAGTTTAAGTACAGCCCAAGAGCTATTAAAAATCAGGGAATGGTTTGGCCTAAAGATAGCTCCAACAACCCCTGTTTATGGCAGGGACCCCTTCTGCTAGACCAGGTTGCTCAAAGTCCCATCCTGCCAGGCCTTGAACACTTCCAAGGATGGGGCATCCACAGCATCTCTGGGCAGTGCCAGGGCCTCATCACCCTCACAGGGAAGAATTTCTCCCCAGTGTCCAATCTAGACCTACACCCTTCCAGTTTAAAGCCATTCCCCTTTTTCCTGTCACTCCATGCTCTTGTGCCATGAGTCCTTTCCCAGCTCTCTGGGATCCCCTTGGAACGACTCCAGGCTGAATAACCCCAACTCTCTCAGCCTGAGAGAGGCTAATGCCAGCATTAAATACTCATTGAGTATTCCAACAGCTAGCAAAAATTTCTTTACATGAACAGCTAATTAGCTAGATAAGCTGGTGACTTTAATAAAAAGTCAGTGTGGCACAAGCAGCCTCTGAATTTACTCCATGCAGCTTGAAATTATCTAATCCTGTCATGACCTCGCTGCCAGTGTGAAGTCAGAGCCCAGGAGCCAGGCAGTGGCTATCCTTGAGGGGATTTGGGGGGGAGGGTATGGAGCAGAACCACGTCCCACTGGCAGCTGCTGGCTCAGGAGCAAACCTCGGAGCCCCAGCTTGATCCTGCTCACCTCAGGAGGTCCAGCACGACTGATAACAACATTGCCCACCCCACTGGGCCTCTGAAATGTGCAGCTCTGGGGTGCCCTTGGCATCTCAGGTAAGGACAGGACTCGTCCCCTCCCAAGAGCAAAAGCTCATCCTGCCCCAGAACTGGCTGCAGGGGTGACTCTGTGGTGACCTTGAGAAGCCTTTGGGATCCTTCCAGCCCTCCCAACACCATGTCATCAGGCAGAGGAAGCTCAGGGCAGGTTTTCTGCAGGTCTGGAATGCCCTGCCTCTCTCCAGGCTGCTGCTGGAGAGTAAAGTGCTCCCCACTAAAGAAGGGAAGCACCTGATGTGCTCAGCTAGTTTGGCTACAGAGACAGCTGGACAAAGAGCTTCCCACTCCCCACCTGGATGTCCCATCAGCAGGAGAGCAACCCAGCCCAAAGAGCAAGAAGAAGAGGAAGCAATTTCCAGCCTTTCCTGGAAAGGTCTGGATTCAGCAGCTCCATCTCTGTGCTGTGCAGTTTTACCCTCTGACATGGTGGAAGTTTGGGGATCTTCTGGCTCGACTTTTTCTCCCTCCCAGGGAGAAAAAGTCAAGCCAGAAGATCCCCAAACTTCCACCTTTGGAGATATTTTCCACCCTGGGAAATGCAGTGGGAGCACCAGCAATGGCTTCGTGACCAGGGCTGCAGTTTTCCCCTCCCACTGGCCACAGAGGTGGCCAGACCACTGAGAAATTTTGAAGAAATAAACTTCTCTGAAGCAGACAACACAAACCACAGGCCACCAAGCTGAGAGCAGCCCTGTGTAAAAGGAAACAAGCACTGTAGGCTGCTGAAGAGACACATTCACTGAGAACCACAGCAGAGCTGCAGGAAGGCAGAGCACAGGCAGAGGTGATGATGATGATGATGGACCACAGCTGCAGCCTCTGTGTCCTGCCTGGTGGCAGTGGCAGTGACAGCCTCAGGGTTGGAACTCCGTGGACCTGACACCAGGATGAACAAGTAGGGTTTGAGGTTTTTTTACACCAAAAGAACCCTTCAGACAGCTCGGTGAGAAGTGCTTCTGAGGCCAGAGGTCACATGGGTGGTGGCTTTGGGGACAGCAACACTTTTACTCAGCCACAAGCGCCCGGCTCCTCTCAGGCTCCAAACTGTGGCTTGAGATCAGCCCCTTCCTGATGGCCAAAGTTGGCTTGGGCTGCCTGGTCTGTGCTGCTCACACCACACCTCCCCAGCCCCCAGATCCTGATGATCAATGCTGGAGCTCCAGAGCCCCATGGAAAGGGCCCTGGGCACTGCCAAGCAGCCAGCAGAGAGGGATGAGGCTCCCAGATTCCTGCCACGCTGCTGGAGGAGGAATAAGGCACTGACCCCAGGTCACAGAGGCCTTCAGTGTGCAGATAGAAGGCTGTTGCACCAAATGAGGAGAGGACAGCAGCACTCACTAGAAAAATATATATTTACCATCTGTGTTTTGCTCAGGAGAGAACACCCCATGGCAAGGGGCCTGGCCGAAGCTGTGCAGCTGACAAGTGCCAGCCCGTCAGCACCTGCATCAGCAAAGGGGTGGCAGCCCAGGCCTCCATGGAGAGCCCTCATGTGCTGAGGGGGCAGGAGGGGAGCTTGAGATGCTGCTTTCACCTCAAGCCCCACCGCCCTGAGCTGCTTGGATTGCATCAGCAGAGCCCGTGGCCACCCCACTGTCCCCACCACCCTGGTGTGACCATGCTGTCACTTCTGGGACACTCCTCAGTGCTGCTCCCAGCGTGTTCCTTGCAAGGCAGTTGGGATGAGTTGAATAAGGTGCTTGGAGAGCGCTTTCTGGGGTGGGAAGGGTCCATAACTTAGCACAAAATGAACACAGCCCCGATCCCAGCCCAGCTAACAGGAGGTGCCTGTGGCACAGCAGCCACAGTGCTGGGCAGGGGGACAGCCATGGCTCGGGGGGAGCAATTGTTCACACTGCTCATCCCCACACCACGGTCTGTGGTGACCCAGACACCTCCTTAACACCCCCAGATGTCCCCACAAGGGCTGTGACACCACAGGGGGAGCAGCAGGTCCCACCAGCTTCTCAGGCAGCAAGTAGTGAGTTCCAGCAGGGTTTTCAGCACACCATATTCTGTTTGTTGGGGGCTTCTTGTGAGGATACTTGTGCTCAGGCTGATGCAGCACAGCCCTGGTGCTTTCTGGGTGTCTGCTTTCAAGCCTTTATCAGTTGCTTGAATCCCCTCACACTGAACCCCAGAGAGGGTTTCTGGGTGGGTTTTGTTGTGCCCAGGCAGCCCTCAGCCCTCACACATCCTTGTGGGGGTGTCTGTGTGTGAAGGGGCTGTCAGCCACGCTCCATTTCAAAGCTTGAACAGGCCGAAGAAAGTCTTGGACTCCTCAAAACTAACCAGGGCGACCTTGGAGACGTTGACGTGCAGACTGTCCATCTTCCTGAGCTGGAAGAGAGCCCCCAGGTAGCTGTTGCGGGCCCACATCCTCGGGCCCTTGCAGAAGTTGATGGCTTTGTCCTCCATGAGCACGATGCTGCCCGGGGAGGCCGGGTTCCTCTTGTACACCACGTGGGACAGGAGCTGGCTGTCGCAGGCGCTGCCGCGGAACAGCACCTTGGAGTACACGAAGTACAGCCCCGGCTCGCTGACCACCAGCCCCCGGTTGTGGTACTGGATGCCACTGGTGTAGGCATGGCCAGAGATGTGCTCCCACTCCAGAGGGAGGTCCTGCTGGGCTGGGTTGCCTGGAAGGAGAAACGAGATCATCCCCACCCCCCCAAAAAAAAAAAGAAAGAAAGAAAAGGGTGGTAAGTCTTGTGTTTTATAGAATATTTTTGTGAGTTTTTTCTTTCACGGCGCGCTGAAACACGAAAATGTTCAAATCTTTTTTCCCCCCAGCCAGAGATTGAAGAACTGGTCGTGAGCCGTCTCTTCTGTCTCTTTCTCATTGATTGTTTATTCTGTCTTATCTATACCATTTTTTTCTCCTGACCAGCAGAATTCTGCACTGCAGGTCAGTCCAAGGCACAAACCCCAGGCACACTCCCACCCACACAGGGTGGTGTGTACATTTATATTAAAACCCACATAAGCAATATTTATACAAAATCTTCAATAACTATTATTCATGTTGGAAAGTTAAACTCTACTCTAAGTCAACCATAATGTGCCACCTTCAAAGCAGAAAATGGAACGGATGAGAAAGAAGGAGGTAGACCAGGAACCACGAGGCTTTCTCCATCTTGCCTTCACCTGCCTGCCATCCTAAAGACCTCACATATCTAAAATTCTCACTCTGTGATACACTACACACTAAGCTACTATCTAATACACATTCTTGAAAACTCTGCTTCATTTCAGAGCTTAAAAAGCCCTTTTTCCATGAACAAAGGTTAAAAACTTTGTTTGTCAGAGATTTTAAAATATCTTAAATATACAAAGAAATATTTCTCAGAATTCTCAATTCCCACAGTAAGTGCATTTAAGGGTGTGGTTTTAACTCGGGCTGTGTAAGAGCCTGAAGGAGAGATGTGGGACTCTTCTGTTTATTGCACAGAAAAGTTACAGCAATCTTGGGAGGTGGGTGCAGAGCCAGGCCTCTGAGCTGCCAGCTCCAGCCTAAAGGCTGCCTGAAACCACTTTTGTTCTGGTAACAATGCATTTTATACTTTTTTTTGTTGGGCATCTTAATACATAACAACCAATCACCATCATACTCAATACATTTACCATTCCCTGCAGCCTATCGTAACTACTAATATTCCCATATCATGTTAGCAGCTAACCAATTACCTAGTTGTATTTTAAACTTAAAACTTGCTTTTCTGTTTTTCTGCAGTGGAAAAATTCTTCTTACTTGGTAAAAACGTGATTTCTGTTTGCATTTGCTTTTTCTGAAATTCATCTTTACTTGGTAAAATCCTGCTTTTGTTTGTAGTCAACTTATCCTTTGCTGTTAGCCGTAAAATTCTCTTTCAAACTCTTCTCAACCTTTGTCCAGTGACAATGATCTCAGCAACCTTTACTTTCAGACTTCTTTTGCTCCTCTATATCAAAACTCGCTTTCATTTCTAGAGAACCTTCTGCTAAGCATTCACATTTGTAAGATCTCCCTGTTAAACTTTCATCTCCCCCAACAGTGTCACACCCCCCCATCACACAGCAGCCGTTCTCCAAGCCTTGCCTGCAGCCTGGAAAGCCCAGCTCGGCCTCCCACCTCACACCAACGCCAGCCCCCAGCCATAGCTCCTGCCCTGCACACCCCAAAACCCCAGCCAAAATCAGGACTCAGTGAGAAACATGAATGAGGGGGAGGGTTTTATCTGCGGAGTGGATTTCCGCTGTCAGCGTGGATGCGTCACCCAAGGGACGTGTCACCCAAGGGACGTGTCACCAAGGCAGGCTCTCCCCGACTCCAACCCTGCCACCCTCTGAGCCCATCCCAGCTGCCATCCCTGTCCCCTCAGCACGTACCTGTCAAATGTGCTGCCTTCCTGGCCTCCTTCCACGGGGGCTGCTCCTTCTGCCCTGCACAAAGAAGGGGAGGACATTGGCCACCTGCTCCATGGAGGGGCCAGCCCAGGGAGCAGCAGGGAGCCAGCCACCAAGGTGGCACCTGAGACCCTGAAAAGCATCCTTCCTATCCTCAGGAAGAAAGAGCACAGCTGGGAAAACTCTGCCTTCCCTTCAGAGAGATGGGCCCATCCCAGTGACTCAATATTTGGATCCCATCCCTCTCCATCCCTTCACCTTTCCTCAGCCATCTACTTCATGTTCTTTAATTTTAGAAGCAGCCTTTTCTTTTCTCCAGTCAGTTAAATTTTTCTCTCCGCTCCCCTTTCTCCTTTACACTATTTCCCTGTTGAGATTTATTTATCCAGCCCCCTCAAGAAAGTCGTCAGGGTTATTATTTATGCTCAGCTTCTGCTAATGAAGCCTGTGATCAGAGCATTGAGCATCCAGTTCAAATGACAGCTCCCCTTTCCCTTGAGGGGAAAATTTATTGGGATAGGAATTGATGAGAACCCGTACTGCCCTTTCCCAAGAACTTTGCTATTTCAAAGGGGTTTTTTGATTCAGTATCAGAACAAATTTAAAAACAAATTTTCTAACAACTAAAATTCTCAAGGGGGGAAGAAAATAAAACTTTTCAGGTCTAGAAAAAACTGTCAAGAGGACTGAAAATTTCTTTCTGACTTGACCACTTTTGAAAAGGATATCCTCACTTTTAACATTAATTTAACATTACTATGCAAAAGAAAAGCAATAGTTTGGAAGTTCAAACTGCAGCTTTAAAATCGTTCCACCCGAATTGAAACTCTTTTCTTTCCTAAATGAAATCTAGAAAAATTGGCCGGTTCTCGTGGGAAGTTTCTATTTCCCTGGGTTCCTCCTCCGGGCACAGACTCACCTGTGAGTTTCTGAGAGGCTGGAGGGATGTGCTCAGCGCTGGCAGACTGTCAAGAGAGAAGGGAGACACAGGCTTAGGCTGGGAGCAGGAGCAGCCAAGGACTGCCTTTGGCACTGGCTAAATCCGGGTGCCCGTGGGGAGCTGCAGAGTGCTAAGAAGTACCCAGGGAGCCCTCGGGAGCACGGGGATACCCAGATAAATCAGTCACCAACCCAGCAGTCGCTCACAGGGACAAGCACCCCCTTCCCCTGTCCCACCAGACACCGAACTGCTTGGCGAGCACGCAGAGCATTTCTTCTTCCCTCTTTCCCCAGCCAGGCACACCTCACCTCTCTGAGCTCATCCACTTCCTTCTCCAGGTGGAAAATCTTAAACATGCTCAGCCCCAGGCCGGTGAAAGCCACCAGGATCAGCAGGAACATCACGAGGGAGCCGCCGCTCCTGCAGTGGCCGCCGCTCCGTGCCTTTCCCCTCCGTTCGGGCACCGGGGGAGCCGCGGGCGGACCCGGCGGGCAGGGAGCCCCGGCATCGCCGCAGCCGTCCACCCAAAAGATGTGCGGGTAGTAATTGAGGTTCTGCTGCACGGGCGGCAGCGGCAGGGGCCGGACGTGCCGGTCGGGCTCGTCCTTGCGGCACCCGAACCCTGCCGGGCTCGGCGCAGCCCGAGCGCCGGCTCTGCCCTGGCACGGCTGCATCCCTGCGGCGGCGATGCTGCCGCTCCGACAGCTTCAAGCATCAGCGGCAAAGCCCCTTCCGGGGCTCGGGAGCCCCGCGCTCCTCCCACAGCCCCCTTCCGGGGGTTCCTGAATTCGGCAGCTCCCCCAAAAAACGCGTAGGCTGCCGCCTCCCCGCTGCCCCGCCGCCCGCAAGTCCCGTCCGAGCCAAGGGACGGCGAACTCCCCGGTATCCTGCGCCGCAAGGAGAGACGGAGCCGAGCAGTCCTCCCCACCGAGAACCGAGCCCGAATGGGCTGCGAGGCAATCCGGCATCCGTGCCCCGTTCCTTCCCGCTGCGCATCCCAGCCTTTCCCTGGCGGCTCCGCAGGGATGACGGGCACAGGGCACAGCGCTCCTTCTCGGGGAGAAGAGGAGCTGCTCTCCTGCCTTCCAAGGGAAAACCCAGAATCCAGACCCTGCTGCAAGTGTTTTTAAGAGCACAGGGGTTTTTAAGGGTTTTTTGCACTTTTAACAGCTCATTGCAATATCCCAATTAAGAGAGACAGGGACAATTTCCATTTCTCAACTTCCTCATTTATTGCAGATTTCTAAGTGGGGACAGTGAGATTTGCCCACGGATTTACAGGTGCACAGAGGTTTACGTTTATACATTGTAAACATTTTTCCTTGCACTTTACAGGCCCGTGTTGAGGTGTGTATTTGTATGGGGTAGTGTTGAAAGGAAACGCTTAACACATGAGCAAAGTGGAGATTTGTCTTCTGTGGCTGAAGGAAGCAATCACAATACACAGGCTTTGATCTTGAACATCAAAACTGGGATCTGAAAAGGGCATATTTGAACCTTTGTACGCTTGTTTCTCTGAAGCCAGGGCTCAGCTTTGCCTGCAACCACACCAATAAATCAGACGTGCTGACAAAGTCTTGCCTGCACCACCAGACACCCCACTGCTTTTTGAAGATATCCACCAGCCCTTAGCTTCAGCAGCCATCCACAGCACAGGTTTCAACAACCCCATCTGGCCCTTCCTCACGCTTCTGGGTTTAAAAGGCACAAAAAGCAACAAAAATCCAACTCTAAACAAGTTCAAGCTTGGTCCTTGAGCCAAGCCTCCTATCCTGGCTCAGTCCTCCTGTCTCTGTCCCAGAGCAGCCACCCCAGGACAGGTCCCCATCCCCTCCCACAGCCATTACAAGAGAGGGTCACACCATGGCTTTGCCTGGAGAGGATGAGAGGATCCACTTCCACATTTTTCTGACACTGTTAATGCCAACAGCTTGTTGAGGTGGGCTTGAGGGGAGACCAGCAGTTTCCTTTAAATGTCACAAGTGTTCTTACTCCACACCCACTGCTTCCCACTTTCACGAAGATGCTTTTTTAAAGGGTGGGCGAGACAAGGAAACCAACTGAAGCCATTTCAGCTGCACCTTCTTTTTTGGATGCCCAGATCAAGAGCCTGCTAATACCCCACACGGTGGCAAACCAAAGACTGGGGCTATTTCACCCTCCAAAAATGCTTTCAAGGACCTCTCCCTCTGCACTGGCCCTGCTGTCACTCTCCATTTTCCTGTCACCCCCTTCAGACACTGGCTGGAAATCGGTGCCAGGCAGGGCTGTGTCTGCACAGCACATCAGGATCACAGAGCCACAGGATGGCTGGGGGTGGGAGGGACCTCTGGAGATCCTCTAGGCCACAAAAAAAGCAGGTTTTGGTGCCTGCAGGCTCTGTGTTCTGCTGCTCAAATGACATTAACAGGATACTGAAATAATGGCAGGACAATTTGCTGTAGGTAGGTGCTTCAGTCATGTGGATTTTGCTAGAGGGCCTAAAGCCAGAATACAGACAAGGCTGAGCTCTCCTAACATGTGGGGCAAGGACAGCTGGAAAAGCAGGAAAGCAGGGCCTAAGAAGGACAAAAGGGGGTTCAGATTTGCCTCCACCACCCTATGCCCTCTTGAATCAGTCCTTACACCCTGTTTCCAGCAGCCCTGGAACAGGAGAGAATATTTCCAATGGAAACACCTTCCATAGCCCTCACCAGAGAATTGTTCCCCTTTACCAAACCAACAAAAAACGTTGCACAGACTGCAAAAGAGGATCTGCTTAGAAGGACATTCTCCATCCTCAGTTCACCTGCGGAGGAGAGGTAGGAGCTCTTATTAACAAGACACACAATTCTGCTAAAGTTCTGCAATTCCGCAGAAAATCAACCAGCAGCTAAGAGTTTGTATCAGCAGGATTTAGGGACAGGATGACGGGCCTGAAACAGCCCAAAGCAAGCAGGACTTGGATGATCCACATCTAATACTTGGCAGAAAACAAACCCTGAAACTTAAAAACTGGTGTGAACTTCTGCGTAGGAGAGGCCCTCACCGTGTTTTGGACAGAGTCTCCCTGGAAGCAATTAACAAATATTTCCTATTACACTAATGACTAGTGGAAATGTTAAAAAGCAACTCTTGAAAGCCAACAGGGCTGCAGGAATTACACCCAAGAGCAACGGAGAAAGATGAGAATCATTTGCATTCAAATTAAATCACAGGATCGACATTATGAGGACAGAGAATTGAAACAGAAGAAAACAAGGCAAGAAACAAAGACTACAGATCAGGCTCTTTGGAGGGTAGAAAACAAAAGAGAAAGAGAGAGAAAGAGAATGTGCTAGAAAGAGAATAAGTCTGAAGCTGAGAGGCTCAGACATGAGATTTCAGCAGGGAAAGCCCACAGGGCTCATGTGAGAGCTCACACAGAGCTCTGGACAGCTACAGACACTACTGGAACTCACCTTACAAGTCTTTGTCCAGCTCCAGAGAGGCTCTGGAAGAAGTTGCAGGAACTGCTGGACAGAAAGGAGGTTCCAATCTGTCTGCTCAAGAGCAGATTGGCAGGGAGGGATGGACAGTGTGTGGAAAACCTATGCAGAGAGGGATGGTTTTCAGCAGCAGAGAGCACTTAAATCTCACAGAATAAAAAGCCTCCTGAGGAGCCATTAATTATGAGCCAAATCTGAAGGAGTCTGAACAAAAAATAGATGGATTTTTAAACACTGGCATGAATGTTTGTGAGAGGACCTCCATCTGCTGGAAGTCTCAGAGGGACATGGAAGGCACCAGAACTCAACCAGCCTTTGCAGTTAGCACCATCTTCACGTTGTTTCCCTTAGTATGATCTTATTAACACGTTTGGTTTCTCACATGAGGGTGACGATTTTCCTTTCCTTAACAACTGCTCTCCTTGATAGGAGCATTTGTTGCACATGTAAAGCCATGGCGAGGACATTCAGATACTCAAGAAAAGGTTTTAAGTCCACTCCTAACAGCTCTGGCCTAGCATTACAGTGTTTAACAAGTCCCTCTTCCAGTGAGCAAGGTGCTGTCCTCTCCTTCCCCCTAAATTCCAACAGACAGCCCTGAATTCAGCCAAAGAGGGCTCTGTCCTGAGCTGTGAGAGAATCCAAGGAGCCAAAGCAGATGAGAAAAAGAGGAGCAATTAAAATATTACTCTGGTGCTTTCATTTCTTTTGTGCAGGGAAATGAGGCAAAGTGGCTGTTGGCAAGGGGGGGGTCTGGTCTGTACTTGACAGTTTTATTTCTTGAGTTTTATTTCAGCCAGTCTCAGCCCATTCAAGACAAACTGTAACTGTGTCATTACAACTGATAGAAGCTTCAGTAGCTACTTCCAGTTCTTTTTCTGGGTAAAGAGAAATAACAGACAGGGACCGCCACTGTTTGCTGTGAGCTCACAAAGAGCCCTGCAGCTGGATGGAGGCTCTAACCACATCTAACAAGGGAGGCAAACAAGCACCAAGGTGGCAAACGTTTCTTTTCCATCTCTAGGTCCACAAGGGGCAGAGTTCAGTTCCACTCGCCCACCTCCCAGAAGCTGCCCTGCTGCTGTGGGAGCTCCTGGTGACTCGAATGGAAAGCAGCAGAGTCAGGGCCAGCTGCAGCTGCCAGCCCCTGCTCAGTATCAGACAGCAGGAAGACAGCAGAAGCCTCCTTGGAAGCTTCTTTAAAATCTATTCTGCTTAAATTAGAGGAGATAAGTGAGAAAGATGAGGGAGTTTCAGCACTGCTTCCCAAACTAAGCTTTTGTCTGGGGGAGCTCTGGGAAGAGGATCTTACTTGTTGAGCTGTCACAAAACCCAGCAGCAGCTGCAGTTGGACACTCAGGGTTTCCAGGAGATGAGACACCCAGCACTCTGTGGGCAGGGCTCTGCACTGTTCCAAATGAAGTGGAACATGTTTGTACCTCATTAAGCAAAACCTGCTAAGCTGTTCCACCTCGTGCTGTAACTCAGCAGAAGCCACACACCACCTCAGATTTGGGGTTCCTGCTGACATCACCACACAGCTGGTAGAGTCTGCATCTTTAGAAAAGCCTGGATTTCCACTGATACTAAATATATATAACCTCAACACCTTGCTTTGGCAAACACAGCAATTCACTTACAAAAGGTATCTCTGCACCCTCATGTGGAAACCTTCCCATCGAAGATTTTTTTGACCTTGGACACCATCCTCACTCCAGCACACACATTGGTGTGTGGCTCCTGGGTGTTTTACACCAATAGCTGTCCAAACTCTGCTTGCAATATCCTAGGACTGTCTTCGTTAAAAACTATTATCCCTACATAAAGCCTATAATCAATTCAAGAGACTCGATTCCAAAGAACCAAATTTTGAAAGCTAGACTGTGTGACATTAATAAAACTGAAAGTAAAAAATGAGTCAAGAGCCCACATGAAAGGAAACATTAGGCAATAATAACCTGATGGTAAGAGAACTTTTTTTAAAAAGTTTCTTTAAAAAGCGATTACAGATAACTAAAAGCAGGGAGGCAGCAGCAGGTGGAAGCTGTGGTTCAATCTCTAATCTCTTACCAGAACACACTCTCACATCTGCAAAAGCATCACTGGCCCTGTAGGCTCCTTCAGATGTTTTATTCCCATGGCACACTTCCCATGTTCATCACAGGACAAGCTTCCTCACTGGTATTTTTCCACAGAATGCATCAACTCCTCAGACCTGAGGTCAGGCCCAGTTTTTAAAAGGTACAGAGGGAGCAGGGGATTAAGGGACCGCTTCAGAACGCATTTGGTTTCACACCTGCAACAGTTAACTTGGAAATCTGAATGTGGGATTTCTACACACAGCCTCATTTCTCAGCACAGCATGGAGCTGGGAGTCTTCAGTTCACAGCCAGAGTGTCCAGAGGAGCTGTTTTAAGAATTCAGTCACATCCAGCTTCAGCTGATTCTTACTGAAAAGCCCAGGGGCTGCCTGGGCAATGAAGGTACACACACTTCTAACAAGTGAGGTATCAAGAGGAAGGAGTAAATAAAAGGAACCTCCTTTCCCAAAACAAGCCTCCCCCTTCCCCAAAACTCTCCTCCCTCAGCAAACTACACATTCAGTTCTATTTTTAAATCACAGTGCTAGGATGAAGCAGAGTGCTGAGACACTCAAGTGAAAACTCAGTGCTGGGGAGGTCTCCTCTGACAAGCAGCTGCTGGCCAGCCTGTGAATTTGGCTACACACAGTCCTGCTGGGCTTGACAGAAATAAGTCAGAGGGGGAGACCAGGAAGGGGCAAACTTCAAGTCAAAAACTCTGCTCTGAGATAACGACTCTTCTTTCCTTTCAGGGCCTTTTGTAAACCTCAGGAGCCTTAGCTCTGAGCAGCTAGAGGTCATCTCGTGTTGTTCTTTTCACAGAAAGCCACCAGGGATCTCTCAGGGCAAGGTGTGACCCGACCTGCTGGAAAGTGGCAGCTTCACAGGGCCACAATTCTCGCCCTTTGGGACAAAGCACCACTCAGTCCTCAGAATCCGCGCCCCCACACTTTTCTTTATTTAAATACCAAAACACATCTAGGCTGACAAGTTCATCAACTCCTTACTACAGCCCAAAGGATCCCAAGTCCTAGTCCCGGACTGAAATTTTAAGACTAGTCCTTCGCAAAGAATAAAAGCCACAACTTTCATTTTCAAAGGAAAAATGCCACTAAATGAAAGACAAAGTGTTCAGATTTATTTGGAAATTCACAGTTTCTAATGGCACTACAGCTCTGTAGTTACATACTCTCGCTCCACAACATTGGATGCTGCACTCTGGTGGTATGAATTTTCTTCATCCAGGTTTGACATCCTCCTGAATTCACGTTTGACACATCTGGTTCATGTGCTCTGACTGGCTAATTGTGCAGATCAACTCTGAAAGTACATCACACTTTAAAGTACTCAGAAACTAACAAGAAAGCAGCAAAAAACCAAAGGCTTTAAATAAGTCACATTACATACAATACCCGGGAAAGGCATTAGATCTGTTAAAAAGGGTACCACTAAAAGTGCTCAATAAGTTAACTTATTTTGTACAACGTGAACCTGTAACACCTTTTGTTCCACTCACTCAGAACCACACTCAACAGTTCAGCAACCACACATCCAATAGTATCCAAATACACAGTCACAGTCAAAATAAAAAAAAACACTTGAGTATGAAATACCAGCCATACCAACACTGCACATTTGTTAGCCAATACAAAAGCAAACGTTGTGGAAACACCTGCTGGGAACCAGCCCAAAGGCTGACACTCCCAGGCTTGGCAAACTCAACACACCCAGAGCAGGCTCTGAGAATGCACCCTCACATTCTCCAGCACAACAGCAGTGAGCAATCCTCATCCACTTCCTCCAGAGAGCTGCAGCAGGCCTTTCAGGTGACAAATGCATTCCTCAGCCTGGGATCCCATCACCAACAGGAAATCCTGAGGAGCCACCATCACTGATTTCCCACATCAGAGTAAGCTCCGACTGTGACTGAAGGTGCAAGTAAACACAATTGCCATCCCTGGTGAGAGGTTTTCCTCAACAGAGTTTGCAAAACAAGAATCTAGTCAGGCAAGTCCATCTCTTGGTATTTTTAACAGTATCCAGTCCACATTACTGAGTCCAGCTGAAGGCCAACACATGTCCCTTTACAGCACTGTAGTGTTGCATCTTCAAAAAAAGCTAGAGAAATTACAAAATAAATCAAATGACAAACAATTGTATCTCCCCTCTTCCAGTGGCATTATAAATAGACAAAAGGCACATAAATATGGGAAGGTGCAAGAAATAGGAACAAAGCTAAAGGAAGAGGATTAGGCTTTTATCCCTATTCCACCCAACAAACTGGGTTTCAAAAAATCTCTGCCCCAGGAACTGTGAAAAAAAACCTTTATAAAATGAACCCTGCCCTCCCTCCCCCCCAAGCTGTTCTCATACGAAATTATCAGCCTTGTAAAGCTGCAGCTTATAGCCAAGATTGACACAATCCCATCTATTTAAAAAGGCAGAAACCAAATTTCTGAATACTTTCCAATGAGTTGAGCTCTTCGTCTCCCACTATCCTCCCACAGAATACCACAGACTGTTCTCAAACGAACAAACACTCTCCTGTTTGAGAAGTTCAGCTAGGTTTAGATGTGTCCAGAGACTGTCGTGACACCCAGTGTTCCCACTGTTATATCTTTGTTTCCTTTGATTATGTCATGCAGACTTGGCATCGACCCCGACTTAGTCTGTATTAGAGTTTTTATGAGCTTCCCTTGGTCTGAAACTTTCGACCGTCTTCGTTTCAGAGCCCTCTTCTCAGTTTTTGTCTTTTGGGTCTGCCCGTTGCACAGGCTGGTGCAGGCTGAAATGCCACAAAAATAGGACTCGTCCGACTGCGACGACGTCTCGGAGCTCCCCTCGGATGGAGGGCCCTTGTAGGAAGAGTGATAAACCTCCCCAATGTTAGAGAAGTCCCTCTGGTTGGTGAAGGGCTTCCTTCCTTTGATCTCCCCGTTGGCTATTGGGTGCAGGGGCTCCGTTGTTGGCTTAATAGTCTCTGGTTTTTCACTTTTGTACTTGCAACGCTTTTTCTGAAAGCACAAGTGGAAAAATAAAAAAATAAAAAAAATAAAAAAAATAAAAAAAATAAAAAAAAAAAAAAAAAAGAAATGGTGAGGTTCTGGAAGGCAAGCAGAGCATCCAAGCCAAGACCAGGAAGCAGCAGCTGAGATGTGCACCACCTGCCAGCACAAACACCTCAGCCCCACCAGCTCCCTCCCCACAGCGTGAGATGGTACCTTCTTCTCTGGGGAAAACTTCAGGGGCTCCACAATGTACAGATCCCCTGGATCCACTGTAAGAGAGAGAACAGACACAACAGTGCTGACACTGCCAGCTCTAGAGCAACACAGTCCCAACTAAACAGCAGCATGACAAAATATTCCACTGAGCAGGCATATTTTTCCCTCCCTCCCTTTCTAAGTTAAGGGGGGCACAACACAAACACTGGAAGTGAAGTCAGCAGCACACAGAGAGATTCCCCTGTGCTGTCATGGCAGCTGTCAAGGACACACACTTGAAAACTTCTGGCTTTCTTCACAGTTATGGCCATGGGAGAGGTGCAAAGAACCAGGAAAAGGAGGAATCAGCACGTGCTGAAGTCTAGGAAAACAAACTGGTCCCTGTGTGTTTCACGTGCAGCCTGCCCCTGACAGCACAGATGTGAACATATCAACGAGGCAGATGTTCACACTGATGTGAGACTAGCAGGGAAAATTTGGGAATATTCATTTGCAATTTTGTCATTTGGGGAAAAAAAAAACAGTCTGGGCTTTAGCTAGTGTTCATGGCATCACTCTGCCAACTCAAGAGTTTTAGTGGAGTTTTAATCACAGAACAAAAACCTGTGAGGCACGTTTGCTGCACCCAGAAGAGCTGTGTCAGCAGCACACTTGGTGGCTACTGTGATCTGCAGCACTTGCTTTTGCATGACACTCAGGGCCCAAAAAATCAAAATTGTCCCAAATCTACCAAGAATCCTGCAAAGATCAGATCATTCCTCATACCCGAGCCAAGATAAACGGTCTAAGTTTTCCTACTGAAGTTGCTAAATTCGAATCCTAAATACCTGTCAAGTTTCAAACATAGGCTATCAGGACTTCAGAAAAGTAGAACACTCAGACTTCCCACATCTGGCATTTCCAAGAGGACAAAAAAAAAAAAAAGCTACTTTCTGCAAACTTCACAGATTTGCAGACCTGAGTGCCCTCACTGATTGCTCCTAACCCCCAAAAAACACCTGCAGAGGAGAACATATTGTAGCAAAGACTGCAATTAAGATTTTAGAATAATTCAGCAGAGTTCTGTGAGTACCTGGTAACTTGTTCACAAACCACCTTATCTTACAGAACACATACATGATCACGGACCAGATGTATGACATGAATAATACCTTCTTTACCAGCTAGCTGAAAAGACTGGGATCTGACCAGTGGAAGGGAAGTTCTTCTTTTCAAATTCATATCATCATAGGAAGAGAAACACCTAGGAAATTACAGAAAACTTTTTTAACAGGTTTTTCTCAGGGCTTTATCACGTACATTTCTCATTAAAAATCATTCTTGGTAGAAAGACAACTGTTTGCTGAGTGCCCAAGAAAGCCTGGCTAACACTCAGGATTGTTTGCTACAACTTAGCAAGGCATTTTTTTCAAGTGCAGAAGCCCCAAAATGCTCCTAGGAGAGTTGTTATGATCCCAAGCCTTTTGATATCAATTCTGAGCATGCAAAAAGAAAACTCAGAATTAAAGCAGATGTGCCAGTACCAGCAGACTTAGGAAATATTAATAAAAACTTCCAGAAGAATTAAGTTTCGAATATAAATACATTACCTTTTGGGGCTAGGGTAGTGATTGCTTTTGGGAATTTTTGAGAGGTAATCTTCACAGAACTGAGAAGGGCTCCTGCACCGCTGCACAAAGAGCACCAAGCCCAGAATGAGGCAGAGAACCAAAGAAATCACCAGGTAAGTCTGGCGATCAGAAACCTGCAGGGATTTGAGACAACTGTTGAAGACACAACAATCCCATGATATTGCTATTCTTATGTTTTATGCTCTGACAGACAAATACTATGTTCTCAATTCAGTTTTCTTTAATTTCACTAAACACCTGTGCATATTTGAGTAATTCTTCAGAGGTTTGATGCAGTCTATTGGCTGTGCAGCATTCCAGGAGTGAAGGCTGAAGCCCACCAGCTGCTAACAGGACAAGATTCCCCTGCATAACACTAATATCAGCATAACTACAGAAGCTGCCACCCCTGCAAAGAGCATCCAAACCCCCCTGAAAGCAATGCACTTCCCATAAGAAACCATGCCCAGAAAGAAACTTTTCTGGCTCACAGCTGACATGAATGCACTACTATGGCAAATCTGAACCGTGCCTTTTATCAGCTGACACTGCAGTATTTCACAAAGTATCATTATAATCACTTGATTCAATGTGGTTTCACTGACCACAGCACCCAAACAGGAGCTCAGCCAGCCAGGCATCAAAGGAGGAATCTCACCAAATGTTAGCTCAAGGGAGGTCTTTGGCAATATGCACAAAATACAAAAGATCACGTTTATGGTACTGCTGGAAATGCCAGGCAGGCAGAACATAGACTTTTCTGAGAGAAAAGCGTTCCTAATATTGTTGCCAAGATTTCCCTAATCTCTAAAGATGACAATAGCCAGTGGGGAGAAGGAGAAGGGTGCCTTGGCTCAGACTACAATCACGGGGGCTAGTGGAGCTGCAGTAACTGCTGCTGTAACAATGACCAATTTTGCTCACATTACTCAAATCTGCAGCTACAAGTTCAAAGTGGGCTGAAAGCAGCACTACAGACAATTTAAAACTTCAGTTGAAGACTCTGGTCTCTTCAAATAGAGATGTGTTCGTGCATCCCTTTCCTCTGAATTGTGATTACCTCACGCTTCAGTTCCGCCACGGTCGCTGACAGATTGGAAGCCAGCTGGGTCATGTTGGTGAGCTGTGCTTGTAACAGCTGGATTGCCTCTGTCTGACGCTGATCCTGTGGTGAACAGAGGCAGGGACACGCTGTCAGTGGCCAGGTTCCCACTGTCACATGCACTCATGGCTATAGAATCAGTGTTCTATCTGTATGACACAGCAAGGCACTCAGCAGCCACACGGTCAGCCCAGCATTGTTTTCATCTGTCAGTTAACATTTCCTAACGTGATGCCAAGTGCATTCCATTGGAGAGGCTTCTGCTGTCCTCACCAGGGGCAGAGTGAGCAGGCAGCTCCACACAGTCACTGTCAGGAGGCCACAGAACACACAGAGGAGCAGCCAGGAACAGCTCCTTCCCAGCTAACAACTGCTCCCTGGGAAGAGCCCTAACAGGATTCAATCCTATGAGAAACTAAGGCAGGTGAGCACAACATCAGGGAGACTAACCTCACACTCACCTGCACTGATACTCTCCCCAAAAAACCCCCAAACCCAACCCAGGAAAGGCAACACGTCAAAGTTGCTATTTCTTCACTGTTGAGAGGTGAAGAAACTCCAGGCCTGGGACTGTCCTTCAGAAACTTTCAGACAGTTTGGGATCATGACTGCTCTGCCACATGCACAGCTGCTTTAGTGAATGCTTAGCACAGCAGTTACTGCTCTATTTCACAGCTGCTCAGGAAAGCAGAGATGGCAGAGCAGGGAAAATCCACATTTTAAAGAAAGAAGTGATTTTTTTTTACATGCACTGCATTTTTAAATGCAGATTTGGCCTATGCCATTACTGCACCCCTCTGCCTCTCCACAGGTTCAGTCTCTTCAGCAGCAGGGAAACTGTCTGTCCAGACTTTAAATCAGATATGGAAAATGAACCAAGTTAAAAAAAAATTGGTTTGAGTGCAGTTACAACCAAGAAACAAGGGTTGGAACTGACCTGGATAACCTTTTCATTGACAAAGACATTGAAGAGTTTTAGCCATTGTCAGCTGATCTTTTCTTCAAGTACAAAGTCAGAAAACAGAGCTGAAAATGACTTTATTCAGAAACAATTGAGAATGTGACTGAAAATCTTATTATGGAGAAAAATAGGGAAACATGCAATGGATGCTTTTAAAAGGCAGATACACAGCTCAGTTGAAAAAGGATTTCTGCACCCTCTGCAACTCTTCATTAAAAGGAAAACCACCTCAGTAATCCAAACAAATCATACCTGCTCTTCTGCTATTCTTGAGGTGTTCTGAAGTTTTATTATTGTTTTATTGAAAGCCTTCTGCATTTCTTCCATTTGTTTTCGGTACCTAAAACAAGAAGTTTAAGGCTGAAGTATTAGTGCACAGAACTCCTCAGCTTAGACTTATCTTCAGAAAACACAACTGGGCCAGCAAAAACCTTCTCTTTGCCCAAAGAGCTTTATTTAAACATCAAGTTCAAATTAAAAAAACCTTGCTTTTAAGTTCCACAAATAAAACAGATGTGCCTTTTGCTTTGGTTTTTTTTCCCCAAGGTTATGGTAAAATCTATTTCAACACCTTCAAGGTGAGTGCCAATTTACTGAATTCACCCTGCTCAGTAAATATAAATGTAAGCCCCTTCCCTGGTAGCAATTCTGAGATGAGTACATTTCCCCACTCTCCTGTAGCCAAGGAACTCCACACATAAACACTAATACACAGAGAACTCATGGTTCCCTCCCCACAGTCACTTATTCAACCAGAGTTACTACAGATAACAGGGCTCTTTAAGCAGAAACAATTTAATAAAAAAGGCATTGTAGGTCCATGACATTCAGTTCAAGAGTAACAGAAGGATGTGCCCTTTTGCAGAAAGAATTATGGATAGGATTAGTGCCTACACCCTGACAACACTTCATCCTTTTAAAAAACTCACAGCAATATCCCTCAAAATAAACCAAAACAGGTCTTTATCTGAAATACAAAGAAATGCTGTCTCACACAGGGTAAATCCAATAGCCACCTAGGCTTGAGTTCTCACCTCAAAGCTTTTTTTTTTTTGTTTGTTTTTCCCCTAAAGCTTTAAGCTGTGATTTCCCCTCTGCCCAACTCCCCCTGGACTTCACAGATTGGACTCTTAGCAACCCTGCTGAAGCTCACCTCTGACTGAGCTCCTCCAAGTAGCGGCTGCTGAGGGACATGTTGACTTCCAGGGCCTTGATGCGGTTGTTGAGGCGCATGAAGACGGATTCCTTCTGGTTGGAGCCATGGACCAGGTTGCCGTTGGCATAGCCCAGCTCTGTGGAGTTCTGCAGCTCAGCATAAAAATCTGTGGCTGTTCTCTGTGCCCCCCCTGAGACTGGGATGGCCATCAGAGCTTCCTCTGCTGCCTGCTCGTCCTCCTTGCTCTCCGCAGGTTCGGCAGGAGGCACGACAGGTTTCTGCACTTCTGCAGGGCTCTCCTTTACTTCCACAGCATCGCTGGCTGCCATGTCCACCGTGCTTTCAGGCTGCACAACAGCCTCTGTAGGCTTTGGAATCACTGGAGTAGCAACAGTCTCTCTTGGGCTCATCTCCTTTACCTCAGTGGTCACACTGGTCTCGGGGCTTTCTTCTAGGACTGAGCTCTCAGCCTTTTCCATTTCAGTGCTGAGCTCTGGCACATCCAACTGGGGAGTCACCCCTGGTGCTACCTGGCCTGAGTCTTCTTTTGGAGGCTCCAGCACCATATCTGTTGTGGGGGATGGCTTCACTTCAGAAGTAACTTCCAGGAGGAGGGACTGAGAGACAGTTTGAGGATGGCTTGGCTCCAGCTCAATGGACTCTGTGGTCTCATTATTGATCTCCTCATGGACTGCACTGAAGTCAACTGCAACAATAGTCCCAGGGGGTTTCTCAGTTTTGCTGTCCAGCTGCTCAGGCAGAGGCTCCTCTGCTGCTGTATGGGCAGATTCAGCCAGAGCTGGCTGTGGCTGCTGCACATCCACAGGGTAAGGTGGCCTGTCCTCACTCCCAGTTTTACCGTGCTGCCGATGCATGGCTGCTGCAACTGAGCACCACTTCAGGAGATACTCGGAGAAGGTGGAAATGCAGCACACTGCTGCCATGTCACAGCAGTACCCCTCTGTCTCCAGCTCAAACCATGCTGCTGCTTCCTCTTCCTGCTCATCACTGGACAGCAAAGTTACTGTGGACTGGCTGGTGTCTTCTTCATACTCTTGCATTAGTTGAACAATTGGGCTTTCTTTTGTCAAATCCACCACTAATTCCTCTTTCTCTATCTGTGGAATATCTGTAGTAACAAGTCTACAACAGAGTTAAAGACAAGGTGTTAATTCAACAGTTCTACGTCCCTGCTCTAGAAGACTCTGAAAATAGTCCTTCAGAAAATTAGCAAAGCTTAGTCCAGTGACCAAAGGCCAATTTTGAGACAGAAATTCTCCAAGACAGTATCTTCTCTGGTGATTTTCAGTCCCAAAAGGCAAACAAGTTATTTCAATCCCTGCCTCTTAAACAGCAAGCCTTCTCAATTAGATATTAGATGCCACTTCCCTCACCCTGAAAACAGTCACCAGTTCAAATCCCCTTTTTTACACAAGCAAGCATCTTACTCTGCTGATGCAATCCTCAAATGCAAGAATCACAACATTCCCCCGACCTTCCTCAGTCTCCCATCAAGAGTGACAGAAAACTGTAAAGCCACTAATACAGCACAAGTCATGTCTTAAATATCAAGAGGCATTAATTAGCCTTAAGCAGACTAATTATTAGCAATTGTAATCAACTGAAAACCAACAGAATCTATATAGAACTTCTTCTCATGCATATCTGCATACATGTTTTCATTAAGGGAAATATAAGTATATATTTAAAGGATAAGCTTCTAAAACAGAATTTTACCAATATAATTTAACTGAAGTTTCAGCAATACAATTTCATTCCCAATTAGTCTCTCTTGCAGGAGACCACAAAACCTAGACTAATATTAAGCCAGTTTGTGTGTCAAAACAAATCACACCATAATGGAAATGGCTATAATAGACAGTAACTAAACCACTAAATTTCTCTGGTTAGTGCCATTCCCAAACTGCAGATTTTACCAAGTACTTGCTTTCTCCCTTATTTCCGTCTGCATGCCACACCTGAGCATTCTATCACCAAGGACTGCAGACTGGCACATGTTTGTCTCTGCCTGAAGCACATTACAAAATCCCAACCAAGAGCAATCACTTACTCTGGTGAAGGAACAGGTGTTGGTTCAGGCAGTCTTGGTGCAGCTGTTGAAGTTGCAGGGGTGGCAGTGACATTTTCAGACACGCTTTTGTTCCCAGCTGCAGGAAGGAGGAAAACATGAACGTGGAAATTCAAGAACCATCTCTGTTTTCAACAAATTCTGAGGTCTGGGTTTATTATTGGTGGGGGGCTTTTTTATGATTAACTGTGCTACCAAATTAATTGCAGATGTCATCCAAAGTTACCTGAATGAAATGCTACTGACAGTTTATGAGAATTTATGAGAGATGTTGTGGACAGCCTCAAAATACTTGGAGAAAGAAGCAGCAAATTAGGACTTTACAACTTCAGCTGGGTAACAGAGTAAAGATCTCCAAATAAAGCTGAACAAGCACGTGTGCCATCTTTGTATGTTTTTTTTCCTCAGCAAATTTAGCACCTTTGTTCCACTTTTCACAGTCACCAGGTTCTATGAGACTAATCAGGTGCAACACAAAAGGTGAAAGAAGTCATTTAAACCATCACAGACCATCCAACTCCTCACAAAAAAAAAACAAAACAAAAAAACCAAAATAAACCACCAAACAACAAAACAAAATAAAAACTTAACCAAGAAATGCAAACTTTCTAGAATGCTTTCCATCTATAAAAACTCCAGTACCTTCAGTTTCTGATGACTCTTCAGTTTTGGCTCCAAGCATATTAGCAGCAATGTTCACCATACTCAGGATAGCATCTAAAAGAGACAACAAGTGTTCAACAAGGGCACTCTCTGAGGGCCCAGAGATCAGCAGCACTGAGAAATTTGCTATTTTGCAATAATTACTTGAAATGAATCACAGTGGAAGGACATAATATCTGGTCATTGTGTTACAATGGAGGCAGCTGTTTCTTTTAAAGGTAACTGTATAAGCTAGAAACCTGTATTTGAAAACCTGGACCATAACATCCACAGATCTGGCTTACACACATATTTATTTTAAGGACCTTTTAAGTAGAACAGTTCCTCTCCCCTCTGAATTCACAAAAATAAATTCCAAGAGGGCCTGCTCTACATCAGCACAGATATTAAATACAGATACTCTTTGGTCTTGATATTGACAACAAACATAATTGCCAGGTTTATTTAGAGATGAGGACCAGGTCAAGAGCTCAATATTGTAAACACACAAAAGCTGGCTTGATTTTGCCCATTTCTCACCCACCCACCAACATACGGCAGTGCATGTCACATGGCCAAGGTCATCATGTTAGAGAGGCATTTTAGCAGTAATGACAAATTCCTTGGGCTCCAGCAAGTTGTGTTCAAACCCTTGGTTCTGCCTTTCCTCCAGAACATGTCACAAGATGCATTCCTGATTTATGTTAACTTATCTGGGTTTGTGTCAAAAAAGTCACAAAGGTCAAAAGATGCTAAACTTGAGCCATGGATGGTTTCTTAGGGAAAATGAGGGAGAATACAGAGTTGGTGCAGAAGCTTTACAATGTGGGAGAATGGCAGGAGAGAGAACAGTGAGGCACCCTCAGAAGTTCAGACTCCTGGAAGAGTCCTGCACTCCTGCAGAATGCTTCTTATGAGATTAAATGTCTGAGAAGCCTCCAGCTCCTCCTCAGAGGCCCCTCTGTTTCACTCCACATATCAAATGGAAAACTGTCACATTTGTGATGTGCATATAAAAAAAAAACCCATCAAAAAACAACACCCACAAACTCTACTCCTTCCAAAAGAGAAGCACTGACCACTCTGAGAGAGAGGAAAGGTCTCAGTAACAAAACCCACCAACCAGAACTAAATACTGGTCACTGCAATGTTTTAGTGCACTAGAGAGACAGCTGAGCACTATCAGCAACAGGTGTTTCAAATCTTTTAATCCTAGCTGCAGCAGTCTCAAGAATTAAATGGAAAGTCATTGCATTTTTCAGACAGTGAATATAAACTTGTAATACTGCCCTTGCAAACAGATCACGTAAATATGCATCACCAAGACAGCTTGAAGAGAAAGTTTAGAAGTCACAAATAAGAGATAAAGCAGTAAATTCTTCCCTGACACTGCTTATCTCATCTGTGAGAGGCACACATTTAGAAATAAACTGCCTTTTCCACTAGCTATTTCCCTTTAGAAAACTCTGCTAAGCTGTGAATATTCCTAGCCATGACCTTATTCTCAAGAGAAAACAATGTTCTAGGAAAAAGTATTGGAGATTTCTGTAGCTCTGACCCACTACAGGATGAAAGCAAAGCCTGACTTCAAACAGCATTAACTGAGTGCAAACCTGCACTAGAATAACAGATCTTCATTAGCTGGGAAAGAAGGAAGTGTGGTAGAGTGCAAGAGCTCCTTAGGAAATGCTCTGTGGAGGTGATCCTATCCTAAATAATTCAGCAGTGAAGAATACCATTAAAACTGAATATTCAAGGATTCTCAGCCAAACCAACCCCATACATGGAGGTTTTCCAGTGGGAAAAGTGAGAGGAGACAGTCAAGAACCTTTAGTTCTCTCAAAAAAATACACAGCCCTTATGAAGGGCATAAATTACAATATTTACATAAAACCTTCTCAGAAACAGTATTCTCTTATCCTTCTGTCCCCCAAAGTTGTACAAAGTAAATCTCGATATTGCCTCCTATAAGTTCAGCACTTTAATTAAATACAGATTTCCAAATTCCAAATAATTAAGGTTTTACAACACTTTACTAATGGCCATTTACGGCCCTATGCAACTTTTACATGATTTTCAGTACTCAGAATCCTTAAGTACAGAAGACAAGCTTCCACAAAACAGATATCCTTACAAATTGAAAATACATTTTTAGAACACTAAGAATGATCCCCCAACTCCAAATTTTCAATTATTCCTATGAAACTAAAGAAGAATCACAAATTGATTCGGCAGAGTATGGAAGCTCTAGATGTTGCATGACAAAATGTCATTCCACTTTCAACTAGCACATCTTGTTTTAAGCACAGGGATTACTTTTTCTAAAAAATCATACTCACTTGTAGCAGAACCAAGAAGATTTTTTGAAGACTTTTCTTCCCCTGTGTTATAATCCAATAGATAATCTATGTATAAAGAAGAACAACTTGTGACTATTAAAATTTCATCTGTCATGGGCAAAAACTACAAACCTCAAGGTTTAACATGTCACTTAATGATGGCAACTTGACAGTGTGGAAATAAAGTTACAGAAAGCTTGAGGTCAGATATTACAAACTGAATGGGACACTAAGCATAGAACTGCTTTATTTTAGTAATCCTTTCCTACTGCCAGCACCTGAAGAAATTGTCTATTCTGCCAAGTGAAACAGACTCACTACTATCATTTTCAAAAAACTCTCCACATAGCTACATTTAAACACACAGTTTAAAACTTCAAGGGATTGTTGGAAAAGCCCAAAAATGCTGAAAAGCTGTCAACAAGGAAACTTAACAGTCAAATCTTTCATCGTACAGAGGAAGTAATAAGCCACCAAGACCAGCACAAGAGCTGTCTGAATGGCTAAATAAAAATATTTGCTTACCATAATCTTCATCAAACAGTTCCTGTCGTTCAGACTGATACTGAGAATCAGCTATTTCTTCATACTCTTCAACCATGCTAGTACCAAAGACTCTATGATCAAAGTTTTAAAATAAAACCTAGTATTAGGAATGCTGTGGCATAATTGAGAAGCAGTATTACCTCTGTGTAACAGGTAAATGAGATACAGTAGTTGCAGTCAGTTAAGCAAGATCAAGCAGCGGGGATGATTATTTTCCCTAAGTTGTATCTACAAAGACCTGAAACAAGGTCTTGTTTCTTATTCTAATCCCAAAGTCTTTTCTTGCTTTTAAACTCACACCCAGACTTCCTTGTCCTTGGCTTTCCATGAGCTCTTACACCTCCTCTTCAGTTTCACCTTTGACTTGCTTTAGGATTATCTATTCAGAACTACCTCACTTTGCAAACCATGTTTTTTTTGACCTCTTCTGTCAAAATTAAATCAAATCAATCCAATTTAAAGCAGACTTATGAACTAAAAATATGCTCCGACTTCTAACACTAGAGGCCTTCCAGGTTCTAAACCTGTTTTTCAGGAGCAGTTCAGAGGCTGATGGTTGTCTGAATCACAAATTCACAGGTGTTTCTACTCAGCTATTGCAAGCACTGCTGACTGCATGCACCTGTGGATGCAAACACAGCAGCTTCCAAAGAGCACTCACCACACCTGCTCTCTGTGTGAACTAAACTTAGCTTGGCCAGCCTTGAAATGCTCATGTCCTGCTCTAAAGCTGCTCAAGGCTCCTGTTTCCTCCTCCTGCAAATATAAACTATTCCTTACATACTGGAGAAGCAGATAAAAGATTCAAAGTTTCTTTAAACAGAGGTGAAAGACACTACACAGCAGGCAGGTCAGGCAACTACTTCAATCCACAATACTTACGAGTAACTGCAATTGAAAATTGGAATTGTTGCCCAACTATTCTAAAAACAGACTAACAAAGAGGTAGAAAGCCTAAGCAAAACACAAAGTATTACCTTATAAGACTTAAAGGACAAAAATGTTCTGATCCAAAGTGTGATATCAACTCCACCTAAAGAATAAAAGGTACTTAAAATAAAACTCCAAAGACCCATAGAGCGAGAATTTCACTTGAGAAAAACATTCCATCTTGAAACTGTAAATTTTGTTTACTCCAGGGAGTTGCAGATTGCCCACAGCAGCAAAGCCCACAGATTTATTCTTGCCATGCATTAAAGAGCTGAGCCACAGCAGAGAACACCCCCAGCCCCATGCATCCATCACTCCAAAAGAAGAGGTTGCTAACCTTTATGTACTTGATGAACATCTGAAGCGAGAGAGAGGAAAAGAGAAAAAAAAAAAAAGAAGTAGATGTCAGTACAAAGGCTGAACACATGCCACAGGCAACTACAGAGTCCTGCTGGGTTTAATTCAGTACTATAAATGTCTGAGATGACAAGCTGGGAAGGATTAAGTTGTATTACAACTTCATCTGCCTTGGGTAGCAAGATTTCATTTAGCCCTTGTACCTTGCAGATCGAAGGTAACATGCAACAAGTGTTTTATTAAGCAGTTGAAGTTACTCATTTTTTCAGGGCAGCATGACTGCAGATAGAATACTGAAGTGTGTTAAATGTACTAAGTGTATTTTTCCCTTTAAAGAACACAGACTACAGAAAGGGACTCAAAAGGAATAACAAACCCACATAGCATGCATTCTGTGTACTGCTGCTGCTTCAACTCAGTACAGAACACTTCAATTTACAGAAGCACAACTGCAAGAAATAGAGCAGCTGATGCCAGACTTGGGAGCTTCTGAGAGCTTTGTACTTCTAGTGCAACCTTGACTAAACACTGGTATTTATTTAATCTGAATGAATTTGCAAGCATTTATTTATTAAACCACTACGTAGATACTATGACTGAAGGACTGGAATAATCTACAAGTGAGACCATGACAAATAATCCCTTTGGTTTTGATACAAGTTCAGCGAGCCATTCCAAAAAAAATGTAACTTCTTGAAAATATTCTGGACTCATTCTGCAGACCAGAAATACTTGAAACTTGCTTACTTTTTGCACCATGAAGTGAAAACGTTAAGCAAACAGACCTCTGGAAATTTTATCATGCTGTATTATCCAAGCACTGTATCCACCAAGGGATTAAGTGCTACAGCATCTACAGGAATTCTGCAACTTCAGGGACAATGGCAGCTACCTTAAGGCATTAATTCAACCAGAAAACAGAATTAAAAATAAATGAAATCTCTATTCTGTGACTCATGCAGAATTTCTGGGTAAAGAAGTTAGACAATTATCATTCATAGCTATTTCTTCATAAAAGCACAAAGCATAATTAAGGAGCACAAACTGATTTTTTTTTTTTTGCAATACCATAATGGCAAGATAACACATCACCGAAGAGGCCTTAAAAGGTCTGTATTTTATTTGAATTTAAACCTTCACTACAACCCAATATTTTCACAAAAGCTTTTATCCAAGTTCAAGTACCACATTAATTATTTATGGAGTTTTATTCCCTTTGAGTCTCCTGAGTAAAGACAGCTTAATGCAAACTGGTTTGAAGGTGGAGGTATCATGGCAATGCTCCACTAGCAGTGAGCATAAATCATTTGCCTGAGTCAGAGTTATGATTGAATAACTGCAAAACTGCACTTGGAGTCTATTAATGACAACCAAGATGCAAGCACTTACACTTCCAGGTCCACTGAAGTGTACAGCACACCAGGATACCAAAATTTCAAGGAATGGGGATATTCTGATCTGTGCTCCAGGGACTGAGTGTGTGTATATATACAGTGTGTGTATATATACATATCTATCTAAATAGATAGATACAGATTTATGTATATATATATATATATGTAAAGCAGGTACAGCCAAGAAACAAAAGAGGTGGAGAGTCTTCTGATCTCACATTCCTGGGACAGCTGGTTAAGTCAAATAGAACAGAACTTTGTCTAGATCTTCCTTAATTCAGGTTTCAGCTAAGTATGGCCTTGGACCCAAGGGGCTTCCCCAAATCCTCTCAATTACCAAAGTGAGCAAGCTAATAAGGTCAGGACTTAGGGTGACAAGGATTTAGTACCCAGACAACTCCAGCTGGGGCCACTAATTAACCAAGGGCAATTAATGGGAAGGCAGGCTTTGCTAACACATTTCTTGGGATGCTGTTACTCAGAGGAAACCCAGCAAACCCTTCCTCCCCTGAGGAGCACGGATGCTTCTGCAGTATTGAGTTACCTTAACATATTTTGCATACATCTGTTCATCCAGAGGAAAGCTCTGGACATTCCTCTCATCTCTGGCATGGAAAGTACCTAATTTAATCCATTTGTTTGTTGGATACCTAGAAAGGAAACAGTGGAGTCAGGTAATGAAATGCAGGAACTCACTGTTGACAGATATTTACCCAAAGTTCTCCTAGACCCTTTGCAGAGCAGAAATCCATTTTGTTCTTTCCAGCTGCAAGGTAACAGCAATGTTCCCAACCCAAAAGCTCAGCAGGACCTTCACACAAGGACAGCAACGTGCAAGCCCTTGAAGCACAAAACCCCAGACTTACCAATCACTGAAATTCAGCCAGTCTACACTGAAGCCCCTCCTCCTCCCCAGAAGAGCACAACACCTGACAGGTTGTATTACTGTAAGCAGGCAGCAGAAAACTGAGCAAAGCAAAGCTAGAACTGCACAACAGAACAAGTGTCCAAAGGTTCTAACCCCACCTGCCTTCAGGCATCCAAGGAGAACAGGAGTTTTTCTGATGCCTGTTGTCTGCTCACTCACAGACCAGAATTATCTGCTCATTCCAGAAAGCACTGGGGGCACAGCACTGCCTAAATCCTCATGAAATAGCAACCTGGCCAACCTGTAGCACTCTCACCCCCTTCCCATTTCTCAACAGTGCACTACTCTTTTCTACTTTTTGAAGAATTTGTGGGGGTTTGGACAGAGCTCAGCACTGAAGACAGCTCAAACCACGTGAAAATGGTCTGAATGACAAGGGAGGGGAGAGCCCACAACCTCAGCAGCATTTTATTAAGGTTTATTAAGGAATTTTATAATCTGCCATCCACAACCCAGCTACTGTATAAATTCTGCTCCTCAACAAATTTCTCCCCTTAATTTTTAAGGTGGCAAAGGAAAAAAACTGCTGTACACAAAGAAAAACCATGTGACTTCACGTTACATTGCACTTTAGATATTAACAAGCATACACAAATCATGCTTCATAAAGCCTTGCATCTACTAATTATTTCATTTTTTTTTCATTCAGAAGGATGAGTTTAGGTAACATACCTGTCACTAATTGACACCAGAAAGTCTTTAGGAGTGGAAGAGAACAATTCATGATTGGCAATGTCAAACTGCTTTACTTGCACTGGTTCACAGAGCTCAACAACAAACCTTAAAGACAAAAAGTAATTTTTTTTTTTTTTAAAAAAGATTTTTCCTTCTGCAGTTACAATCTTCAGCCCTTCACCCCATTTTCACATCCTTCACTGGGTATAAGGAGGACACTACAAAAATGCTGTACCACAAGAATCACTGGGGTTTTTCTGAACATCTACTTTAATAACTCTAGGGAACAGCTGCAGCTACAGGAGCTTCATCCATCTTGTACTCAAAGGCATCAAGTCACAGAACTAAAATCTAAAGACAGCAAATATAATTTAAATCACACCTGAAGTACCAATTAATGTATGGTAAATTCTGTTCACCTGCCCTACAATTATTTGACAGCCAGGGAAAGATATCAAGAATATTTACTGGAAAACAGATAAAAGTGCTTTATCTGCCAAAAGATAATTATGCAAAACATATTAGGATAAATAAAAATATCACCTTAACATTTCTTCTCAATACCAGAGCTAGATTTCTATGGAAGACATAATAATAAATCATCTTGTGCTAATTCTGTCAGAGTCCCTCCCTCACACACCCATTCCAAGGGGCAACACACCAAGGTCAAGCCAGTCCCAATGAAAACTGTAATCACTCAGAAACCTACCAGATTTTAGTACTGCAAGGATTAAGCATATAAAGGTCCATGTTTTCCATCAAAATAGCTGAAGTGCTCTGTAGAAAGAAAAAAAAAAAAAAAATTACTATTTTAAATTGCATGGTAGATACCAACAGCATGAAGGATTTTCCCCCTCTTTCCAACATTAAGTCTGAACTCTGGTTTGTAGACTAATATCAAGTTTCACAACACTCTGAGCAAGAGAACTATCCAGGACACAGTGTGCCATGCTTTGGGGCAATCATGGATTATTTACTGTGGTCAGCTCTTTCGTATAACTCTGTTCAGTTATTCAGTTTCTGTAGGAAGTAGACTGCTCCCAGTTTGTGAATTCGCATAAAAAGACACCAATTTTTATAGCAATCCTTCTTAAAAAAAGCATTGATTGCTGTTTAAGTCCCATTTTTATAAATCAAAATGTCAATAAATCCAAACACAGACTAACAACTTCACAAACCAGTGTTCAGTTTCAAGTGCAGTTTGTGCTACTTGTTGCATAACAGTACACTAAAATAATTAATAAATGCTTACCTTTGCCTCTGGATTTGCTGCCAAAATTTTGGCACCACACTCTACAGAGGCATAGTTATTCCTGTTTTTCTGGACCTTTTTAGTGGAATGCTGCCCACCAACAGCAGAAGGGTGCATTGACTGACCTGAGAACAAGAAAATATTGCTGCTATAACAAACCACACAAAACAAGCAGTATTTGCACCGTCAGGGAACTTCTGCTCCCTGCTTTTATATAATGAAGGCTGTTAATTACGTAGTTCTAGCAGAAAAATGAACTTCCAGGCTGCATTCCAAACTCAGACAGTCTCACTATTCAGCTCTAGTATGAGATGACAGTGGTCTGCATTTAGGCCAAACTAATGAATCCTGAACTTACTCTTTTCTTTCTCCACTTCCATGACTTTCTTCTTCCATTCATCAAATGTTGGAATGTCTCCAGGGTCCTTTGGAGTTATGACTGATGTAGGGTCAATTTCTCCTGTCTTCTTAAAGTCTTTCTGCAAAAGGAAGAACCACTGACTGTAAATATTTCTCAGGACCAACAATGAAAACAAAGATGAACTTCGAAAAAACAAAGCATGCTCTGATCAAGTCAAGGGCAGAGACATCATTTGCACCCATGTTAACAACTTAGAGCCAGTGTAAGCAGGATTATAAGCCAGAAAAAACATGTCATGATTTTCTTTCAGAATTACTGATTATTTCACTGAAATACTGGCAATTTTTGTGGCTAAGCTAATAAATTTTAAATAAAATGTAAGCCTTTTTCTCCAACACCAGCATTTTCTTCCCCATTTTTGTTTTTCCTCTTCATAATGAAGAAAGGTTTCCCTGTAGCAAGAGTCCTTAAACATCAATGCTTGTCATAACAGAATGCCAGAGGTTCCCTGCAATTTCTGAACATCTCAAAAACAGCAGAATGATTAAACATTAAAGGAACCATTTTTTAAATAGCTCAGAAATAATAATTGCTTGACAAAGCAAAAACCCTGTCAACTAAACTGTACATTGTTCCATTTCAAGTCTTCCCTTCTCCTCTGTACAAATATTTCCAGCACACCACCAGATGAGTGAACATTTTTTCGTAGACATTTCAAGTTAGAGGTTATTTTGTGGACAATATTTTAAGGGTAGCTGCCAAGTGACAGTTTGATCATGATCCTAAACCAGCAAAAAATGGTATTGCCATGGCTTTGGTCATTCTGATTTTAAAAAGAATCTTATTAAAAAAACACAAGCTTTGGGAAGTACCTCACAACCAGAGCATGAAGAAAATCACTCAGTTAAGCACAGAAGGCCCAGCCAGCTACATATCCCACTGTAAAAAGGGCCAAGTGATAATTCTGGGACAGAATAAAAATATCCCAATATTTTACCAGCAGTAATAACCAACCAGAGGGCATGACCCCAGTGTGTACTGAAGGGATACCAGCACTGCTTACCTCCCTTTTTAAGTTCTCCGAAGCATTAAGAGCAGATTTTTGCTCATCTGCCCCCTTTTCAGCTGCTGAAACTTTGGACTCAAACTCAGATTTTGTCTTCTTTCCCTTGCCGTGTGAAGATGATATGTTCTCTATGTGCTGGCCTGCAAGGCTGAGAGTTTCCAGAGTGTTAGGATCTGTACCATGGTCAGCCACATGCAATATTACACACACACCAGTACGTAGAGAAGCAAGCACATGCAGATGTTTGTTGCAAAGCCAGCAGAGAAAAGAACAACTCCCTTTAAAGCATTCAGAGTCACACACAACCTGCTTGGATACTCACCTCTCTGGTGGACTGACAAAAGAGGAAGGCTCACTCTGAGGGTCAGCCTCAAGTGTCCCACCAATATCACAGTCAGGTTCTGACTGCTCAGCTTCACTAGAGCTGACTACAGGGATATCAGCACGGGAATTCTCTATTGCACTGAAGGGAAACAAACAACATGCCTTTTTAGCCTTCTGATAATACAAGGAACCCTGACAATCAACCACAAAGATATATAGGTGAAAGTTTAAATGAAGCAACAGTCTCACAGAAATAATTAAGAAGAATGAAGCATGCTGTAGTCGTGGAATTGCATTCTCAGCCTACCCATGAAAGAACAGAATTTCCTTTTCCAGCCTGTTTGTCCCAGAAAGGAATTCAAAACAGGCTTCTCATCTCCCAGAACTCTCATCTAACATCTTACCAAAGGCTGCAATGGAGAATTATTCCCAATTAACATCTTCACAGTTACCTGGCTGCCAGCAATTTTCTTTTCCCTTTCAACAAAGAGATCAAACTCAAGATTGAGTTCCCTCACTAAAAGCTCCTCATGCTCCCAAGTCAAGAGACAGCAGTCAGAACAGAACTTGGCTAAAACTAGAGGAGAATAGGGGGGAGAAAAGTAGAGCCAGCCAGACTTCCTTTCTACTAATGTATTTCTTCTTTTTTCGCTGGTGCAACAAAAATCAGGGAACCCAGCAGAGCATCAGCCAAGCTGCACCAACAGCCCAAACCAGCTCATCTGCCCACTGCTTCACCTCTTCTCTCCCAGAAAGGCTGAGCACACCTCATCAGACAAATCCTGGGGCACAAACCAAACAGAAAGCCTCCCATCTGCTCGTCAGGAATGATGGAATGGCTGGGCACAAGAAGATGAGGCAAAAAGTAACTTCCAGGTGATAACTTCTGACTGTCCTCTCCTCTCCAGCACAGGGAGGGCTTTCACACTGATCCAGGCTACAGCCAGATCTAAGGCAAAGCTTTACTCTGCTTTCAGAATTTCCACATAAGCTTTCTTTAATGGAAGCAGCAAACTAGGTTAATCCAGTATCATGACAGAGCTGCCAAAACACAAACAGCACGTCAGCAACTTAAAAGGGGATCTTTTTGGTTCTCTGACTGCTGCAATTATCAACAGAGGCAGCTGCAACCAACCAGGGAGACAATTTTAGTACCTTTCATATGATAAATTTCCTGTGGTATAAAACAAAAAACCCATAGGTACTCCAAAACTTTTTGCTACATAGCAAAATCTAACAAACCTCAAAAATACAAGAATTTATTAGCTAGAAACAGGGAGTTATTTACCCTGTATGCCCCAAAATGCCTCCATCTGAGGTGCACAGTGTTTGGCTCTGCATGCAACTCTTTACTGACTAAATAAGGTTGGACCACTACATAAAACTGAAAAGCTCCACATATTCTCCATTTCAGTGGGTAGGTGACAATATGAATAATTATCAGCTGAATAAAATATGGGACAAGAATGAACTTAGAAAGTCCTTGCTCTCAGGGTGTACCTGACTAATTCTAGCAAAAGCTGAGTCTAGAAGCTGTAGTGTTCCCTCTCCTTTGGGTACTTTGAACTGCCTTAATTTTTAAAAAGGATTATTAAGCTCATTTCACACACAGGTTTCTTACTTCCAGACAGCAAGAGCTCAGATTATTCTTCAGTAATTTTTCCTCAGGTTAGACAGGGAGAAAAGTTACACTCAGTGCTGCTCTAAAGAAGGATTCACTACAAAGTACAACTTGTTTGGGATAAAATGCCTTTCAAAACATCTTGTTGACGTATGGAGCTGGCCCACAGCTGGTTTGGGTGTTAATCTGCTCAGAAAGAGACCACCTGTGACTCCAGAGAGCAGCAGTGCAGTTTGAACTGATGTATCAACATGCTCCTCTGCTACACCAGGTCTGCCCTTTCTTCCTGTAAATGGCACTGGTGTCACAACACCCCTGCCCAGCATGAACTCATCCATCAGGTGCTCCAAACCAAGTTTCTATTTTCATTCCTTTCACAGTTCAAGTCTCCCAAGTTCACCACTCTGGTATTCCCCAGCTATGACAGCCAGACAACTTCCAACAATTACCAGACACCCAGCTGAATGTTTCAAAGAAAATAACATCCTGTCTCCTTCTAGGACCTGACAACAGTAGAGCTTACAAGACATTACACAAATAAATCAGTGGAGTAGTCAAAAAAAGCTATAAAAAGAACAGGCTGCAGCTACATTCCAGTTCTGCCTCATAAAAACTGCAAATTTTGGAAGGCTTCCAGTTAAAGACACTGATGAAGTACCAAAATGTGTTTAAGTGTAAGCCCTGGCAGACTAGGCAAGATCAGCCAGCAAACAAAATTTCCATACCTTTTCCATGGTAAGGAAATGAAATTTGATAAAGCAGAAGAACTGAACTCTTAAAAAACCCAAAACACCTAAGACAAGTCTACTTCACTTCCAATATGTTCCATTTTTATCTAACAGAATAATTCATCTTTAGCAGCAGTCAGAACAAGGTTACTTCCCTTAGCACACATCAAAAAGCCCAAGGGGACTCGGTGAAAATCCTTGAAGAGTGAGTACATGTGAATTTGCATACTACAGCTCACTTTTGATAGCACAACATCCCACAAGAAAAGGGAAACAAAATGAAGTACACGGACTCTAGAAAGCTGCCTGCAGCAGAGGCAGCTCTGCAATACACTACTAAGCACTAGAACTTAACTGCCTTGACTGCATTTATATGAGAATTTGCTATTTTGTCACAAATCTTTTACTATCAGAACTTGAGGCTCTCTCAAGAGAGAATTTTCTCCCAAGAGAAAATTCTGCTGAGTTCTCCCTTAACTGAAAGCAGAGGCCTCAATGCCTGCTAACACAGATGTGAAAGCACATTTGTGAAGGGCAGAAATCCTAATGGTAAAGCCCTGAGGGTTTTTATAGTACAGATTATCTAAGCATGTTGGCTTTTCTTCAAAGCAGCAGCTTAGAAACTGATCGTGGCAATAGTATTCCACCTCATGCCAGTACACAACTGTTAATCCACACACTGAGGAAATGTGGCACACTCCATGAGCACTGACACCATAAACCAGCACAACAACTGTGGGGAGCAATCCTAGCTCCTCCCTACTAAACATTTTAACAAGAGCAGAGTAAAGGATACTCTCCCCAAGACCAAAACAACAAAAATTCAAGAGCTTACTCGGGTTGTGAGACTGGAGGCATCTCTGAGGTAGGTGAAGTGGAAGTGTTTTCAGTGCTTGGGACTATGCTGGAGGAAGCTTCATTTACATCGACTGAAGGTGGACTCACAACTTCAGGCTGGCTTGTTTCACTCATTTCTGTTGTCTGTAAAAACATTCCAGGGGAATACAGGCTTTTCAATTTTTACATTTTTCAACGCCTGAGTAAGCAAAGCATTCACACAGTAACAATAGTTCTAACAGTTCAGATTTCTGTCAGAAATTCATTTTGTTTCATCCTAGACCTAGGAGGCATTCTGTGCTACTCTGGGGTAGCTGCAATACTCTTCTATGTAGTCTGCAATAATTATGTAAAAATATCAACTGGAGCAGGCCTGTGCAACAGCTTCCTCAATGATGCATTCCTATAGAGACTGCTTGAATATTGCAGCAACCAAAAGAAACAATTCTATTTGCATGCTCCATTACAATCAAATTTACTGTTTTCATCCCAGAGTGAACTTTAGAGAAGGTTTTTAATTTCATCACTAATGGAGGTCCAAAATTATTTAAAGTTGACTCCGTGCTGTAAGTGAACAGAGAGATAAATCACTCGTCACTTTTGAGAGTTTAGTAGTCTTGAGTCTTATTTATTCTAGGTCTTCAGTTCTCATAAGCACACACACTCAAAGTAAGGCTTTGTAAACCTGAAAGAGCATATAACCACTGAAAAAGGTCAGATTAAACTCCTGCAGCCAAAGGAAATATTACTGCACAAAAGTCTCTTGTCAATAGCTACGTTACTCCAAGTTATCTCACTAAACATGAAGGGGTCAGGAAGGTTTAACAGATTTAAATATACCCAAAGCATGAAATAAATATTCTGAAGTACGTCCTATGTATGAGGTCTTGTAATCTACAAAACAAAAATGTGCAGTCAAATAAATAATCTTTTCCAGTGGGTTTGTAACAGTTCACACCAAGCACTGAGTTAACAGTATCAATGGCACAGAGCTGAAATGCAGCCCTTCCCCCATTTTAACAAAGGAAATGAAAGTGATGGAAGCCATGAAGGATCCAAACTAAAACGGACTGCTTTAATCACCAAGTCTGATCTACACAGAAGACCTCAGAGAAAAGACTTTTAATGTTTTATTTATAAATAGACATCCATACCTACAACATCCAATTTTAATTTCTCTTGGAAAGTTTTTTGTCAGTACCTACAAATACTAAATTACTCATTATTTATGCACATGGGAAATGCAAGGTCTGTCAGCTCACACATTTTCTCTTTTACTAGAAACGTGAGTCTGACAGCAACCCAGTGTCGAGGTGAAACCTGAGAGATGGTTACTCTGAACTGTAGATAACCAAAATGAAAGACTGAAATCCAAGAAGCATTTGAAGACTGTATGAAGACAGTGAATGAAACCAAAGCCTTGCCTGGTGGGATTTTGTCAAGTCATTGAGCAGTTCTTCCACGGAGTAACTCCGTGCACTGGTGTCTGGGAGCTCAGGCTCCTGGCTGGGAGCAGCCTCTTCCCCCTGGGATATTGAAGGGAAAACATCAGTCAGTCTGCAGTCACGGGCCTGCCATGCTCAGCTACCTCTGG
Source organism: Certhia americana (assembly GCA_018697195.1). Taxonomy (NCBI): domain Eukaryota; kingdom Metazoa; phylum Chordata; class Aves; order Passeriformes; family Certhiidae; genus Certhia; species Certhia americana. Next base: position 30,924,779 of record CM031864.1, on the reverse strand, counting down.
GACACACTGAATAGCAAGCAGCACTTCTTCCACCAGCAAAACATTGAGAAACTAAGCTACGTTCATCTTCAGACCCATGGCCCACCTGTGTTTAAAATCTCATCTGCACAAAGACTACATTAAAGCAACTCAAAACGATTCAGTTAAATCTTCCTGAAAAGACCATTTTAGCGTTGTCTTCAACCATTCCGTTTGATTGCAAAGGAAAGTTCCTCATTCTGCTATGACTTCCCATGTTGACAAACCCTCTCCTATCTCCCTGTTGCCCAAAAGAGGACAAAAAAAAAGAATTCCAAGCCAACTTGCATCAGACAACCATTAGAAACTAACACGTGGCACATTTCAGTTGTAGCAGTCTTATCAGCAGAACTACAGTGATTACACAAATCTTCCAGAACCTTTTAAAGCAACCTTCTCCTCTACAACTAAAAATTCACAAAATAAAAAGTATCAACACTGGAGGGGAAAAAAGTTTTAAACTCACCTGACTAAAACCAACAGAAATTTACACTTGCCCTTCAAACTTTTTAAAGTTTTAACTACAAAATATGCAAGCTGGTTTTCAGCAATACTTTAAAATACAGTAAGAATTGTGGTAGAAATTTACACCCATTTTGTTTTCTGAGGGCTATCTGCAACCCCGTGGCCAAATCCTGCAAGTGCCAGTGCTCAGCCCCAAAATGGGCTGCTGTGCTACACAACCCCACATGATATTAATTTGAGAGAATTACAGCACCTAGTGAAGAGCAGGAGATGCAAATCTGAGCTGACAAACCTTAGAGACAACCGAGCAACTTTTTTCCCCCCAAATATTATTAGCTCCCATCCCAGTCCCTAAGATGAAATAGCATCATGGCTGGAAGAGACAAGAGATCTAAGGCAAACTGATCAAGGGCTGCAGGACTGCTCCTCTGGAGCAGCACAGCTCCAGCAGTCTAATTAGGAGTAACAGACACTTGCTTAAGATTTCTCATCCACCCAAGAGATTTTCCTTAATGAGTGAAAACAACAGCCTAACATTAGTTTTCACATCTTTGGGTTTAAGTTCAGCCATCTGCTTAACAATGCAGCCACATTAACAGAATGAAAGGAAGAATGCTGGGGGGAAGAAATCATCCACCAGTGGCTTCCCAGTCTCAAAGCTTACTTAAAACTTTCCAGTATGATTGCATCAGACATCAAATTCAAGCAGAACTTTTTTTTTTTTTTTAGGTGGCCAGAAGAATAGGACTGAGTGCTATTTGGCTGTACAAGCTGGCAAAAAAATCTAGCTAAAAAACCCTAGCTGGTGAAATGCTTAAGAAACCCTACAATATTGACAGGGATTTTTTTATGGTCAGGCAGCCCTCCACTTGAGTCAGCTAGAATCCTCAACACATATTTTCCGAGTTTATTGTGGCATCTAAAAGCTTTTTTGGAATGAGGACCGTGATTAACACTACCACAGATTGCTGGAGGAAAGAGGAAAACCGACGTAAGAATACTACCCATGTTTAGAATGGGACTGATTCTGTACCTTGGTAAAGTGAATAAATGAAAATACCATGACTTTCTGACTCAACAGCATGGGTGCTCACTACACAATGCAAAATGCAGAAACTTGTCCTGAGTTAATCAGGGTGGGACAATTACACACGATTATCCTAAAGCACTGAGTAAAGTAAAAATGAAAGGTGCCACAGCTTATTTATTATACCTTTCAGGAACACATTTTAGCCTTCTTAATTTTTATTGAAGAGGAGGAATAAAAAGTGATAAATACTAACTTAAACCAATTAATCTGAAATCTTCTCTTTAGGAAAACAATCATCTGTCTACTGTATTTAATACAACACAGATGGAACTGGCATAACATGGCCTAGACTTGCCTAGCCCATCACCTCCTATTCCACACTCTTCCCCTGATGCCCACTTCTAACAGCTGGCCCCCAAATTAAATTAAAAAACCCAAAACACCAGTAGCTTTACTATTTATTCCTTTTCTTGCCCCAAACCACCCACCTGAATTGTTGCATAACTGCAACAAACGAAGGAAAGAAAAATAAAAATTTGGGAAGATATCACGGCTCAAAGAATAACTGAGCACATTAAACATTCAGTCCAAGAAGACCCTATAAAGAATCTTATTTTACAATTTAGTATTTAGTCAGACTGAGTAATTAATATGATGGATGCAGCATACCTTTTCCTGGACATTTTCATCCTCACTGGCCAGGGCACAAGCATCACCTGAAGCATACTGCACTGCCGATGAGAGACTGTCTTTACAAAAGACATTCCAAACAGGAAGCCTACCAAAAAAAAAAAAAGAAAAAAAAGCTTAATTTAAAATGAAATAGTACAATTCCCTCAGCATTGTCTCCCTCAATCTTCTTCAGCTGTTCCCATGAGGCATCTAAAAAATACAGGTACAGTTCATGGATACTCATTCACAAAAATCCATTTGAGGATTCAGTAGAAGTTAGCAACAGAAAACATCACAAATTTACTACTTCCAAAAGAAAAAAGTATCACCAAACCAGATCCTGGAGTGTCACCACATCACAAAGTGAAAGCTGACACAAATTAGCTATGTTACTGCAAGTTAGGAACAATTTGAACAGACATCCTTTGTCACAAAGCAATGGGATATTTTTAGCAATCATTATTACCAAGCAAAAACTTAAATCACAGACTAAAATACGAAATCTCCTTAATCCCCTGAACAGAGCCTACCTGAGAAGGTTTTGTATAGTCAACATCACTAAGCACATTTAAGAAAATAAGTATATTCAAAAAAAGCCACATGCAAAACCTCCCATGAGATTTGTTGGGTTTTTTGGGGTTTTTTTTTGGTAGAAATGGATTTAGTTCTGCAGAAAAGCAGCCATCAGCTGCACTAGCAGAGCATCTTGTCTTTCTCATCATACATGGTCCCTTCACATCCCAGGGAACATCTCCACTCTGAACCAGGCTGGGAGGTTTTCATGCTGACTTCAATCAAGTCCAGCAGAACATGAAGCAAACTGAGATTTTATGGAGTCTTCAACAACGCTGGAACACCACTTATCCACCGATTTAAAGACAAACATTCCCCATTCAGGAAATACTGTTTACATAACAATCAGGTGATCAGAATGACCTCCGTGAAAACACACAAACATCACCCTGCAAAAAAAGAGCCACCTCCTCAGAGGAGAGACAGGTCTACAGCATAGAACAATCTGAATGCAGCAACCTTCTGGCAAGAGTATTGAGAAATAAAAAAGTTTTTGAGAAATAAAATAGACTTAACATGAATCATAACAGTAAGATTATTAGCAGGTCGTTATTCACTTACAACTGGGATCACTGCTGCTTGGAATTTGAATTACCAGCTTTCCTCAAAACTCGAATATCAACCTTATTGGGAAGAGTCTGCAGTGTAGACTCCTCCACTAAGAAGGAACCCATGAAACAACAGACAAGTACTAAGATCTTAAGTTTCATATATATATATATTTTCTGTGGCTCTCTCCACAGAAGAGACAGTGCACAAGGAATTTGTGGGATCTGCCATATTACTATGGAGATGAGCAAATCAGGTGCTGCACCTCTGTCCCAGCCCCAAAGCACCTCAGTAATAATTTCTCTTCTCTTTGAGGTACCGTCTGTTCTCTGTACTAAATGAAAGCCTTCAAGTCAGGCAGAAGCAGCTGCAGTTACTGGAAAATAAAGAACTGAATGTAAGAGATGAAAATAATAATAACCACCTCTTGTAGCAGGTACAAAGTCTCACATCTCAATTGAGAATCAGGCATAAGCTTCTCACACATCTTCAATTCCCAGCCCATCGTGTAGTTACCTGTTTATATTGAGTTTTCCATCACAGGATGCTCATTTCAGAGCACGAACGAAATGTTAGCAGACTTCTAGCTCTCACTTGGAAAAATTAGTTATGCAAATACTTTGAGTCATTTTATTTTCTGAAAAGTGGTTTCAATCACTTCATGGTGAATTCTCATGCTCTTAACTCCAGTACCTCTGGTCTCTCCTTAAAAGATACAAGGACTCCCTGGTCCTTCACAAAAATACACCAGAAACATCAAATATTACAGAGCATCATCCCTCCCCTTCCCACATGACACAGGCACACACATTTGTTTGCTATTTTGCTTCCCCTCTGGGGGGCACCTCGGGTGAGCTGCACAGAACAGCAGCAACTCCTTGGGTGCAGAAAAGGAGATTTCAATGGCTGTGAATCAGCGTTTTAAAACACAAGGTCTGGCCTCACAAACGCATGGATAACCACCTTAGCACAAAAAGCACAGAAGGCATGTATTTCTTGCCTTAATCTATTGAGAGATTTCATGCAAGAACTCAGGCTTTATCAGGTCACAAACACAGCTTTTAGAAGAATGCAGTCTGGCAGCTCAGATTTAAGCTACTCTGATGTGATCTATGTCCAATGTCTTATTTACTTATTTTCCAGAATTCTTCTTGCTCTACTCCCCAAGTCCAACATGATGCCTCAAGTCTCCCAAAAGCCCTCCAAGCTAGGGAGGGGACTGAGAACTCATTCTGTGCTTGTGCATGCACCCACAAGAAAAGCAGATCCCTACTGCAGCAGAGCTTGCAGCTCTCAGGATGTATCCCTCAACTCCTGCCAGCAAACTCCGAGAGAACACTCAGAACACAACCCCACGGGAGACCAGCCAGTCTGGGAGAAATCAACTTAATAACCTTAGCAAGAACACCAGCAGTAGTTCTTTCCTTCTGACTTTTAACATTTGGCATATTAATTCAACGGGTTTCTTTAGATGAAAGGATAGAGCCCATAATTAAAAAAAAATGCTAAATGGCACAGCACCTCTGTTAACCATTAAAAAAAAGCCCAAAGATGAGAATCCAAGTGTTAATTTACAGAGAGCAGAATTCCCCTTGAGTTTGACTGGCAGTGTACACCCAGAGGAAGCACAGCAGCTTCTGCACACACTGATCTCTTTCCCTTTTTTGTGACCCAAGGTTGGGATTTCAGCGTGCTGACTCAGAACACAGCAAACCCAATGCCCAAATGAGCTCAGCCAGCAGAGACACCATTTCAGGTATGAGGTAGAGCTTCAAAGGAAGAGATTGTTCCAAACACGTCACCCACAGCTGGTGACTTACATGGATACAGAACTTCTCAATAGTTCCATTTTTGTAAGCGTGACTCAAAAACCACCTGCTATCAAATCTTATCAAGAACAAAGCAACCTAAGCATGACTCTTTGCCCTATCATTAATGCAGTTTAAAAGCTATTTTCTCTAATACACCACGAACCTTCCAGCTTAATGTGCACCAACCCGAAAGCAAAGGCTGCAAGCTCAGACAAAGCAGCAGGGGTGGGTGGGGGAATCTTTACTTTTCTCAGGGCAGGCTCGTACTGTGATTGCCCACTGAAGCAGAAATGCTGCTCACCCTTATCTGGATGGTTCACTACACTCATTGCTGCACAAATTGCCCATGGTCTGCTGATGAATGTTCTGCTTTTGAAAAGAAACACACTGAAATTCAAAAGTACAGGTGGTTTCGAAATTGCAGTGTAGGTTTCATGTGAAAGCCCATCCACTTCTGATTTAGCTGAAACTCTTCAAGCAGTTATGAAGAAGGCTGCAGAAAACTCTCAGAGATAGCAAAGTTATGGATAACTATTCCTACAGGCATAACAATCAAGGAGAAAACAGAGGCACCTGTTTGATGAAGATATCACCTCCTTCATTACAGAGTAATTGACTTTAGATTAATGAGCTTAAAACCATAAAAGATGTGAAAGGGCAAGGAAGGCAGCAAAAGACCTTTGGCTGTGAACAAGTCTTACAGGTCTGTGACTGCTTTCACCAGCTAAATGACAAAGAGAAAAAAAAAAAAAAATGCTCTGCAGGAATGAGGAGCTCAGCAGATCCACAACCAAACTCTCCAGGCAGCAGCAACCTGCAGCACAGGAAAAACAGCAAAGGAAGGGAATCCTCCCTCTGTCCCCAGCAACTTCAGGGAATCAATCTCTCCCTCCCAGCAGTTCAGCCAGGGGGACTTGTATTTCAAAGGGCCTGCAGAACCAAGTAAATGTCACAGAAAATGAAGACCAGGACATTATTTCAACCGGTCACAGGAGGAAAGCCACTTGTAAGACACTGAACTGCTGCAGCACAGAACCTGCCCAGACACAACATTAATTTCTGTGTGTGGAGGGGAAATACATCCTGATAAATGCAAAGAACCATTAATCTTCTTCAATACAAGTAAAAAAAAAACTGAACCAAACAAAACAAAGCAAAACCCACCACTCATTTGGAAGCCATTTATTACCACAAGAGCAGCATGTGTTACTAAGATACTTTTGAAAGTTATGATGGACCTTTAAGGGAGAAAAAAGCTGAAGACTAAAACTACAGATCTAGACTAAGCAAAGCTCTGATATCACCTCATTTCCTATCACTAACTTGATTCACATGCTTAAAAAAAATTAATCCCAAATCGTCTGAAATTGGAGCTTTCTTTGCAAATCCTTTGCCAATCTGTGGTTCTTTGCAATTAAGTTTTTAATAGCTTGCCCACACTTTGCAAAGAATGTGCTCTCCAAAGTTATTTCATTTATCTGGAGGAGCCAAACACAAAGCTGCTTCTGACAATACTGAATTTCAGAGCTACATTCAATGAGATTCCAACCCTTGGTTTAAAATAGGGCTCTCAGCATTCTAAATACCACTTGCATGCAAAGCTTTGCCAAAGGAGGTTCCAGGAGCACCAGATACTTTATCAGATTGAACTGATTTACTGCATCCCCCCCCCTTCAGCCACACAGGAATCTGCACCCTCTGCTCTGATCTGGAGATTGTGGGGACAATCCAGTAAGCCCTGAGGGGTGGTGGGGAAGAAAGCCAGCTCTGAGCCAAGCTATGCTCAGATATCAAGCCCAGGAAGACACAAGGAGAATACATTATTTGCTCATGACTGTCCACTGCTGTCCCAAGAGAACCCAGCTTCATTCCTTGCCTGCAGTGCTCCCAGGGTTACTCCCATTCTCTCCTGGAAAAAGCTGCTGAGATAACAGCACCTTCACAGGGACTCTGGGACCCCAACAAAAAAAACCCTACATTAAATGTAGGTTCTATAAAACCTGATACAAAGACCACAGGAAAACAAAACTGAGTAACTTCAAGGCTTTAAGGGTCTGTAGAAACCTCTGACCTGCACACTTTTCAACACTTCCCTCATTGCTTAAATTCATAAACTTGTCCACACAGGCACAGCAACAGCAGACTCGGGACCTGCAGCAACTCCTCATGCTAAAACCCACCCTCAGTGTAACACAGCTCAGCAGAGTGCCAAGGAGTGGGACATTACTGCAAGTTTAGCAATATCAATTTCAGCCCAGACCATTACAAAGCCACTCTTACCTGACTCCCAGACATGTACAATGTATTTTAACAGGCTTCTTATCTGTAAGGGATTTCAACGTTATTTTGATTGCCATTCCTTCGTGCACCTGAGCTAATTTTTGAACTGTTGGAACCTTTTACTAATACTCCTCTTTGTCACTCCCATCAATGTTTTCATTCACCCAAGCTTTGGGATGAGTTTGTTATACCAGCAACCTCATCATGGGGTAGAGGCCACTTTAGTACACCATTTGCATAACAAACAAACAAACTTGAAGTTTCTAGGACAAATCCTTTAGAAAATACTGCACGAACGCATTTCACTGATTTTCAAATAATTTTAGAAGGTAAAATACTCAATAATTGATTGAGACAAGCACTTGTTTTGCATAAGACACCAGAGCCCCTGCGTGCGTGTACCACCTTCAATTTGAGCAGGCTGTAAGCTGGGCAGATTCGATTTTCATTTTTAGGAGGCCAAGAGTTCCAGTGCAGCTTTTTCCCCAACCTTAACAACAGAGCAAAGACACTTCCAAACAAGACACTCCGTATCTAGGAACATACTTTCCAGTCTGAAATCAGATGCCTGGAACAACAGCTCTGATTATATCAGTGCTCAAATAATTTCATTTCTTCCTGCTATAAAACATAAAATGCACACAGAGAGTGTTTTAGTATCAGCCTTCTGAAGAGATTTAAGTAGACAAGAGGAGAAACAGCAGATAAAATTCTGAGTAACGGGCAAGTTACTGTGGCAGTGCTATCCAGTCTGACCTCTACAATTTTCAGGGTACACTCTCGGGGTGGATTTCAGTCAGAGCTCATAGGCCAGGGGTTTGCCATCAAAACCAGCACATCTTGCTGCTAAATCACCTTGATACAAGGCATTTCCTGGGTGCAGGATACTCCCAGAGTAACAACTGAAGGATCCTGAAGTGTACATGCACTGACCCCCATCCTCCTTTCCAGCACAGCTGAAAACCCAAGCAGCAGAGTTAATAAAAGCTAAGTAGGTCAGGATATGGCAATGAACTTGCTGGGATAAAAGACAAATTACTGGATGCATGATTTCTTTATTAAACTCCCAATTAACACTTTGGAAGTGCAGCTTATGGCAGGCAAAAGCTGATGTCAGAATAATTTATACAGGTTCTTCTTCAAACAGCTGTCACAGCTGGGCTCACTTCAGAGAGTCCTGGTATCCTACAAGTTTCTAAACCTACCCCACTCACTCAGCTCTGGATATTGGCAAACTACACAGCAGTGCCAAGTTTTAAACGTATTTTTTATATTCTGATCATCCACACAAAGGGATTAAGTGGAGCATTAAGAAGAATCTCTGAATTCAGGACAACAGCAGTCATTTGTCACGCACGCTGGAAGCTCCAAACTGCACAAACTCCTATTATTTTTGGAGCACTACATTCCTGAGCCATACCTCCACCAGAAATATTTCCCTGAAGCCATCCTGCTCTTTTCAAACTTGGAACAACCTCCTTGGCTCAGGTCTGGCAGAGCTGTGGCTGGTCCAGCTTCAGAAAGCCTCAAGTATTGATAAGTGACCCAAAAGCATCACATCCTCTTTATGGAAAAGAGGAAATCCCAAATTGCTGGCCAGCAAATCCCTACCCAGCTTCTGCATTTTTGTGCATCTCCTAAAACACAGTCACGTTTTTAATGCACAGGATGACATCTTCCAGTTCAAGCATCAAATTAATTCTTTTTCCCCCCACTTGATTTTTTACTAATCAGTACTTCCCCACTGAACCAACCTCCTTAAGTGAGCTTGAAAATGCACGATGAGAGATTTTAAAAATTCCTCTTTTAAGCTTAGTTTCAAAGAAAGAAGCAAAAAGCCCAGGTCAAAGACAAGGGCAAGAAGTTCAAACAGCCTCAAGTGTTCTTCCAGCAGTTGTTTTGTCTCATGGGTTCTTCCCTGACTTTTAGGGTTCCATTTGATCATCTGTTGGCCATCAGTTTCACCTGTAAAGAAAAATTTCTCTCCTACTAGCGAGAAGTTCTTTGAAAATTACATATCTAAAAAACTAAATTAAAAAATCCAGTGCTTGTAACACAAATCCTTCCATTGGCTATTTGAAGTTTCTTAACTGCTGAAGTGAACAAAGGTGCTGATTTTCTTGATAGTAACAAGTTAAATAAATCACAACTTATCAACTTCTATAGCCCACCAGCAGTGCATGAACCAACAGACTTCAAAACCTCCTTACAACTCTGACTTTAAGTGCTGAAATTAAAGCAGGTCCCAGTGCCATCCTGCAGACAGGATTCCAAACTCTCTAATGTGGATTCATATTTGGACAGCAGACTAGGAAACTGCAGTTGCACCCCTCAACATTTAAATGAATCCATTGGCTTCCAACCAAAAAGCAGCCAGGATGAACGCACAAGGTGAACCTTTCTTTTTTAACCTCTAAAAGGTTTGGGGTACTCCAGGGCAAACTCTGAGATCAGTTAAGGCACTGCTTGAAATAACCTTTTGAAGAGTAAGAAAAAGAGCAGCTCCATTTTCCTCCTAACCACACCAAAGAAGAACACAGGAGCTATCAGAGACTGACAGTACAAATACATTATTCCAACAAGACAGCTGAAAGTGATATTCCTTCGTTAATATGGAACTATCCTGGGGGATAAAAAAAAAAAAAAAAAACCAAAAATCTGAACTTTTTCACAAAATCAAGTCCTGGTGAAACAGCAGACTAAGAACACAGCAACAAAAAAAATTAAAAAATAAATCAACCTGACCATCTAGTGATCATTAAGCTAAAAACCCTTCCACTAACAAATTACCCGGAGGCAGGAACAGATTATCAGCCCTCAAGGCACTCCAATCAAGAAACAAAAACTGTTTTCCTAACAGGAATCCTAGCTATACAACTAAAACCTGCTGCCAGAACAAACTTTGCTGTCCAGGGAGTAAAAGCAAAGCTGTCTGGAGACAGCTCACCTGATCAAACCCACACGCCCAGGAGGGGCTTTTTGTTTAAATTTTGCTAAATGTAAACACAGCAACCGAGTTTTCAAGCACTTTTTAGATTTGCTTTTGTGTCCAAAGCCCAGAAACGCGATGTGAGGAACCAAAGCTGCCTCCAAACACAGCAACACAAACGTCAGCACCAGATTTGCAACTGATGGTGTAAAACAGAGATGCCTGGGCTCCCACTCTTCACCCAAGAGACAAGCCAGAACTTCAGGATGATTTCTTTTCTTAAGCAGACTATCTGAACAATCTGCAGGAACCGTACTGTAGTAACACACCAGAGTGTGGCTGTTCCATTTGCAGTGTTTGCAGTTTGCTGTTCAAGCCGGCTATCAGTTCTCAAACAGTGACTCACCAAGTTCAAAGAGGGCTAAAGTTTAAAAAGGTTGGAACTTACCGCACAGAAATACATTCTACTAATATTTGTATCCTGGTAAACGTCATCTCTTAAAGAAAGTATGAAAAGAAAGTAAACAGGGGATGCTGGAACAAAGCTGAGGTAATCACTATAAAAAACACTGTCAAAGGCACAATCAGTGCAAAAATTAGAGTTCATTTGGTTTAACTTCACGCTACTCCTGACAAAAGGGCTCCAAGAATAAGGCACTGTATCAGAGGATAGAGCTGAACCGGGAACGCGAGGATGCCTCCGGTAAAAGCACAAAGGGACAGCAACAGAGCCGGAACTCCGAGCCTCGGGGTGTGCCTTCAGCCGAAAGCTGGCACCTTCCCGGGGGGAACGCCACCGCAGAACACATCCCGGCTGCCCAGGGAGGCCGCGGGGTTCCTCTGGCTGGCAGCACCCCAAACCCCCCGGGCCTGGGGGGGCTGCACCGATCACCCGCACAGCCACACTGACCGCCCAGTGCCCCATGCACACCTCCCGACCGCCGGCTCCCGCACCGCGGCCACGGGCGCGGCCCGGGCTGCCCGCAGGCCGGCACTCACCAGAGCAGCACGCAGAGCAGGAGGCAAGAGCCCAGCGCCAGGGGCCGGCGGGGCGGCTCCCTCATCGTCTCCCCCGGCTGGCTGGCGCGGCCGGAGCGAGGCGGCGCATCCTCCTCGGGGCAGGGGAGCGGACCGGAGCTGAGGGGAGCGGAGAGGAGCGGAGCTGAGCGGAGCGGAGCTGAGGGGAGGGGATCGGAGAGGAGCTGAGCTGAGCGGAGCGGAGGGGAGCGGATCGGCGCTGCTGCACACGGCCCCGCCCCGCGCGCGCGCGGCCGTTACTGCCCGCCGGGCCGGGCCCCCGCCCCGCCCCTTGCCCCGCCTCGCGCGCTGAGCTGGAAGGATGCGCGTCACCCGCTCCGCGCCGCCAGCCAATGGCCTCAGCGCCCCGCGGGCGGGCCCCGCCCCCTCGCCACGCCGATTGGCCGGCGGGCTCGCCTCTCCCCGCCCCTCCGAGGACCCCGCTCTGTGAGGTGGGTGCGGCAAACGAGCCGTTAAAGGGAAATCGCCAATCGTCTGGCCGGCGGCCAAACCACCGGCCGCGAGGCGCCTGAGGAGCGCCGCCGACTCCGTTCCCAGGGGCATTTCAAGCACCCGCGCTCCCACGTTACAGTTGTTAATTTTTTTTTTTTTTTAATTTTGATCAGGCTTCTCGAAGGCTGCCGAGTGCTGAGGCCCTCGAAGGGAAAGCCGCGCGGGGGCTGCCGGGAATTGTAGTTCCGGGCCGGACGGGGCCGAAGCGCCGGTGTCCCGCCGCCATTTTGTGAGCGCCCTGAGGGGTCCGTGAGGGGCGGCGGGGCCCGGCCTCACCCCGTGCTCGTGGGCGTGCCCGAGATGTGTCAGCGCACACTTATATCCACCGTGGGAGCGAGGGCCGAGCGGGGAGTGCTCCTGGGAGACAGGGAACACAGGCCAGGCAGCATCTGGGACAGAAGACAGAGCCTCCTCTGGCACTGGACTGGTAGAAGAACACACCGGTTGTTACCAAAACACGAGAGGTTCTGTGGAGAACCCGGCCTAAACCTGCCCATCTGCAGCGCTGCTGGGAGGAAAACCTCTCTTGTGGCTCAGTCCTGCCCAAAAGACCCTCAGGATCGGGGTTCTCTGTGGTGGCGAGCAGCAAGGCCCGGCCCAGGCAGCCCTGCGAGGGGTGAGTCAGGAGGGTGCCACGCTGGAAACGTGCACATGTCAGGACTCTGAACGAGGAATGCCAGCTCAGCCCGCAGGGAGGGTGTGAATCACAGCAGCAGCAGGTCACAGCTGCTGTTTTCCCCAGAGCAGCTCCAGCCTCATGACCCGGCCTTTAGAGAGCTGCGGGATGGAGTCAGCCAGCAATGGAAACCTCGGGAAAGTCTTCGTGTCTGTTCTATCCCTGATTTTTCACCCTGTAACTCCGTTAACACCTGGCACTCTGTGTCCTCCTGAAATTCCCAGCGGGGTGGGAGCAGAGGCTGACACCCGCTGCTGTGTGCACCGGGACCGGGATTGCCTCTCCCCCCTCCCGGGGCCGGCGGATGCCTCGGGGCGTTTGCCCATCCCAACAACGCAGCCTTGGCCAGCACCAAAGCACCCATCCGTGAAGCACTGGAAATTCAAACAACTGCTGATCTGGCTGCTGCAAGGGCTGTAAGCATTCATTAACCCGTTGCTGAGCCTGTCTCCGTGTCCAGCCTCTGCTGTGCTCCCAGGACAGGAATTCCTGCAGCCTCCCCAACGACTGGAGAAGGCTCTGAAGCCACTGTGGCTCCCTCCTGGCACAGCTCCCACACACTGTGATCTGTTACCAGCACATCATTTCAGTGCTGGGATCCTGGAGAGAAAGCCCCTTTGAGTCAGTCCCCACCAGGTACGAGCATCCCCCAAAAGAGCCTGGATCAGCCAGACAGGGTCCTGATGTCCCCACCTCTGCCATACCCACATACCAGGGCTTGCTAAGCTTGTTCCTCAACCACTGATGAGCGATACCAGAGTCAAAAAAATGTCAGATTACCCAATCTCCCAACTAGAGCCCCTAATTAACCCAAAACCCAGTGGCCCATGGGGTTACCACAGAGCAAATATTTGTGTGGGATTCTCAAAAAGTTTGTAGCAGGGTTGTTTTGTCTTTTTTTGGGGGGGTTGGGTTTTTTTGTTTGTTTGGTTTGGTTTGGTTTTTTAGCCAAATTTCTCCAGGAAAACCCCAGGACAAGGTGAGCTGGTGCAGTCCCCTGGGGCTGAATTTGAGCTCACCCTGCATCCCCTGGGCAGGGGACATCCCTCTGCTGACCAGGAATAAAACCTGGGCTGTGGTGCTTGGCACCCCGGGGAGGGAAAGCTGGGGGAGGGCACCCAAGGGACTCCTTCAAAGCAGCAGGAAAGAGAAGGTGCTGCTGTTTTACCTGCACAGTGATGGGGCAGTGCTTGTCATTACACTCCAACACTGCACCAGGCCTGGCTGCAGAGTGTCCCCCAGAGATTTGGGCATTTTAGGACTGACTTCCAGAGAGACACCTGATCCTGGGGTACACCCTGGGCCCTTTGCCTTCCAGCACTTTGCAGCATTTGTTTGCTGCAGTGGCAAAGCCTTCTCTCCCATTCATTCCTATCTGCTCTTTACAAAGGCTTCTTGTTTTCCCAAGTGTTGCTTTTTTTTTATTATTTTTTTTTTCCGTGTGATTTAATTCACACAAACTCCTTCCTCTTCTGACTATTGATCTTGGCTCCTTACTGGTTAAAATAAAGTAAATCTTTCATAAGCAGGTTCTGACAACGCAACTTTTGTTCCTTCCAGACACAATTTCCTGTTTAATTTCCTGACTGTTTCTTACTAAGGAAAGGAAAAGCTGTAAATTGCAAGATTGCTTCGGAGACCTTCCTCTGACTTCAGATGAACCGTTAACCACTTGCAGGAGAGAATCCAGCAAACCAGCACAAAACTTGTTAAAAACCCACTCTATTTCTTCCTTCTCATCTGCGATCCGCACCGAAAGGAAAGCTGTGCAAAAAATACAGGTTGGGATCATTTCCCTTGGAAAATCAAAGAGGAGCAGCTCCACCTCCAGCTGAGCAGGTAATTGCTCTTTCATCACTCAGCAGACTGCCTGTGACACACGGGCTGTGCCTCCGTGGTCCCAAATGCGGACATCCCCACGGGCTCGGATTCCCACTCCCACACTCCTTTAAAATCCCGGGAGATGCCGACAGAGTCCCGCGGTCACAGTGACCTGTGGCTGCTCCAGCGGCACATTCCCGCAGGAGGGGTCACCTGAGCGCTCTGCACGGAGCCTCCTGAGGTTAATTACCGTGGTTAGGGTTAATTAAGGTGGGCTGGCGCCGGGCAGCTCTCGGCGCGCAGACACACGGTGACCGAGTGAAGCAGAGCCACTGCTCAGATCTCCTCCCCGCCCGGAGGAGGCCTGGATTCCGGCACAGGGGGAACAATGCCACGGCTCCCAAAAGCAGGATGGAGCCAGGAACACCTGTGCCAGCCCCTTGGGCAGCTCTTGCAGGGCACAACCAGGTCCAGGTCTCCTCCACCTGGCTCTTTAGTGGCTCAAAACCTGGGAGTCAAAACTTTATGTAAGATGAAGGAAATGAATTGAGGTGGGAATGTCACTTTTAAAAACATTTGTATTTCGGTTTCTCATTCCATGTGGCTAAATTTTAACTTTGCTTAGACATAGGAGATGAATTGCTCCAGCAGGGATGTCCAGGCAGGGTGCAGGAGGAAGCTGCAGCATCTCATGGCCCTGCTGCAGAACCACAGAGCCTCTGCATAACAGCAAACACTCTTTCCTACAGCCAGTGCTTGGGAATGGATGGAAAACAGCTTCCTGGGGAAGGGATCCACCTTATCCCAGCCTGGCTGGCAGGTGTTGAAGGCACAACTTCAGCAGCACCTTGGCAATGCTCTGACACCAGTGCAGAGAAGACAATCGTGGTCAGCCACTGGGGAGCTTCTCTTGCCATCTGATGGGGCTGATGGAATGGGCAAAGTGCAAAGGCTGCTGACAGCTCAGACACAGAGAATCCAAATTAATTCTTGTGATGGAAATGTGGTGTGGGACCAGGGGCTTGCAGTGGGGTGAACCACGGTGGGTGCCTTGGTGCTTCCCAGCAGCCGCTGTCTGAGCCCCCCTGGGAAAAGAAAATAAAACTTTTCACTGCAGAAACCAAGAAACGGCAAAACTTCGCTATGACAGTGTAAGGCTTTGATAGCCTTTATTTCTAGGAGGACAGTGTGGGCTGAAGCTTCCCCTTCCCTCTTCACCCTCTCCCCCTGGGGTGAGGAAAGCACCTGGTGCAGCCCGGGGCTGGTTTCCTCTATGGCCCTGTGCAAATCAAGGCCACAGTGGGGGATGTCACAGCACCTGGGCCAGTGCATCCGTGGCTTTCTCAGCACAAACCCACACCTGAGACCACCCCCCACACATCCCCGGGGCTGCAGGATGGTCAGAGCAGTCCCAGGGACATGGGAGGGTGGCCCAGCCCACACAGGAGCATCAGCACCTCTGCTAGATCCAAGTGAGGGGGACCAGGGGCCCAAAGGGCTGAGCAGGCACACACAGGGAACACCACAGGCTCAGCTGCTTCCCTTTCCCTTCCCCTTCCTGCCCCCTACTAAAAGAAACAAAATTCCCACCTGGCTCCAGATATTTAAAAACAGGGAGAGGGGTAGGGGGGTGGCTGGCAGCAGAAGTGTCACTCCTCAGGGACTCACATGCTCCAGGGGAACAGGCACATCCTGCAGTGCCAGCCAGGCACCCTCTCCCTGTGCTCTGGAGCTCCTGCTGCAGGGTGAAACTCCTCAGCCCCTCCATCAGTGCTCTCACCGAGCACATGGGCTCCTGCTTGGAGCTCCAGGTAAATGTTCAAGGGAAGAGGGCAGGGAGGGCTCCTGCTGTGAGTATCTCCTGGGGAAATTGCTCTGTCTCCAGACTGAGGCCAGGCTGTGTTGGAACAAAAGCTTCTTTACTTCTCTACCAGGCAAATGGGAAGGTGAGCACAGAGGAGGATGCTCTCGCAGCACACCAGGCTGAAAGAGGGACTTGCAGCCTCTTTTTGACCTGTGCACACCGATTTTTTCCCCAGCTACACTTCTTAGAAAAGCCAACAGTGTTTGCATACACGGTTTCATCCAATATCCCCCTCCCCATTTACAGAACAAAGACATCGCCGTGGCAGACACCAAAGCCTTGTTAGAAACTCCGTGTCCCTTCACACGTCTCAGGCTGTGTCCCAGAGCTGCCAGGGGAGGGAAGTGGCTGCTGTAGAGGCTCGGGGTGGGGCAGAGTTGCCCAGGGAGCTGCCATTTGGCTCCAGCCACCACCCTCTGGGGGGACGTTGCTTTTACCTGCTGGGGAGGTGGGTTTTTCAGGTGTTTTGCCACCTGCAGCTCTTAATGCCTTTCCACCAACTGTGGAAGAGCTGGGTCAGCAGTTCACATCCCATCCCTACACTACACATTTCGGGATAAACAAGGGGGAGCAGAGTGAGAAACCAGTTGGCAAAGCTTTGTTTTGGAGCCCCAGCCCTGCTCTGCCAGGTCTTGGAGACACCTGTGTGCACCACAAGACCCTCCTTGTTCCCAAAACTCAGTTTTCACCTTCCAGCTTCCATGACAACCCACGCTCAGGTCCCAGGTTTTATTATTTTATCCCCAAGGTCTGGTTTCCCCCCTGCCTCTCTGTGTTAGAGACGTCCCATGTACGGCTGAATGTTGAGCTGAAGTTTGGATTCATCCCACCCTGGGAGAACCTGCAACTTGCAACCTGCAACTCTCCCTGCAACTGGAAGAGCACATTGCTGATGTCCTTTTTGGCTGTGGTTTCCCTAGGAGGTTTTCTTTTTTTAAAGCAGATTAAAACCCAAGAACATCTTTACTAGGTGACAGCCTGACCCTGGATGGAGTTCCCCTACAAAACAGGTCCTGCTGACCCACTGCCCTGGAGCTGGCCAGGCCCTGGGCTGGGTTGGCTTGTTCCTTTTTCCAGAGCCCAGGGTGGCTGCTGGGGGAGGCTGTTTTGCCAAAGGGCTGCAGGGATCCATGCTGACCGTCAGGGAATGCCAGGAGCGAGGCAGCTCAGTTTCACAGCCCCCCCCCACGTGCTGTGTGTTCCAGAGGTCACATCCCTGCAGGCGTGTGTCTTTCCACATCACACCTCTCCTGCCCCAGATCCTCAGCATTCCCATCTTTCTCCCCCTGCAACAGGCTCAGCAAATCCCAAACCTTGCCCAGTCCAGTGTGGGCTTCTCAGATGCAATCCCGATTTCCTGTACTGCTCTGCCCAGCTCTGAGCAGGGTTTCTCCAGCAGCCTTGGCACCTCCTCATCTCAGCTCAGGAAATCTGACCTGCACACAGGGAAGAGAGATGCCTGGGAGAGCTGGAGCAGCACCAGACTCCTCCATGTCCGGGCCCTGCAGGGCTCCTAGGGCAAGTAATCCCCCACAGGGCCCAGCCCAGCTGCAACGCACTGGACTGGTGGGGTCCCAGTCCGTGCTGGAGATTTAATCCAAACAATCCTTAAATAGGTGATTGCAGGAGAGCAGGCACAGCCTGTGTCATGGGGCCTTTTAAGGCAGGAGAAACTCTGGACATGGAAAAACGCAGCAGCTGGAGCTGCGCCAACCTCCCCCCTCCCTGAAAAACATTCCTGTGGAGGGAGGGCTTGGCTCTAGGGTCAGAGGGGAAGGCTGGGGGATGGCTTGGCAGAGAAACAAAGCCCAAGGATCCATAGCTGTGGGGTGACAGCAGGGATGCAGGGGGAGAGCCCCGTCTGAGGGGAAGGCAGAGGTGCAGGAGCCATCCTCAGCCCCTTAGCAGAGCGTGCAGTTCAGTTATTTTGAAGCCAATTTCTGCAGCACAAGTGATGGTTCCATCCCGAGGGGAATTGGACACACCTGGAGGCAGCCCCAAGCTGCTGGGGGGGTGCAGTGCCTGCCATACTTTGATACTCAGGTATCTCCAGTGGAGGTCCAGATCAATCCCAGCTGTTTCAGGCCCAGCCTGTCACCTCTTCCAGCCTTCCTTCCAAACAACTTCAGCGGTGAATTCCAACATCTAGAGCTGGCAGACAGGAAACAAAGCTGCAGAATCTGGGGTCCCTTTGCAATGGGCAGGGCTGAGCCAAGCCTCAGCATACACAGAGCTTGCAGTGCCATGGCACCTAGCTCCTCTCCCCTGAATTTCAGCAGAGGGGCTCAAAGCACTCGCCAGAGGCCAGTGGCACTTGGGGACACCTGACTGTCAGCTGAGGGAGGTCTTATGGCACAGAACCCAGAGTGGGAATTCAGATGCTCACAAAGGACTTCTGTATGCTTGACCTTAGCTATTGCTTATCCCTGCCAGGAGAGCTCCCGGGAGGGCTGAGGGATGACTCCAGGGCACAAGGTCCCCTCTGAGCAGCAGGTCTGGCTGGTGACAGTGACGTGGCGGGTCCCGTGGTGGGGCCCCGGGACAGCTGTGCAGGCAGGAGAGTCACTGCCCTGCGGCAAAGTCTGGGCCACCTGGGCAGAGCCGAGCTGCCCTTTGCACCGTGGGCGGTGCCATCACACGTGGCAGTCACACGCTGTCCCCTCCTAGGGACACAGTGCCAGCACAGCAGTGACAGCCGTTCCTTCACAGACCACCCAGGTGAGTGCCAAGCCGTGCGGTGTCGGCCTTGCCAAGGGTGCACTCAGAGCCAGAGAGGTCCCCTTGTCCAGGGGGGCACCCCGTGGGGGCTCCAGCTGCTGTGCTGGCATCTCCCAGAGGGGTTTTGCTTTGCTGGCATCCCCCAGCGTGGCTCAGGAGCTCTGTGAGTCACTGACCAGTCCCAGCCTCACACCTCTGCCTGTCACCAAAGGGCACTTTGCTGGCTCACAGCAAAGATTTGAAAGGGAACACCTTTCAAAGTACTCCTCACCTCTAGTCACTTCACTGAGGTTTCTACGTGGACCTGACCACGTGGAAGCAGCCTCATGCTCCAGCCCAGCTCTTCTTGGTCCCCAAAGCATCACAAATGTGCAGGGGAGCCCAGGGCCAGGTGACAGCAAACTTGCTGTCACCATACACGGCAAGAGCACAGCATTGCCCTGCCCATGCGAGGTGGCATTCCTCTTCTGTGATGGTCATGGCATTTCTCAGAGCAGCAGGAATGGCATTCTGCCCTCCCAGCTTTCCTCCTGCATGCCCCAGCTTTACTCCATGACTTTGGGAGAAGGACATTTCGTTCAAAATCTCAAGTTCCCAGGCCCTGGGCATCAAGGCAATGCCAGCAATCACAGGAGCTGGCAGCACTCCCTGTCCCTGTGGGCACTGCCTTGTGCACATGGAGGCACATGCATGGCTCTGTGCAAACTGTGGGGCTGGGGGCTTTTAGGAAGGGCAGCTAAAACTGAGTCCAGCCTGGCCTGGAGCCTGCTGGCATCACCCCTTGGCACAGGGCACCTGCGCAGGGCGAGCAGCTGCTTCTGCCCGGCAAGTGCAGTGATACGGGCTGGGAGGTGGCACCTTCTGGATGTCACTGTGGTGTGGCTCAGCCCAAGGCCCCTGCCAAAGGCACACCAGCAGCGGGGGCGTTACCTGCTGCTCTGCACGTATCTGGGTGAGGTAGGATCTGTTTGGAGAGTCTCCTGTGGCAGGCTCTGGGGTAAAAACAAGCCACAGCTCTTTCGCCCATTGCTGCTATGACAGCAGGGCCGTGATTGCCCCTTCCCACAGCACAAGCAGGGCACTGTTCAGGGCTGCTTTGCCCCGGGCCGAGGCCTCTCGAGTGAGGCCAAAGTAAGCAGCTCCTCAGCAGCAAGCACCTCTCCGGGGCTGGGAGAGCTCTGACCTGAGCACAAGCAAACACAGACTTAGGGAAAACACCTCTGGCCTCTGTGAATCCTCCCTTAATATGCCCCAGTCCCCTTGCCGCACACGCTGAGTCCCTTTGGCGTGGAGAACGGCAGCATAGGAGATGGATGTCCCTGCAGAGCTGCACCTCTCCAGCCCTGCTATCCTCCTCCTGCTCCACTCTCGGGCAGGGCAGGACTGAGCTGCGAGCAGGCAGGAGCTGCAGGGGAAGGGCTCCCTGTAGCATCACACCCACATTCCTGACCTGGCTGCCGGAGCCTGGTTTGGCCAGAAAAGCTGGCACCTCGCTGGACCGGGACAGGGAGTGGGGCTTGCAGCGTGGGCTGGGGTCATGCTCCCAGCAGCAAGGCTGGGTACCGGCATATCCAAGCACAGAGAGGCCCTGACTAAATCCCATCGGCCGGCTGTGCCCTTCTGCGTGTGGCACACCCTCAGGTGTGGCACCATGGCAGGAGCTTCCCTCCTGCCCGCTGGGCCGGCCGGCTTGCGGCGCCAGGCACAAGCGACACAGCCCCCAGCACGCACCGGCAGCACCCCGCGTGTGGGACAGGCACTTGTGGCTCTCGGGATGAGCAGATCCCAGCACCGAGCTGCGCCCTGCCCTGAACCCACCCCCAGAAGCTGCTGAAGCTCACACGGAGCGGGGAGCGCGGCACGGGGGGGAGGTGAGCCCTCTCAGGCGTGGTGGTGCCCGGCAGCGGGGACGCGGGTCTCCGGGCCGTGTCCCGCAGCTCCGGCCGGGAGGTGGCGGCCGCGAGCGCCCCGGCGTTCCCTGCGCCACCTCCGGCAGCGGCGGCGCGGCCGGGCCCGGTTTCCGCAGTGTCGCCGCCCGTCCCGGGGCCATGGAGCCGCTCCCCGGGCGGCGGTGGCAGAAGGTGCTGTACGAGCGCCAGCCTTTCCCCGATAACTACGTGGACCAGCGGTTCCTGGAGGAGCTGCGGAAGAACGTGCACGCCCGGCAGTATCGGTACCGGGCCGTCGTCTTCCAGTCGGGAGCGGTGGTGCAGCAGCTGTGCAGCGTCTGCGTCTTCGTGCTCACCTGGTGGTACATGGACGCCGGGATGCTGAGCCCGCAGGGGCTTTTCGGAGCGGCCCTGGTGTCCTCCCTGCTCGGCTACGTCCTGTTTGACGCCGTGGACGGCGGGGCCGGGCGCTGGGCGAGCGGGCGGACGCGCTGGGCCGACCTCAAAAGCACGCTGGTGTTCTCCGCCTTCACCTACGGGTTCTCGCCGGTGCTGAAGACGCTGACCGAGTCCATCAGCACGGACACCATCTATGCCATGTCGGCCCTCATGCTCCTGGGCCACCTCATCTTCTTCGACTACGGTGCCAACGCTGCCATTGTGTCCAGCACGCTGTCCCTCAACATGGCCATCTTCGCCTCGGTGTGCCTGGCCTCGCGCCTGCCTCGCTCCCTCCACGCCTTCGTCATGGTCACCTTCGCCATGCAGATCTTTGCGCTGTGGCCCATGCTGCAGAAGAAGCTGAAGGCCCGGACGCCGTGCTGCTACGTGGGGGTGACGGTTCTGTTTGCGCTGGCGGCGCTGGCGGGGCTGGCCACGGTGTCCAGCGTGGGCGCCGTGCTCTTTGCCTCGCTGCTGCTCGCCATCTCCTGCCTCTGCCCCTACTGTCTCATCCGCCTGCAGCTGCTCAAGGACAACATCCACGGACCGTGGGATGAGGCTGAAATCAAGGAGGACCTCTCCAGGTTCCTCATGTAGGCCCGGCCCAGGGGACCCTGTGCTGTGAGCAGTCAAAGGTCCTGGCTGGGGGCAGCCCTGTGCGGGAGGACTTCTGAGCCAATAAAGTCTCTTACACAGCAACAAGGACCACTTTGGTGTTCCCCTCAGGATCTGATTCCAGACCTGACTGCGAGGGTTTGGTGAAGGAAGGAGCTGAGCCCTGCAGGGGCAGGGAGGAGTTGGCCCTGGCCATGCAGACCCAGGCCAGGGGATGTGTCCCACGGAGTCCTCAGCCCCGGGCCCCTCAGGGTGTGCTGGGCACTGCCAGCGCTCCCCGGGAGGGCTGGAGGGCAGGGCTTGGTGAAGTTGCTGTGGGCAGGGGTGCTGAGGGGGGCTGCAGTGGGGGCAGAGCCCTCCTCAGCTGCACCCTGGCCCTTGTGGGTGCCAGAATAGCCTCCCACCACACTACCCTACATCCCTTAGGACATGGGGGCATGAGAGGGCATCACACCTTCCTCTCATCTCTAATCCGTTTCCAGAGGCAGATCTGGCCTTGCTGCAGGGCCGGAGCCCGAGCCAGAGGGATGGAGCTCAGCAGAGCCCCCATGGGTGCACACCCACCTGCGGGGGAGATGCCAGGCTGCTGGGACAGCAGTGGAGCCCCATCCGTCTGTCCGGTGTCAGTCTGTCCGGCCGCGCTCCCACCACAACAGAGGGCGCTCCCGGCAAACAAGTGCAGCTGGAGGCCCCGGGCCGGGACCTCCCCGTCCCTGTTCCCATCCCTCGGCGAGCCCAGCCCCGCTCCGGGGAGCTGAGCCCTCCCGAGCCGGCACCGCAGGAGGAAAGGGATCCCCACACCTGCCCCAGCCCCATCTCCCAGGGCTGCATTTGGCATCGCCCGGGTGTTTATGGAACTTGTCCTTTGGAAAAGCTGCAGGAGTGCAGCTTTCTGCTCGATTTTCCCCATCCCAGCGAGCGGGCGCTTTTCACGCGCTCCTTGGGCTTTCTCGGAAATGAGCAACCCCCGGCGGAGTCCCCCACACCTTCAGTGCTTTGTTACTGCTCTTGCCAAGTGTTAAATGTTGCTGTTGTCGTCGTGGTAACGACTCCATCTCATTTTGCTTTTAATTAAAAGCTGTAGAAGTTTGGAGCCCGTGCTCGGGTCTCGGAGGGAGCACAGAGTAACCAGATGCTGAGAGTCAAGATGACTTTTTTAGCTCTGCAGAAAGCAGACCGTTTTTTCACAGGGAGCTTTCCCAGAAAGCTGCTCAATGACCCCGATGTCCCATCTGACACTGGGCTAATGCCAGTATAACACTGCCAATCCCAAACAGATTCACAGAGCCCACTGGCACAGGGGCAAGGCTGGAATGTAAATTAAAAAAAAAAAAAAATCATCTCATTCGCTTGGCCCCTGGCTATCACAGCAGAGGCTACGAGAAAGCAGAGCTTCTGTTGCACCCACTCCTCCATGGAGCAGTATTTCCCCCCAAATTCACACTGTTAAAAGCAGTTGTGGGTTAGGAAAACTGCAAGAATTTACCACTCAAGCATTTTGGGTGGTGGAGATGGACACAGGCTGCCAGCTGCCCCTCAGCCAGAGCAGGGAGCTGTGCAGATCATCCGTGGTCACCTGTGCAGATCTGGGGACCCTGATCGGCTCCATCCACCATCCCCAGGGGGATGCAGCCTGTGTCCCACCCAGCCCAGACCTCTGTGCTCTGCCCCAGCTCCTTCCCTTCATCTCCTCAGAGCGAGTCACACAATTGTAGGACTGGATTAGAACAGCTCAGTCCTTGCCTTGCCTGCAGAACCCTGGGGACAGGCTCAGCCCTCCCCTCACCTGCTCACAAAGACCCCGCCACCCTAACCTGGGAAATGAAAACAAAATTCCACAGCCTGGATGCACAAAGGAGCCTTGAAGGAAGGAGGAATGCAATAAGGAGCCAAGGAGAGGAGAGAGGACAGGATAGGACACACAAAGGGCAGGCAGGGTTTCCCTAGGACTTCCCTGACCTTCTCCTGAGGACACGTGCTCTGCAGTGCTGTTGCTGTTTAAGCTGCTGTATAAACGGCTATTATTGTCCCATATACGGGATGTCTGCATGTCTGAGGTCAGAATATCCTCTACAGAACAGGATTTTGCCATAACTCCACACCTGTCCAGTAAAGCTGGATGCCCTTTGGGCATTTTTTACCTGAGCAAACCCTTACTGAGACCCAAGAAATGGGTCCTTGACTGTTGATGCAACAACTTCAGCAACCAACCCTAAGGAGTTAAATGTTCTGTTGCATTCCAAGTTTCTTTCCCTTAGGGTTCAGTCCACTGAGATCAGACCTTCCACGGGACATTTTCTTTTGATTTGAAGCTGGCCAAATGTGAGTAGCTGTGAAGTGGCCGGGGATCGGCCTTGTTCCTGGGGGAGCTGCTGACACGTGCCAGCTGGAATCTCCATCTCCAGCTTTGCTGCATGGCGAGGCCAGTGTCAGCCACCCACACCGCACTGTCAGGGGGGACTGGATCTGGGAAGCCTGCAAAGAACAAAGCTTGACTCTGATCAGGAAACCAAAAAGTGTTTTTGGTCCTAACCCATCACCCTTGCAGCACCCTTGTCCCTCTCCCACAGCCGCAGAGCGAGCACCAGGGCAGGCTGCAAACAGCACCGACCAGGTGAAACAGCTTCTTCAAAAAGTCACCCTGAGAGCTGATGCTAAACAATGTGCCCGAGTTTCCCAGCAGACCAGATCCTGTGTCTTTCTACTTCTGAGGTTTTAGAAACGGCTGCCACAAACCCACGGAATCTGGAGTCCTATTTTCAGCCATATTTTTTACCACAGGAAGGTAAAGGTTTGTGTGGAGGATTTACCACCATAAAATGCCCCAAGAAACCAGCTTGTGCCTGCCAGCCTAATGTGTTGGAGGCCAGCAGGGATTCAGCAACAGTTCCTGGCTGGGGGCTGTGGGCCAGGCCATGGAGCTAAAGCATCGTCCACCTTTTATCTGTCATTGGTCCAGTGCTGCAGCACAGAGGGATTGCAGGGAGAGCTTCCCCCAGCTCAGAACAGATTTTTGAGCAGCCTGGAGAGAAAGCAGCTTGTAAAGTTCAGCCTATCCCCCTTCCCTCTTACCTGAGGCATGGGCAGAACGTCCTCAAGAGCTCAGCAGGTACAAACACTCTTGTTTCTGTAGCAGTCCTGAAAGTGCTCAGTTCCTGTACTCTGCTGAGACCCTTCTGTCTCAGCACCTCACGGGTTCCACAAGGGAAAGCTACAGCCAACCTCAGCTACTCCATTCCTGGGCCAGTTGTTTTCCTGGAACTGTAGGTCTCCTTTTATCCCTGTCTCAGGGTGCTGGGAAGCACCTGGCCCAGTATCAGCAGTTCCTAATTTAGCACATGCATTTCAAAGGTACAGCAAGGTTTGGGAGTTTTCTCCAATTTTTACTACACCGTTGCTGTTTCTCTCTCCTCTCAGCAACTCTCCGTTGCTGGCCTCTCTCTACCAAAAGACCAAGTCTAAGTGAGAAGAAGGAAAAACATCTGTAAGGCTACAGCTTTCTGGGCTTAAATCCCCTTCTACTTTGAGCAAACTCAGTGTCTGCTATTTACCAGCTCTTGCAGGTGGTTCAGCAGCTCCCTGGATATTTTAGAGGTCAGCAGGACCCAAATCAGCTGCAACAGGAGGAACTGCCCAAATTCAGCAAAGCTGAATCAGACCAGGCTTGAAAACCAACACAGCCTGGCTGTCATCTGTCATCCCTTCCCCACAGCCCAGGTGATCTCATCCCCTCCCCTGTGCCCATCCCAAGCAGCAGCGCTGCAGCTCCCTCTCAGCACCACCCCCTACTACCCAGGCACATCTGGCAGGGCCCCTGAAACACCAGTGCCCAGTGGTGCCTCCTGACTTACCTGCATGGTTTGTGAGACACCCCCTTTGCTTTCCTGTGAGGGAAAATAGCCAGTTAAACCCATCAGGTTCCCTTTTTTTTCAAACTGACTCTTCACAGACTTCTCGGGCACTCAAAACTAGCACATCACCTAAATCCCAGATTTTCTCTTTTCCACAGGAATGGACACATTTGGAATCCCAGAGGTAGCTCCTTACAGCTGTTCGAGCTCAGAGGCTCCAGTGAGGTCGGCTTGCAAGGAATTCAGAGGTTTAGCTTGAAGAAAATGGTCAGAACAGCTGCAATTTATTTATAATTGTGTGGATTAATCAGTCTAGAGACTGTCTAGAGACTGCTGCAATCTTTTCCTTCGAGTTTCCGCTCAGCCAGGTGCTGCTGCTGGTGCACTGGACGTGTTTTGGAACTCTGCTGGCTCTTCTTCCTGCTAATGCTAGGCCAAAGCCATTATATGGAGCAATCCTGGTGGTGAATGAGTTCCAAAGCAGTGCTGGAACTCCAGCAGAATATCCATCCATGCCTCCCTCCACAACCTTGGAGCCCAGGTAATTTCTCCCACACGGTAAGAATGTCTCCATGTGAGAAAGAGTGACTAGACCCTTCAACAGAAACACAAGACACTCTCCTTTTGTAGTCAGAATTTTATTTTCTTTACACCCAGGCTTATCATTGCCATCTGAAAAGAAAATCTTTCATTTACAAATAGTCTAGTGCAAATTAAAGGTAATTTTGGATTAAAAATAAAATAAAATAAAATAGACATTGCATGTAACACAAAAGAAATATGTGTGTTAGGATGATCTTCCTGGAACAGCTGGTGGAGGTCGCCTAGGAAAAAACCAAAAAATAACCCAGAAATCACAGGGAGATGGGGAGATTTAAAACAAAAGGCCAAGATACAATAAAATGACTCATATACAAAATTATCTTAATAAAATGGGTTAAGAGAAAAAGGCACAGAACATGCATATTAAGGAAAAAAGAGCAAGAGCAAGATTAGAATCAGCTGGCTCTCAGCACAGCCTGGCTTTCATCCCCACCGCCTCCCTTCTGACTTGCCAGTGCCAGAGAACCAGAACAATCCCATCCCAGGTGTGGAGGTCACTGGTCACAGGCTTTCTCATTTTCCTGCAGCAAATTATACCCTGTGGAAGAGCTTTTCCCCAGGCAGCCTGAAAATTCTCACCACCGTCTGCTTCAAACCCTGCTCTTGGAGTAGAACTTGGGTGAGGTTCTGATGGAATGAGGAATGATCAAACACGATGGCCTGTGGGGGGGGCTGGGGTGTGTGGAGGGGACATTGCTGGGGAGGGTTAAAAACAAAGCTGGAGAGCCCCGTGGCAGAGAGGGCCCAGTGCAAAGAGCAGCTGCACCCGGCACAGAGCACTCAGCTCTACCTCAGCAACATTCCTGGAACCAGGCTCATCCAGGGGGAGGTGACATGCTCCAGCCAGAGGGGACATGTGGGACACTGCTGTTCCCTCAGGGGAGTGCACAAACTGCCATGGCCATTAAGGACCAATCAAGAAATCTCCAAAGGTGATAGAATGCAGCAGGCATGTTCCTGCTGTGCTCATCCCTCCTTTTGCTCCCTCTTTTCCCAAAACCTGAGGACTCACTTAGCCACTGTGGTGTTCCCACAGGAAGCTGTTGTGCCCTTTGTGCCCTACAGAATCTCCAAGCACTGTTTGCAGCCACTTGATCAGCTACCTCCTGATCTGCAGCAGGAACTGAGCAATGGCCACATCTGCACATTCATACACAACCTTTAGGGGGAAATCCCTTTCAGGCACATTGTAACTCCAGCTCCTGCTTTGGAGGACTCAGTCTGGCCTTCTGCTCAGCTCTGAAACCCCTCTAAACGTGCTTTCCACGTGCTTTCCTCAGCAATAAAGTGAATCCCAGGTACTGATTTTAAAACATTCATCCATTTCCCAGCAAAATATCTCTGCAGCACTCCAAGGCCCTCGCAGGGAGGGGAACAGGCTGAATGCTTCCCAACGGGTTCCATCTCCTCTTTAATGACATCTCCAGTGATCTCAGCACAACAGCACCTCCAATAAATCCTCCCTGCTGTCCCCACCGAGGCAGTGTGGAATGCTGAGATGATGGTGCAAGAGACAGAAGACACCACTCATACACAACCAGAAAAGTAATAATAAAAGCCCATCAAGAATTACAGTTTATTTCAGGTTCAGAAATGCAGCATAACATTTTTACAGCAGGTGTATGTGATGCTCAGTAATGACCACAGTTTCGGGAATCCACTCGCTGTGCTCAAAGGTCAACACCAAGAACCATTTACAGATTACGAAACCAAAGGCAGATGTTTTGGCTCACATGAAGTAGGGCATTAACATACAGAGCAAAAAAAAAAAAAATTAATAATAATAATAATTAAAAAAAAATTAGAAAGAAAGAAATGAAGCGTTTGCTTCTTACAAAAAAGAAGTCATCGTTTACCCCATCCTGGAAAAGTAAAGAGACAGCAGTAAAGCAAACAGCCGGCAAGGCAGGACAAATCATAGATCAAGCAAGAGTGGAGGACTGTCTGGACGGGAGGAGCCATCGGCATCAGCTCGCCTGCAGACAAAGCAAGAGGAAAGACAGGCA
Source organism: Certhia americana (assembly GCA_018697195.1). Lineage (NCBI taxonomy): Eukaryota > Metazoa > Chordata > Aves > Passeriformes > Certhiidae > Certhia > Certhia americana. The sequence goes on along the minus strand of CM031864.1, from coordinate 30,896,438 downwards.
GAGTAACGTTCATTTACACAAGGGAATGTTCTGTGCCGGCACGGGAGCAGGAGCACAGCAGGAGCCGTGCCAGAAGTGCACCAGGAGGCTCCCTGGTGGCACAGGGACAAAGCAGGTGTGCTCTCAGTTCTGGAGGTTTGGACTATTTTAAGACAGAAGGACAGAACTAGTCAGGAATCTCAGTATGCTGTGCACATCATGGCTAGTGGAGCTGTCTGGAACACAGAGGGTAATATTTTCTATGTTGTACTTGAACACCAAATGCCATAACCTATAATGTATCTTCTTTAATATAATAAATAATCTACTTTTAGGAGGCTTACTCAGAAAGTGCAGCAAGATCAGCAATAAAATAAACACACATTAACTATGTACATAAGCCTTTTTGTTAAACACACAATCTTTTTAACCCTAGCACGAGATCCCTTGAGATCCACGGCCGAGAGCTGTTCACGGCCCCTCAAGCTCTTTAGCTGTCGGTCAGCCACGGTGGGGTGAGGTGGAAATGTTCTCTAGGCAGAGATCCAGGCTCAGCCTAAATGCAGTATTAGATGAATACCCTCCTGAAATTTAGCAATTACACCAGCCAGATCTTTACGTAGCTCAGGTAAGATCAGAACCACCGGTGCTGCTTTATCTAAGCCCCGGCAGTCAGAGCTGTGCCAGAGGGAACCAGAGAAGGGCAGAGCAACCTGTGCTTCTCAGACACAGACTTCAGACTTGGCTCATCCCACCTCAGTGGGTCTGCAGAGGTGTTCAGGGCCTCTGGCAGATCCACAGGGTGCTTGTCCTGCTTTCCTTCAGGCATGGAGTGAGTTGCTGCCAAGGCTGCTCCTCCGAGAACAAGGGACAGGATGGGCAGGACTGGTCAGCATCAGGAGTTAAGTGGGACAAACAAACCCATTCCAGGCACTCAACAGCAGAAGGAAGTGGGCCAAGGCTGGAGGACTGTGCTTACTCAACTGGACATGGCAATTTCTTGGGAAGCATTTAAGTGTTTCTCCTAGAAACAATCTCATGTGGTGTATTCTCACAAGCGCATAGGCAAGAAGAGGTGAAATCATCAAACCCTGGATTCCTGCTGGTGGTTATTTATTAACCTGCCCACCTAAAAGTGTTACATTTAGGGCCATCTTTAGATGAGATCTGAATGAGGCTGCAGAGGAAGGAGGGCTGTGCAGCTGTGTCCTGCACCCCCAGCATCAAGCACAGAACCAGATGGTGCTAAAGCCTCACTGCCTCCTCCTCCTCTTTTGGGTAAATCCATCCTTGAGAGCTTTATTTACAGTTCAGAATTACTGATGAAAAACAGTTTCTTGGAGGCAGAGGAAAGGACAGTGCTCAATTGCACCACCTACTTCCTTATGCTTGGCAGAAACAGTCATTAAAGTAAATTAGGCAGTCTCAAGTAGAGAGCATTCAAAAGCACGTTTTTAGGCCAGGATCTGTGTCATGTAATTGAGGCTCCTGACTCACCAGCATTGCCCTCATGTCCCATGCAGCCACACTGGCCTGAATCACCTCCTGGAGGTGATGCTCTTCCCACTGAACAAAGGAGAACTAAGCTGAGTCCTTGGGGTATGGTGGGATAAACCCAGACCGTGGCCTTGCAGTATCCTAGAATGGCTTGGCTTGGAAGGGACCTTGGAGCTCATCTTGTTCCACGCCCCCTGCCATGAGCAGGGACACCTTGCCCTAGACCAGGCTGCTGAAGGACCTGTCCAACCTGGTCTTCTATCACCAAGTGAGTGCCAGAATTTGATGTTCTGCTATCAGAAGTGATATCAGCGATCTCTGTGGCTCGGGCATTAAACGTGGCTTTCCATCAGCAGGCAGCTGCCAGTCAGGAACAGAGTTCTGATAAACTCTGCTAGGATTTACAGGAATGCTGGCGAGGCAACAACACGGACTACTGTGGCTATTTACAAAAACGTATCCAACAGATGCAGCACAGGTTACAGCAGAGAGAGCTAAGCTGTGGAAAGCTGTGTAGAAGACAAGAAGAATCATCAAAATATGTTTTTTTGGTAGTAAAAATTAGTATGATTGTGGCTGCGTTTGCAACCTTTTCTTTTCCTTGAAAGCTGATTCTGTGCACTTGCATTGGAGATGTGGACCTGTTCCCCAAACAAACAGCAGCCACTTCAGATCAGTCTGCTGAGCTCACTGAGATGCCAGTGCTCTGACAAACTCCATCTTCACCGTGCATTAGTTGTGACCTCCAGACTGCCCAGGCATGTGTCACAAGGATGCGACTGACAGGAAATTAAAGTGAATCTAAATTACAAATCATGATGCTTTCCCAAGCTCGTCTCTCTTCTGCAAGCTGAAACATGATTTGCTGCACTGGTGAGCACAGCTGATCAGCAGCCTGGGAATTAACAGCCTGGAAATCCCCATTTGTTGTGGCTCTTTGATTGGATTCTTCCTAACCATGGGGCTACGGCATACTGGAGCCCTACAAGCAGTCTCAATAAATACATTTATTAGACTGATTATACTGGGGGCCTTTGAAACCACCAATTGCTTTGCCTAGGGATCTGTAACCATAATTAATAATATGTAATAGCAGCAATTCATATTTTCTGAAGGAACAAGGCCAAATTCCTCTCTAGTTTCATTCTGTTAACTCAGTAAGTTAACAGAATGCTTTAAGCTTTAAGGGTGACACTGACCCTAAGTGTTTAAAGTGAAGCAATGCAGTTAAGACAAAGGGGTTTTATAATGCAATAATTTATAATGTGCAAAACAAGAGGCAGAGAGGACCTCTGCAAATGAGCAGCTGCTAAAATAATCCAGGATGCACAGCTGAGCACTTCCCAGAATTTAGCTGGATAAAGCAACAGTAAACCAAGGTGTGTGCAAGGACCATATAATGCAAAAAGAAAATCTTTACACAGGGGGCACAGGGAAACATTATTGACTGTCATGTGAAAGTATCACAAATATCTCACATCCAAACCTGGTCCCTGGGGAGCTCAGCTGCCAGTCTGGGCTGGAGCTCTGTGAATTGGTTCCCACAGTGGGCAGAGCAGGGGGACCCACACCCAGCTGTGCATTGATCTGTATCTCCGTGTCCCCCTGTGTCACAAAGGGACCAAAAGCAGTGCTCAGCTCCCTGGATCCTGCACACGGCACATTTCCAGGCCCTCACTCCCCTCCAGCACCTCCCAGAAGCGCAGTGGGAGCAAGAGTGGGAGCAGGCAGTGGCACAGGACAGAGGGAGCTGGCACATGCTGCTCTGTGACACCCCAGGCCTCCAAACCACCCTGTCCCATCCTGGCTGCAAGGTGGGATGGCTCCCTGGGAGCTGGAGTACCCCAGCCTGCTCCTCACCAACCCAGCCAACCCGGCACTGCAGCTGCCAGGATGGAAATAAAGCCAAACGTGCCTTGTCCCACACATCCCCTGCTCGTTTAACAACATTCCTTAATACTGAATTTTGGATAAGGAGAATTTACAGGAGAAGCCAGCTTCTGACAAGAGAGATCTGGGAGTGTGGGGCCTTCAGAAGAGCTTGGTAAGAAACCACATGGCTTTTCTTTGCCCAGTTTAGCCATAACAAGAGAAAATAGAAAACCTGGAAGGTGCAAATAAAGGCAAGATCCCTTTCAGGTAAGAAGAACAAAAAGCAGCAGATTAAATCAACACATGCACAAACACACACAGAGGCAAGCCCTCCATTTGCTGCAGAGGACTGTGAGCACAGTTGTTTGGGTGGAGATATGTGTCAGTAAGTTAGCTAACATCAGTTATTGCAGGAGGAGAAGTCAAGGCAGCACAGACCTTCCCCAAACACTGAAGACCTCAGAAACAATGCGGAATGGACAGAGTAGATCAGTAAAATTGTTACTTGCCTAGAGATGTCCATACATGCGACTATACATTGGTTATTGTGATAGTTACCAAGCAATTTGTTTCCACAGATTTGGTTAACAACGAGGGACATGCCAGAAACTCCTTTTAGTCTAAGAGGGAGGAGTCTAACGGACGGATTACAGTGGGCCGAGTAGGTGAAGGGGGTGGTCTTCGACTGGGGAGAGAGAGAGAAGAAACAGTGAGCACAAATAGTGAGCACAGTGTGCACCAACACTGAGCACCAAAG
>CM031864.1:30726255-30892323 GCA_018697195.1 Certhia americana | reverse complement strand
ACAGTGAGCACCAACAGTGAGCACCAACAGTGAGCACAACCTGGCTGTTGTTACATGGCCATGCACGTGCTCATGCACACAACCATCCCATTGCCACGTATGCTGAAGTAAGACACCCCTGAGCATCCCCAGGAAGGAAGGAAGGAAGGAGGTTTGCCATTTCTGCCATGCTTTACCCTCTTACCCATCACTGTGCACACCCTGGGGGCTCTCCACACACTACTGCCTTCTGGAGCCACACAAAGCAGCAGGGGAGGCTCGTTATTCCCTGGGTTTAGGGGTCAGTCCCAGCCTGATTTACAGGAGCAGGAAAATCTGCAGCTTCTTGCATGCCTGGGCAAACTGTAGCCCTATCAAGGTGCCTGAATCTGAGGCACATTTTGAGGCTTTATATCAATGGCCAGTTTTGAAATTGCCAGTTGTGGCCAGGGCTGCTGGATTCATTAATTTACCACTAATGCATTTTTCTATCAACTTCAGGAAGTGCTACGGAGTCACAGATTTTTTTTTGAAGACTTAGGTGCCTTCATTCAATTTTCCTCTGTGCTGCAACCCCCTGCATTTTAATTTGGACTGTGTCATCCTCTGATGAGAGACCCAAGAGCAAGAGTTAGCAGCAGTGTGATCTCCAAGCACACGCTACCTGCAGTCCCAAGGATTCACTCAAGAATAACTTCACTCAAGGATAACACCCCAACTCTGCTGGAGCTGTAGACAGCGTCCCTCTGGTAGCTATGTAACACTTCACCTGTTTGTGTGCAGTAAGGTCCACCTCAGGGCTGGGTGGAGGTAATTCCATCAGCTCAGCTACAGAGAGTATTTTGTTGGGGCTCCATTCCACCTGGAATTCCACTAGCCAAGCCAGCCCATGCAGCGTCTGAGCTGACAATTGCCTGCACCCAGCTCTCACTGTCCTGCCTGGCACTGCTGTGTGCTGCATAAACATCCTAAGACTGTTCCTTCCAGCCAGCCTGCTCCCTTAACCAGCTGTCCAGCCCCCTCCAGCAGTGCTCTGTAGCTGCAGTTTTCCCAGGCCATGTCTCCCACTGTGGTTTTGCTCCCCTTCTTGAGCAGGAAGCACCAGGTACTCTCTATTCCTTTAACCCAGCCCAGATCACCAGAAGAGCTCATGGCTACACCCAGGCTTGGAGCAAGGTGGGAGCTGAGGTTGGTTCCCATCATCGGCTCCAGTAAAACTCATTAATGATTTTTAATAATAATAACAATTAATTAATAATTTGCCCCAACAAATTTTGCAGCCCTTCCTGACCCATCCTCCACCTGCGCAAGTTGTGGCTCTGAGGAAGATTACAAGGAAATGTGTCTCATTCTGCTGAAACTAAACTGAAGATGAAAAGAATGTAACAATGTGTTAATTTTCTTTGAACTGGAACAAAATATGTGAGACAAATTTACACTTGACAAAAAAAAAAAAATCTCCTTTGGCTCAAAGTGCATCTTGTGCGACAATATTCTCTTTTGGTGAAGAAATGAGAATTTTAATCCCTACCATGCAACAAATACAAAATATGCCATCTAAAGCATTCAAGTAAATCAACAAGCTAAAAAAAATAGGCAAAATATAATTTCTTCATGGTGTATTTTTCTTACAGGAAAAATGTTACTGTGTTGACTATTGTTTCTTGTGTTGCTCCAGTGTAGGTCTTCTGGACCCATTTCCAAAATTTGTAGTTTCATAAAGAACCACTTCTAAGGCTCTGCATTTCTGCTGGGTTGCATTAAATTATTCCTTTGTTGAAATGCCTCACATTGCATTGTTTAGCGCTTACTGAAAACATGGTATCATATGTATACAATTGACAAACAAGGGAAAATGCATACAGCTGTCTTCATATCAAATTTAAAAGATACAAGCCCAAACATGCATTTTAATACCAGGTTAAATGCAGCCCACTGGATTCAAATAATGCAATTTAGCCAAACTGCTATTTAACACAGCAGGATCAGAAACTGGAGAGCACAGTGGGAGGATTTCCTGGATATAATCAGTCAAACCAAACCTGAACCAAACTCAGGCCCAAGCCCCGTTTCCTCATTGAACCAGAGCTGTTACTGCACACTGAGTGCTAGTTTGAATTTCCATTTGAGCCCAGTGCAGGCCTGAGCTGAACAACTCCCCATTAGCTCTTTCCCACGCAGAGCACATCAAGGAGGAGCTGATATCCCAAGGGCAGCCTCTGATGAGGAGCTGCTGCCGAGCCACTCCATCCTTCTCTGCCTGTGCCACTGCCCTCCAGCCGGTGTGCTGGGCTCTGTGCCACCGGGGGATGCTCCTGTGTGTGCTCTGACACAAACATCCCGTGTGCTTTCCCGGTGGGCACGGGCAGGCACATCCAGGAGCCCCCCCCCACCCAAGGCTGCTGCCTGCCTCCCGTGCGCTTCCAGCTCCTTAACCCTCCTCCTCAGCCACGACTGGGGGAGCAGGAGCTCCACCTGGACAGCACAGGTGCCTTTTAGAGAAGTGGCAACGTTTGGGAAAGGAGCTGCAGCAGCCCCCGTTTCCCTGACAGTTTCCTGGGGTATCTGCAGTTCCTCGTGCCAGCAGTGGGAAGTGCACTGGGCAGAGCACAGGGCGCTCAGCCTGGGGAAGAGACCTCACCTTCCTTTGCCACTGCCACGAGCTGGAGCTCAGCTCCCAGGGAAGCAAAGAACAAGCCCTGACGTTGCCTGTCCTCCATTTCCCATGCCAGGGTGACAAGTCATTCTGTGACCGTTTCTACACTGGGAGGAGCAGTCAGACCTTTTTTCACCCCCTGACAGGAATCCCAACCCCAAAACCAAGAGGACAGGCCGAGCCCCGTGTCTCTTGCCTCTCCCTGGCTCCTGTTACACCGGGAGCAGTGGCTCAGAGCCCGTGGAGAGTGCAGGAGCCTGGGCCACCCTGAGATAACAAAGCCAGCGACCAGCTCCGGGGCAGCTGCATAAAGCACAGCCCTGAGGAAGCCGAGGTGGCTTCGGCACCATCGCATCCCGAGCCAAGGCTCGCCACGGGAGCCGCCAGCCCCTCGCAACGCCGAAAAACCGGGATGCAGAGCGGCAGGGGGAGCTCCAGCCTGCCCGCGGCCCGGCCGAGGGGAAACCGGGCAAAAACAACCTCCCCCGCAGCCTAGTTGCCATGCCAGTGAGTAAATCTGTGACTAAGCCCAAGTCAATGTTTAGTCTGAGGCCAGCGGATGATAGCGGTGCAGACGGAGCGGGCCGGGGCTCTCCCGTCCCCGGGCAGCGCTCGGCGAGGAGCGGAACCCGGCAGCGGCTCCTGCTCCGGAGAAAGCTCCTCCGAGAAATGCCACTGCTGCCTGCCCCATTTAACTCAACCTCTTGTCTTGCGGGTTGTTGTTGCTATTTGTTTTGCTGCCTTTTTTTTTTTTTTTTTTTTTTTTTTTTTTTTTTTTTTTTTTTTTTTAAGAAAAAAGGAAACTGTTTGTAAAAGTTAGTGCTAAAGGGGCACGAGATCATAGGTCCCCCCGGGGTTGAGTAAACGAGTCTGCAAAAAGAATCAGTTCTTCTAACTAGCACACATTAAGCAGACATAAAGAATTTACCAATGAAAATTGTGGACTAAGTATGTATTTAATAACTCCCTGATGTTGCTGCAGAGACTCCTCCTTTGAAGAGCTCGGTGGGGTTTTGAACGCAGGGGAGCTCTTAGCCCCGCGCAAAAACTTTTTAAAAAAGGAAAAGTTTTACATTTATTTTTAACCTAAGCAGCACCCCCCTCCCCCCCCATGTTTCCAGTTTTAAAAGAACTCCTAAAAGCTTTAGCTAGGCAAATGCAGAGCAAAAGGAACTAAATAAAGCAAGTCTAGACTTAAAATTCGATCAGAAACATATGGGAGTTCTTCGAGCCTTTGCCTTTAGAGACGTCCTATCGCTCCCCACACGGAGTGCACTAAATGTGCTTTCAGTAAAGCATGGCTGTAATTACCATGGGAGGCCCCGCTTGAAGATGGCTTCTCACAGCACAGCCAGAGGACTTCGAAATAAAAGGCTTTCATTTCCACTTATATTTGACATTCTTGCTCGCTCGTGACCACCAGAGAACACTTGTGGAAGGCATGCACAGAACTGTATTTTACGATGCATCCTATAGATCTGAAGCTGTGAACAGAAGCCCATTATTCTCCCCCTTTCCCAGCATCTTGGTTTCCCTATAACCCAGCCCTCTCGGAGTGCCCCGATACGTGATACTGTCTTTGTAGAATTTAACAAGAAAATACTTCAAATCTCTGAGCACCTTTAAGACTGACTGCAGGCAAATTTGGTTTAGGTGACAGAACAAAACTAGATGTGAGGCACATGGTAAGAGGATAAACAGTGACTTACTGCAGGTGAGGAATAAATCTGGTTTCCTGTTTGGGTAATTATTTAGAGAACTAAGTAACTTGGTCTTGAGAAAGTTATAATGCTTTGACTGACTTTTGTACTGTTTCTCCGGTTTTCTCTGTTTTGGTAAGATCCTGAGAGACCCACACCCTCTGTTTTTACTGGTTCTTGTATCAACCTATCTTTTATATGGCATCTCTGACCTCCATCAGCCTCAGTATTTGGAGGACAATCCAAACCAGAAGTGAAACTACTGTACCCATCATGCTTGAAAAACAGAGGCAAGGCTCTGTTTGTAGACCTAATTAGACTTCAGTCTGTGCATGCATAAACTCTGTCCTACAGCAGATAGCAGCATGGCTGCTGCAGAGTGTCCCAAACATCAACTTGGGAGCAAGGATCTGGAGTGGAAGTGGGAAAAGCAAGGGGAGGAAAGGCACTTGATCCTAGTGACAGAGGTCATAACAAAGCAGAAGAAGCAGAAAAAGGATGATGACATTAGGAGGAGTAAAGCAGGAATCACGGACAGGGAGCAGGAGGAGATGGGGATTGCAGGGGAAATGAGAAACCGCACTGAGTGGTGATGAAAGGAAGAAGGAGCTGGGGAATATCTGCCTGAGATGGTCCTTTATCCCAGTGTAATGGTCCAAGAGAGTGAAAATTGCTCAGATTTGTTTCTGTACTGGAAAATGTCATTTTGTTAAACATAGAACATCTGCAGTTAGCGTTGCCCGCAGGATCGCTATCGTCGGGCAGGTCAGGAAGGGAAGCCCTCAGGCACAGAGTGCAGCTTTTGGGGGTGGCTGCTGGTTCCAGAGCAGTTCTGCAGCTGAACTCAGGCTCTACAGATGAACAGAGGACGTGCTCAGACTGTACTGCCAGGGACTGCCCTGGCTGTCCCCACAGCTGAACCCCAACACTGCAAATGGCCCAGCTGCACACTGCTCTCTCAGTGGAAGAATTTTTTTGCTCAGTGTAAGCAAGTTGAGGTTCTTAGATTATGCTGTTTTATCAGATATCTATTTAAGTGAAAGAAACAACAAAAAAAGAGTGAATGGGAAGAATATGCCCTTCCACTGGCCACCACTACACTGCAGCAGTATAAATCTTCATTAATTCAAAGGCTTACACTGTTTGAAAGCACTAGGGTTAGTGAGGTTCCACTGTGTGTGATTTAACTTAATACAGATACTCCTTTCAGAGGCAAAGTGGTCCAAAATACGATGTTCCAGCAGAATAATTTATTATCTACAACTCAAGCTACGTTTTCTATGTGACCATAATGAATTAACATCCATCACACACACATACAAATATATTGTATGTTTATGTGAACACTGCATTTTCAAATTAGTCATTTCAGGGAATCAATGTGTCATATGAAAAGCTCAGCTTGAATAAACACAAAATTAATTCAACAGAGAGACCGAGACAGACTATTACTCTAAGAAACTGTGTGTTCTTGTTTGCTCTTCAGCAGGGAACATGTCAAGTAAGCAAGTGTGCAGTGCATCTGTGGAATACTGTCCCAGCCCTTCAGATACCCTCAGTCAGGATGGTCCAGAGGGTCACAACTGGCCCTGAAGAGGAAAAGGTTAGGAGTGCTGAGTGGGAATGTCCAGAATGCTGTTCTGTTCATGGAAGATGACAACAGAAGGAGCACAAAATCAGCAGGAAGAACATCTGATCTTTTCACAGTCGCTCAGGCCCTGTGCACTGGTCTGTGTGTAGCTGCACTGTTTGCCATCAGTGTGAATCATGTACTCCCACTTTTGAACACATCTCTGTTCTTTCTCCCTACACAGCTTTGACCTTTTTCTGCCTTGCTGCCTCTCTCCTCTTTACTTACCTTGGTGCAAGAAGGGGAGCAAATGTCCTGGCTGTCACCTCCAGCTGGTGCTCTTTTTGTCCATGATGCCAGATAATGGCATTGCCATGGAGTGCCCTCATTCACTACTGATCCAATATAGCTACCAGGGGACAGGAGAGTTTCAAGACAGCCTTTCAAGATGCCTGCAGGTGCAGGAAGTTCAAATCATCACTGTTTCTCTCTGTTTACTCTCAGATGTTTTCTCTTCTAGCATAAGGCAGCCTAGAAATGCACTGCTGTTCGCCCACTCACGCACACAAGGCAGGAATTCCCTGTGCCACTGGCGCTCTAATCCTACAATGCCTTCATGGCAACTGGTATTAAACTGCTCCATTATGAAACTAAGTATTTTTGGGGGACAAAACGTATCTTCAGGTTCTTGTGTTTCTGTCAAACAACTGCTGTTGCTTGACTCAACTCTCTTTCTTCAAGAAGAGAGATGTTAAAAATAAACCCGCTTCCTTCTACTAACAGTGTCTTGAGTGAGAAAATGCTAAGGAAGAAAAAAACCCGAAACCAAACCAAACTCAATTTTTTGCTGAAGTTCATTCAGTGCATCAGCTCACACTTCTACTATGTTTGAGGATTGCACTTGCAACTTTAATTGTCTTTATTCCAGAATTACTTCTTTCCATGCTTTTCTGGTTCCTTGTTTTTCTATCTTCCCCCCCCTCTTGCATCTCTTTTACTTACCCTTCCCCATCACATAGGTCTGGTCTATACTAAGAGTAATAAAAAGCCATTTCACTGCCAGATCCTCTTTGCTGAACTTTTAAAGTGACTTGCGACAGTCCCAATGGAATGTCACTTTGTTTTAAAACAATTTTTTGTTGAATAAGGCAGGAGCAAGTAGCTCAGGATCAATACTCAAGATGATTACAGCTATCTGAGATGCAGTAGATAGATCAAACCTCAGCCCTATGCGGAACAAGTGATTCTTCAGATACTTTTGTTCAACTGCCATAGTGAACTGCCCATCAGAAAATTCCTGGGCCTTTGAAGATATGGCCAGCCTCCCTCTGGCTGATGAAGGGAAATGCTGAGAGAACTTAACAGTCAGTGGCAGCAGACAGGGTACCCAGGCTGTAATGTCTGGCATCCCATGAACTTTGTTTTCCTCGATCTTCAGAGCAGTCATCTGGGTGAGAGGAATATAAAGGAAGGCAGTAACAAAGTCCTACTGCCAGTATAAAAGAGAGCCATCCTTTTAGGGGCAGCTTTCAATCACTGAAGCTCCTGGAGCAGAAGTGAAGATTCTCCTGTGTCTCTCATGCCATTACAGCTCAGGCAGCTGAAAAATCAGTTCTGTGCAAATGCCATTCCAAATTTCTCATACGATCAGTACTGCAGAATTACAATGAAACTGCCAGGCTTGCTGTATTGTGACATTTCACATGTTTTTGCAACCTGCTGGGACCTGCTTTCTGGCCAAGCCCTCCAATACTCATCCTCATGCAGAATGCTCCTTCTTTCAGTGCTTGTGTTGTCCCTATTCATTGCAGGGGGTTTGGACTAGATGACCTTTAAAGGTCCCTTTCAAACCAAACAATTCTGTGATTCCATTTTTTGATTCTATTCCATGACCAAAGTTGCAAGATGAGCCCAGGTTTGCACCTGGCAGTGTGACTGCCCCAAGCAGTGGAGCTCGTGTTTCTGATGGGTGTCACAGCCACTGCCACCAGGCTGCTGTTCAGAAAGATTGCCAAATACTGCATTCTATGGCTTGAAAACTGTCTGGAAAAACTCTCAAAGGCAGAAATGCAAAGAGATGGATTTACAAAGGTGGCAGGGAAGGGATAGGTTGGAAAGAAACCAAGACAAGATGATGAGAAGGAAAGGAAGGAATACACAGGGAAGGGAGACAAATGTACCAGGCAGGAAACGAAGTGAAAGGAGGAGGTGAAAGAAGAAGCAAACAGGATGGTCAAGAAAGGGACAAGAGGGGGAAAGGCTGAGAAAAAAAGGGAAAATAGTGCAAAAGGACCTAGTGGAGGAGGGGAAATGCAGAGCTTCTTTCTAAGAGATAAGAGAAAATAAATGGAGTCTGCTGCTGCTTGAAGCAGCCAGCAGCAGCAGTGACATATTACTGGGTGTGCATTTCAACAAGAAATGTGCATTAGACTGGTAACAAATTACCCAGGGCTGTCTTCCCTCTGGGCAGAAATCACAGAAATAATAACTGATATCCTCCTAAGTCCTGTGATTTGGGGTCCTGGGACAGGAGTTGGACACATACTGACTACAGAAGGGCAGTGTCCCCCCCAGGAGGGCTCTTTTTGCCCGCATAGCTGTACATTCTTTTGGTCACAGACAGGACATGCAGAATGCAATTAAATTATCATCTGGCTTTCTTTTCTCCTGAGGTTCAGCAGGATTTTGAACTCCTTCCATGTAACACTTTTGTCTCTTTGCTTGCATGAAACAATCCTAATTGCAGGCTATACTTTTAAAATGGGACTTCTGCCAAAGATCCATTCAAAGAGGACAGAGAGCTGTGCTCTCCTACTTGAGAGTTCAGATTAAGATGGTCCAAATCAGCATGCAAACACTCTAAGGTGGGCTCTCACTCAGCCTGCCAGAAGAATTTGGTGTAATGGCTATTTGATTACAATTTATATTCCATTAAAAAATACAGTAGTAAGCTTTTAAGGCTGGAAGGCCAAACTTTCAGGAGAAAGAAGACTCCCAGGCTCAGGCAGGATAACCCTTCTGGCCTTATATGTCTATGCACTATGACAGATTTTATTCAGAGTATCATGTGCAATTTTTGCACAGAATCCCCTTATCATTCAATGCACAGGGTTAGACATTTCATTAAATCTTTTCAAAGAACTATAATCCATAAAAATCCATCAGAGAAAACTTGGTGAATGGTTGATATTTGGCAATCAAAGAGTTGAGTGGGAGCCTATGGGCTGGGAGCTGTCAGGCAGGAATGCTTTCTGCACGGCTCCTGACTTTGTCTGAACATTTTTACCTGCAGTTACTGTCAGGTGAAAGCACCTTTTTGTGCCACTTTGGCAGAAATATATAATGATGGCTTACAATGTAGATTAGCTACCAACAGAGCAAGTGATGGAATTAGCCTTGGTGACACAACAAAGGGGAGCTGCAGAGCTGCCACCAGCCCCTCCCTGCTGGCTGGCTGTGGCTGGAAGGAAATTGTAGGGACAGCCTGTGAGCAGCACAAGGTGAATTCTCTCCCCACCACTATCCTCACGTGTCAGGAGAAGCCCTAACCTGCCTGAGGATGACACACTTGCTCCGGGATTTCACAGCCTGTGGGGTCACCTTTGTCTCAGTGACAAAGCCAGGAACCATCTCCAGGGCTTTGTTGGGAAAGCCTTCGTGAATCCTTGGTTTCACAGTAGCACTGCAGAGCAGGACACAGGAAGAAAAGGGCAGCACCCTTCCACCCCCACAGACCTTCTGCTGCCAGGAGAAAAAACATTTCCAATTCAATTGTTTTCTTTCTCAGAATCTCTGAGATTCCCTGAGATTCCCACTCAGGACAGATAAAAGCTAAAAATCAAGCATCCACAGTAGAACTTAAATTGGTCAAGATCAGGCTTTCCACACAGGCAGGCAAACACAAATCAGGGAAAGCTGAAGTGCTTCTACTGCCTGCTTAAAGCCATCTTACCAAAGCAAGCACACAGCTGCATTTTCTTTCAAAATACTACTGAAGCCTTTTAAGAGAGAAGGGGAATAATCCAGATTCTGGCAGTGGGGAATATTTCACAAATCATATATGCTTTGGCATCAAGCCCTTAAAGCCAGGGGCCTTTACTCACAGGCTTTGCTGCGAGAGATCCACCCACCTCAAGTGGGATTAATTAAAAGAGGCATGTATCATGCAAATAGTTTCTGTTTCCTTACAGAAATATTCAGAGCACATAACCCAAACCAGCTTTAGAATCAGAGCGAAGCAGGGAAGAAAATTATTTCCTGCTCTCCTCACTCTTTTCCTTTCCCTGTACATTAAGGGAGGAACAGTGAGAAAATGTCGAGAGCTCGTCATTTCTGTACAATTCCTTTGATTAAATGCTAATAAAGTAGAAGAAAAAAATTGTGTTTTCAAAGACAGGGGCTGTATCTCACTGTAAGGTGCCAAATTTTCCACACCAAACGTGTCCTAATCTGCTCATTGGACAAGGACAGTCCAAATCTTCCCTCTGAAAATGATCCTTTTATCTTAAAGCAGAACAGGAGAAAATGGAACCTTTGTATTTCTTCAGCATGTCAAGATTTTCAGCTCCATGTGACAGGGACAGGGGCTGCAACAGAAAGCTCCTTTGGAAAGCAAGATAAAATTTAAAAATACTACTTTCTTCTCAGGAAGCTGAACTATTTCCCTAGATAAGAGAAGTTCCAACACATCAAGGAATCACTGCAGAAAATGGTGGTGGGACGGTCAGAGCACAGAGCCCCAGTTCAAAAATAAGTCATGGAAAAAGCTCACGTTTCCAGAAGAACTGTTCCTCAAAACTCTTTTTTTCCCCTTTTAATATCTCAGACCCATTTTCTGAGTCAATTTCCTATGATCCTGCAAAGGCTGTTATTAAAACCAGACCGAGCGTAGCTGAAATTCCAGGGCTCAAAAGAAACATTTAATAGGCGCAGGAGCTGGCCACACTGTCCCCCTCAGGTGATTTCCCCTGCAGCCCCTTTCCCTGGGATTTCCTCCCTCACAGTTAGTCAGCGGGAGAAACCTGAAGTTTCAGCAGAATGGCAAACCTTTCCTTCATTCTTTAGCAGTTGAGATTTTTTCTCTCTGAGGCTTTCATAGCTCTAAAAAAGCGAGAACTAGGATCCAGTCCAGAAGATGTGTATTGCAGATTATTTTTTTTCCACAAAAATGTCAGGCAGTCTCACATTGAACTCTGTATCCAGCTACAGTATTTTAAAATCACTGACCTCCTTTATCCGCCACTGCTTTTCATGCCACCAGCGGCGCTCCCGAACGCAGTCATTCCCAGGCTCCTTACCCATGTGTCTTTTGAGTGCTAGAAAATTCCTTTCTGGTCTCCATCCCACCTCTCACTTTGGCATGAAAGAGATGAGCATCAGACATGCTCCTGGCAAGCCAGCCGGGGCAAGCAGTGTCCATGCACAGCCGTGGTGGGTGGGGGGAAGGAGCTGTGCAGGTTTGCAGGGTGAGGGCAGGGGAGCTGTGGTTCCCTCTGGCAGCACAGCTGGCACAACTGCACCTCATCCCTGCATCTCATTGATCTCTGATGGCACAGAGCAAACAGCAGGGCCAGCACCCTTTGGCTGTCCCAGCCAGGGGATGAGCCTTGGGCTTCTTCCCTTCGAGCGCCAAGTCTGGAAAGGCAATTCCAGGTTTCTCCCCAGAGGTCCCAACTGCAAGCTACAGGATATCCACTGAGGTGAAAGAGTGTTTCATGGCTGGGCATTGATGTAACAACGATCTTTTCATAGCAAATATATAAAAATACTTCATTCTTTTGATAGACCTCATTTATTTATGCTTTCTATTATAAAGGGTAATTATATTAGAAACACTGGGACTCAAATTTAAGTTACTGACAACTACGACAGATCTCACCTATTTAAAAGGAAATTCTCCTCCAAAGTTTCTCTTCTCAATTGCCATTTTTAAAACTGAAAATGTGCACATTTTATTTTTGTTCCTATTTAGCTGGCTCTTTTTTTTTTCCAAACCGTGGGTACTTTCAATGTAACAGTTAATTTATCAAAAATGGAGAAACCCCTTTGTTCCAACATTGCCTTATCTGCCCACGCCTCTCATAATTTAGAAAGTTAATGAATCCCTCAGAATCAGAGGTTTTTATATATATATATATATATATATACATATATATATATATATATATATAAAAATGATTATGTGTATTACATCATTGTGAAAATAAACATTAAGGACATTCTATTCATATAACTTATATAAAAAAAGAAGTTAATGCTGTCGAAAATTATACAATATGCAAAGCTGCTTTAAAAGGTCCTGATAAATGCAAAGCCCTGGGAAGGAAAGGAAATAATGCACTGAAGATAATCTTGTTCCTTAACTAATTGCTTGGTAGCATATGATGTATTCTGTCAGACAAGTGGGGACTGTTTGCAACTGGCTGGAAATCACTGTGGCTTTGCAGGACAAGAATCAGACTCGTACCAGTTTGTTCCACTGGTTCTACAAGGATTGCTCTTGTTCTCTGCCAGTAAAACCCTTGCTTCCTCTGGTGAGGGTTCAGAAGGGCAGGAGTGAGGAGCTGTACCCCCCTCCTGGTGGGGATAGGTGACCTCTCTCTCTCTGAGCCCTTATGAGTGGCAAAACCAGAACTGGGGTTCCTAATGGAAGCAAATCAGGGGCTCCCAACTGACTGCCTAGAATCTTTTAAAATGAAAAAAAAATTTCCTATCTTTTCAAATGGGGTACATGCTCTTGATTCCATCAAACACCTTCGACCGTGCAGGGAATGCCCAGCTGTGCTTTGCTCCAAGACTTCCACAACAACATCATCACCACCACCAGCAGCAGCAGCAGCAGCGCTTGCCTGGGCGCCCACGAGTGGTGTCATGCCAGAGGGAGACAGAACCATGCCAGCACCAGGAACACCAAGTCCTTACCTTGGCACGCTGGGAGGAGCCCGGCTGGGCCGGGAGGGCACCTGGGGAGGTGCTCCATGGCCTTCAGCACTGGGGAATGGAGGCAGAGCTCCTGGGCGGAAGGGCACGGGTGGAGCCCCCGCCTGAGGGCCCGGAGAGGGGATGGCAGGAGCGGGTCCGCGGCCAGATAAAGGTCTGCTCGGGGGATTGTTTAATGTAGGTCTCCTCGGAGTTGAGGGGCTTGGAGGAGGTGATCTGGGGAAATATCAGAGATTTTAAAAGTTCAGTAAGGTGGGGGGGTTGGGGTTTTCTTTGATGTATTTTAGTTTACTTTCAACAAAAGTTAAAACCTATGACAGATGTTTTTTATCGGCATTTTCTTTTGCTGTCAGTGTCAGAGGATCACATACAATTGAGTCTCACATGTTTCCCACTGACAACATACAAGCAGAGAGGTAAATATAATGGATTTTATTATTCAAGTCCTAATAATGTTTTGTTAAGTGGAATTTCTAGGACATGGAGCCTGAGATGCTGAATTATTGTAACAGCTTGCAAAAGGAGGCCAAGCGGATACAAAACTAGGGTGAGAAGCAGCTGCTATTTCTGATGCCTGGAGAGGCTGGCCTGGAACAGAGGCTGGACAGAATTAAAGGAATAAAGCAGGGATTTATTAAAATCACAGGACACACCTTGGGCAGTGCAAGAGCCTGGCCAGGGCTACACCCAAGGTGGACCCCAAGTCAGGAGTTCTCACACTTTTATCAGTTTTGGTTCATTTCCAGATTGGGGTTCATTGTCCAATTCCAGCTCTAGGTTGTGCACTCCCATCATCCCAGATTGCTCTCCTCAATTTGCTATTTACACTTTTGAGGCCTGAAGCTGCAGCTTTGTCCTTGGTTCTGGGGCTGGAAAAGGATTGTTCTGTCTGACTGAGCTGTGAGGAGAGCTCACTGACACTTTATATGAAGTTCAGAGTTATATACTAATGCAGCACAGAATCTGGAAAATACGAAACCTAAAACTTAAGACATCATTTGAAGCATCAGAGAAGCCGTAAATCCACTGGATGGTCTACTGCAAGGCAAATATCCTGTCTGGTACTCACATGAACATACCCAGAGAATTGGTATATCGGGAAAAATGTTTTGATTTTCCTCACAGATGTCACGAAGACCTGGAGGAGCATTGTCCCAAAAAGACAGGCAGGGAGGAAGTTCCTGCTGCTGACTCCATCTGAATTTTGTGGCAACACAGATTTGAGGCTGCTCACCTGCGTGCCTGCTGAAGCCACGAGTCGTCCACAGGAGGGGGAGCAGGAGTGGAGACAGTGCTGGTGCTGATGTCCCCAATGATGGCCAGGGCCTCCTTCAGGGCCTGGTACATGCGCAGGGTCTCATCGCGCCGCTGTGCCTGCTCCGCCGACTCCTCCATCAGAGTGTTCTGGTCCTCAGAGGAATACAAGTGAGCCAGCAGCTCTGCGTTGATAAATTCTTTCACCTATTTCAGCAGACAAAAAAAATAATAAAAATCCAGACCACCAAATATGGAAGTTACAATGCTGAACAAATACGGGGGGAGATCAATGGAAGCAGGAGATTTCATCAGTTTCTCTCACTACCTTACACCAGTTCTGCTGCAATTCTGCATCTCTGCTTACAGTTCATTTCAAACAGGTTTCCCAACAGCTCCCAGGAGCCATATGGCATTTTGGGACATTTCTAAAGGGCTGACTGGGAAGTAAATAGCAGTACCATCAGATAGAAATTCCCCAGGGAATGGGAATTTTCAGCCTTTATGACAGACCTGTCAATTACATTTTTAGCAACAATTTACCCTACTGTAGACAGTCTTTCATTTCCAGCAAGTCTGTCAGATATCTGTCAGATTCTGAATATCCCATCCACACACATTCAAACTGTGGGGAGAAGTCTCCAAGTAATCTAATTTACTATATTGATTTCCTGCTACGCCTGCCCTGCTTATGGAAACCTGGGCCACATTAAGAGACATAAAAAGCTAGAGGTACTCTGATTAAATAAGACTGTGGTAAATAGACCAACTGCTGACCTACTAAATCCTTGCATTTGAGACTTCTGTTGCTGTTCTGATCTATTTTTCATCTGGTGCTTTGCTCCATAAAGCTTTTGTGAGCTGGAGATACTGATGATAATACATTCCCAGGATTCTGATTGCATGAACCTGAGCTCCGTTTCCACATGGGTTTGTGCTAGTTTTGTGATTTAAACCCTGACAGTGAGACTAAGGCAATGTTTGTGTTTAGACAAGGTCAGTGAGAGCAGGCAGCCAGTGCAGGCATGGGACCCTTTCTGGTCACCAGCAATGAGGACAGACCCCCAGGGAAACAAAACCATCTTGCCTGGGCTTGGCTGTCATTTCCCAGTCACGTATGACAGGAGATGCACAAATTCTTAGCAAAGCCTGCAAAACTTTTCCGTGAGTTTCATGCTGTTTTGCAGTAGATGGTACTGATCAAGAGCCAGAGTACACTACTTTCCTTGTGATTGCCAAAAACTCCACATTAAAAACAGATATCATAGTTAAACAGCATCACATTCTGCTCGATGAAATGAGCATTTTAGTGGCATCACTTCAAAAAAAGAAGTCCTAAAATTAGATTAAGTCCAGAGCTGATTGTAAATGCATTGTTAAACCACAAGTATCTGTTTGAAAAAAATCAGCCTGTGACAATTATCATGAGAGGTCCCCGTCTGTCACTGGCAGAGGATTTGAGTAAATCCCTGAACTCCTCTGGAAAGGGAAGACTGCTGTGTTAAGGATGGTTCTTGGATCAGCCTCCTGCCCTCCTGTGCTATGCTAAACAGGGGAAGATCTTCCACCAGAGCCACTTTCTCCAGCTTGGAAATGGAAGGGAAAGTGATGCTTACTCATGTTTGCTCCATTCTGGAAAGCAGACTCAGAGGAATGGTTTAAAACATTTTCCTTTACAGACATCAGGCCTGCAGTCAAAACTGAGCCGTAGCAAGCATCCAAATGCCAGAGCACCAGATCTGCCCTGGCACTGAAATGGGGTAAAGGGGGTTTGGAACCTCAGCAGTGGGAAGACAACACAGGGCACTGCCTCAAATGCAAACACAATCCATTCCTTGACCTGCAGTTTGGCAGTAACAAGTCCTCTGAGATCACTATCAGCACTGTTTATAGAGCGTACACTGACTACTCTGAAGACCACCCCTCTTGTATAATCCAGGATACCAAAGCACCATGAAATACAAATTTGTGTATGTGTGTTTTGTTTGGGCATGTCTGAATTGGTAATGGTAACTCAATGCAGTTCTGTGTGGTAAATGTAGTTTCTTTTAAGGCAATCAACATCCACCCCAGGGGAAGAACAAGGGATGCACTTGCAATACAATAATTTAGGCTTATGCCCCAAAATATCTTCAGGGACAGCATCTAATTATTTTCTGTACACTGAGTTTGAATCTGATACTTTCCTTGAATTTTAAGTACTTGTTTATGGGCCCACAAAGTGGAAAGGAAGTTCTAGGAAAACTTGGGAGGTTGCAATTGTCATGGAAACGAATTCCTTGGGATTGATTTGTTTCCAGAATTTTGGAGGCAACATGATGGGGCAGCAGAAAATACAGAAGATGTTCATTCAGGGGAAGGGAGGGTGTTTTCACTTAACTCCTGGTGGATGAGTTGGACTTCTGAATACTCCAAGGAACACACACACACAAGTGAACAGGGTCCACCTTCCATCACAGCTCCACTCCTTTCCAGATCTTTGCACAACCTTTTGGCAGGGCTCAGCACTCTTGATTCAACCATTTCTTTCTCTATTCAATAGCCCTGATTTTTAAAAATTGCTATTTTACCTGTTGTTTTCAATATGGTGTTTTACTGCCTATGCTGTAGAGAAACAAATTCATTAATGCTTGCAGTGACGCTCTTCACAGTTCTTTCAAATATTTTGATTCTTTGCCACAAATATAAACTCCAGAACAGAGGTGTAGGTCTCAGCTTTCTAGGAAGCCCAAATGCAGCTTGGGACTGTGAGGTCAGCTGAAAGGTAGCTGATATTTTAAGTCTGTGGTTTCTGTGTGCCAGCCTGGCAGGCTTTATCTATGTCACCAACAGCTGATGAGACTGAAAGCACAAAATCTTACAGTAATCTGTTTCGGAGGGACGCACACACTTCAGAGACCCCTAAACAACTCCAGATGAGGAGGTGAGTGGCAGAAAATTTAATGTAAGCTTTCAAAAGCAACTGCTCACTGAGCTCTGCTGTTTATGAAATGAAACAAAAACCCCAGCCTTTCCACGGGCACTGGAGATAGGCTGAGTCAAAGCAGTGAGCTGCTAACAATGATCTGGAAAGAGCAGTGAGGACACACACTCAACTTATGAAGTCTAGAGCATGGCTGATTTCCAGAAAAAAGGGCAGTTCCACTGTTCCCATGCTTTTTGTAAAAACTCACCCATGACTAGAGCATTACTTAGATCCTGACTCCCCTCAGCCCGAAGGAGTTAATGAAACATCTCTTGCCCTCATGCAAAACCTCTGCTCATATTAAATGTACCAGGAAATTCCACTGAAATTTCCTGTCCAGCCACCTAACTCTTAAGTGCAACACAAATTCCACAGGGCTAATGAAATCCATCAGATGAAGGCTAGAGGTGGCTCTGAGTCAAAAGTAAATGCTACCTTCTAATCACATGTGCCTCACAGCATCTTGCACTTGTAAAGGCTGATTGGTTTGGTGACCTCTCAGAAATGGTGCTGCTCAGAACTGGCAGGTTTCCATTAATAATTTATATGGCAGCAGTGGCACTAATATTAAGCTTAGTTTTCAACAAGGTCCATTCAAAACTCTGCCAGGATGTGAAGGCTGAGATGGGAAAACAAGGGTATCTCAAAGCCATTTTTTTAACCAAATAATCTTCAGATCTAAGAAAGACACACACAATAAATCAACCAACCACATCTGCTTATCTAAACAACAGTGTCCAAAGCTTCCAGATTTATTCCTTGGAAATGGTAACCTGAAAATACAAAGAAACCCAAACAAAGTAAGAACTGCTTTATGAACCCGTGACAAAGGTCTGCAGATTGCAAATCAAGGGAGCACAACTCTGCTCTGCTGCTCTCACAGGCTGCCCACGTGGAGCTCCCAGTTCCTTCTCCTATTATATCAAAAGCAAGACATCAAATAAAAACCAAAACAAAACCACCCCCACCTTGATTTACCTTTAAATAATAACTTCTGTTCTGATTAAGATGTGAATTAATTCACTCTTTAGGATTTTGGGATAAGCACTCAAGGCAGTGTGCCAGCCTTTGAGAAGGCTGCAGAACTTCCCAGGACTGTGGAATATTGGAATATTGTATTCTTCTCTCCAATACCTGCTGTTGCTGCTGTATTCCAGAGGTGTGTTTGAGGGTGAGAGATTTGAAAGACACGCTGAACTAATTTAGAACCGTGGCTGCTACTTACATTATTGATCATGAGGTGCATGATTGTTTTCGGTATCAAATCTCGGATACATTTGTTAATAATAGACATGTAGGAGTCCACAAGATTTCGAATTGTCTCCACCTGTCTTTCCAGCTGGGGGTCCATTGAAAAATTATCTGCTTGGCCATTCTCTTCAGTTTCAGTCTACAAAGAAGGGAAAAAAAACCAAAAAGCCTTTCAGATTGCAGTAAACTTGAAATATAATGAGGGAAAACCCCCTGGACTCTAGTAATCCAGCAACATAACTCATACAAAGACTATCCACAGGTTAAAATATGAAGTCTTGGCCTGTTTAACATTAGTGTTCAGCATCATGAAATTTGGACCTTTAAAGCTGAATGCCAAATGAGCCCTTCTGCACAAAGTACACATGTGTATTTCCACACAAATTTCTAATTTTATGTTAAAGAAAGTTCTCGGACAAAGAGGCATGGTGGTCAATGTCATACCAAGAAATTATCTCAGATCACTTACTGCAATACTTATATCAAACCTTTTACCATTCACATTCAGCCAGCTGCACCCATGCAAGAAAGCAGCACCACAAGTCTGGACTTTGAATTTTACCCTGCTGTGGATTAAACCCACCCTTTTTATTTAAGTCTGACTCATTTGTGACAAATTTTGCAGTTCAGTCTCAGACTTGTTAGATGTGAATAGCATCTATATGAACAAAGGGTTTATAAAAGATAACAGCAGAAGCATCATTGCTTCCAATGCTCAAGGCTGGATTAAATATTTGAGGTCTCTTTTTCATTGGACAGAAAAAAACTTCTTTGTGTGTAAAACAGGTGACCTAATTAAATACCAGGAACTTTAACTGGAAGCTAAAAGGCCTATACTTTGCTTTGGTCTGGCCTGTATAAATACAGGAAAACCTAAAAAAAAAAAAAAAAAGTAACTTTTTGGTGGAAATCAAACTCCTGTCTGAGGCTCAAAGATGCCAAAAGAATGGAATTTCTACCCAGAAAGTAGAAAGAACAATGTTCCCCAAACTCTGATATAATACCTCTCCCTGAAAACGACTGCCAGAGCATTATTAACACAAACTATAAAATCTAAATCTGTTCTGTGGGTACCTAGAAGCATAAAATCATGGGATCACAAAGCACTTTGGGTTGGAAAGGGCCTTGCAGCTCCAACCCCCCTTCCAGGCAGGGACACCTCCCACCACTCCAGCTTGCTCAGTGCCCCATCCAACCTGGCCTTGGCCACGAAGAACACGAAGAAACAGAAAACACTTGTAAAAACTGAAGAAGCCAATAAGGAGAATAATAAAAAGGAGAACAAGTTGTGTATCAGCCAGAGCCCTGCCAGCACAGACCCCATTTACAACAGAGCTTTTAGCTCAAATTGGCACGTGGCTGGAGCAGCTGAGATCAGTATCTCAGCTTTGAAAGATTTCTGGAGCAGCTGAGATCGGTATCAAACCCACCAGTGAAAGGCCATTAGTGCTAAATATGCAAACATGTCACCAAAGAGGCTTCTCCCTGCACAAAACTGGGCCAAGAAGAGGATTCTAGTTCCATGTCCTAGGGCAGGGTCTGCTTCTGCTCACGAAGCATTGGCAGGCAGAGCACTTGTAACCTTTTCAACCACAGCTTGGGCAGTCCAGTCTAAATGAAATGGCGTGTTTGTGATGTGCTAAGTTAGAGTTAGGAAATACGACCCAATGCACCATTTAGAAACAAAACTGAGCGTTTGTAAAAGAACTTTCAAAAGTACGGTGAATTAGCGGAAAAGTGGCTGATCTTTAAAAATAATTAACAGTGCTTCCTAAAATCTTGTCACTGTGGAGGACACTGACAGAGCTCTTGATGGTAACAGAGTTTTCAATCTTGCAACACTGGTAGCCACTACCTTATAAACGTTAATCTTTTTGTTAATGAACTGCATAGAGCCAAAAGTTACACTGCAAAGGCTATTTTCCTTAGCCTGCATGTCTAAAAACTAATGGTAAATTTCCCTGTGAAATACTAAATAAATAAAAAATCATAGATCTATCATATCTGCAGATTTTAGTCAAGTAACTGCAGACCAGAAATGCCCCCTTCCCGGTTCCTCTGTATATGACATCTATTCTCTTTCGTTTCTTCTTTGCTGTCTATATAAAGTGCAGTTTGTTCATGTATTTTTTTTCCTTTCATTTTTTTTTTCACTCTTTAAATTACAGATTGCAGTGAGATTCCTAACTGGCAAAGCAGCAAAGTGACAGATGTTTATCATTATCCTCATCAAGAGAATGTAAAGTAAAAATAGTAATTTGTCTCTGATCTTTAAGGCAAAGGGTAATAATCTCTTGTTTGAAACTGTAACAGAGCTGACTTCATACTGTTGATTTATTTTCTCTGAAATCAAAAAAGATCAATCTTTCATGACTTTACAGTAATTTATTATGAAAGCTTCTGGCCATAGTATTCCTAATTGATTTGATGTCTCAACTGAAGGCTTTTCATGCCAGAAACCATCTTGTTTGCATCGCATCATGCAGATGGAAATCTGCTTCCAGCAGATTTCTGTGCCCTCCAGGACACCTCCAAGCATCAGAAAGCTTTCTTTGCTCAGCTGCCTCTGCTCTGTGCCAACAGCAGCAGCCAGAACTGAGGTTGCCTGGTGAGGCTGGGCATCACAAGTGACAGAGACGCTCTAGTCCACCTCCAGGCCATTCTTTCCTAACAGCTCTTGTCTCTCTGAGCCTCGCAGTGACTCCACCTTCAGTGCAAGCCATCCCTCAGCCCAAGCCCCTCTTTCTTACAGCAAGGCTCCTGCAGTGCAAGTCTGCTCAATGAACAAACCCAAAGCAGCACACGGGAGCAAACCCTCGCAGCTCTCTGACCACTGTGAGCAGAATGGCCAAGCTGAGCAGGAAGGGAGAACAAAGGTGCAAACACATTTCCATGCCTCCTTTTCCAGCAGCCCCAGTCCTTTCAGCTCCTCATCCTCAAGCCAGAACTCACTAGTTCAAACATCAAGTGTGAAGTGACAGCACGTGAATCTGGACTAAGTTTTTAATCAGTTGGCTCTCGCTTAATCCTGCTATTAATTGTTGACAGGAACAGACTATTACTACTTCAAAGGAACGCAAGTGCAGTGACTTTAGGGAGTTCTGTAAACCTCCAACAAAGAAGCTAGAATGCTAAAAAACAGGTAAAGGAAATTCATTCATCTGGGAAAACTCTAAATTAGAGTATGTGATGAGAACACACCAAGGCTACAAAGAAGCAACAGGTGGAAAAAACAGATGAAGAAAAGGTAAGGTGGGAGCCAGGGTGCTGCTTCCATATACCCTCCCACATGCCCACAGACATCCTTTCCTTCTGCTCCCTGCACTTTAGAAGACTACAAATATCCATCTCTTGCACTCTGCTGTGGGTCTTACCTGTCTTTCAGAAGCTGCTCTGGGATCTCTGCATAAAAAGGTGCTGTTGAAACCCAAGGTACCCACTGCTACTCTGCAACTACCCTGCATTTAGACACCTTCTGTACTAAGAACGTGTTAAGGATTAACTAATGTGTCATGCAAGAGCAGACTAAAAACTGCCTGTGAAATCCAAACCACTTAAGTTTGTGGGAATTTTACTGCTGGCTGCAGTGGGAATAGGATTTCATCATTTCTACCAGAAAAGTTATCGATCTTCTGAAGATTGTAAACTCTCTGCTGCAAGAGGAATGATTTAGTGTGGTACTGGGGCTGCAGGCAACTGTGTGCAATCCAAAACAAAGGAGTAATACCTTAGGATATCAAGGTAATTTTTCTGTACTGTAGAAATTATAAGCAAGTTCAAAAATGTCCCAAGGAAACTTAATGAAAGCGACTCCTTCTGAAATTCACAGCAAAACTGGCTAACACACTAAAAACAGTCCTGAGCTGGCCACACAGAGAGAGCAGTACTTCTAATTTCCATGATTTCATTACATTCAGGGCAGCTGCCAGCATATTTAAGAATGTCTTGTATAACATTCCTGATGTCAGTTCCAAGAAGGAGCATTTGTCTAGCATTTTCATTAGAGAAGTGTATCGACCAATTTTCAATAATCAAAAAGGCATTCTATTAACAATGTCCAAGAAGAAGCAGACTGGAAGGTGACTGACTCATGGATAAAAATCAGAGCAGCAGCAAAGCAATGCTCTGTAGAGTAAGAAATATGTCCATGGCTGCAGTAAGGAATTGCTCATTTAAAAGCTGCTTTCAGCTCTTTCATTTACAGCTCCAAGTTCATAACAACAACGCCCACCTGAGAATTAATTATACCAGCCAGATTGTATTTATGTTTTAATTCACAGCTGCTGAGATACATATAAAATCTATTTTATGTATCCCTGTCCAAGTAAGTTTTTTCTTTCATGCACCAACACTCAGCACACTGCAGTTGTCCTAACCCTGCCTGCTTTTCCCTAAATCTTTACAACTGATTCTCTCTTCATTGCAGTTTGATGCTGGATATATAATTTTAGCTAAGATCCTCTCAGCTGTACATAGCGTGCCTTTTGCCAGAGCACTGCTGAAACCACATGATGGCTTCACACAGTGAGGTTTTCTTACTGGAAGGAACCACAAGTAAATGACAATACATTACTTTTGTGTATTTACAACAAAGCAAGCAGCAGAAAAAGAACACTTCCCGGGTAGCTTGGAAGCTGTCCTTTTCCCTCACAGAGGGTGACTTTGCCACTCTCTTCCATGCTTTCAGCATGTCCTGACTTTGTACTGCTGTTCCCTTTACTGAGCCACCCACAGGCTGCCCCTTTCAACTGCTGTGCCTTCAGCAGCAGCCTTGAGCTGCTCTGAGCAGAGGTTATGCTCTGCCCTCCCCTCACACACCCCATCTCTCTCACTTCCTAACCCTCAGAAGAATGATACATCCTCGTGCAATTTGGCTCACAAGTATTTCACTCTCTGGAATAGCTTAAACCATCATTTACCCTGATTCTTCTCTGTGGTACAGGCCATCAGCTAAATCCCTCCTGCTGAATCCACACATTGCTCCCCAGGTACCTGCATGGCTTTAACCATGCCAAACATTCAGAATCTGTCAGGCTCTCTCCCTGCCTTATTCCAAAAAGATTTGGAACTGTGGGACTGTGAGGAATGATGTATTACCAGCACTCCAAGAAATATGGACTAACTTTCATCTCACAGTTCTTAACAGGTTGATAACTAATCATGGCAAATCAATCCAATCTCCTTTTAGAGCAGGGACTCAGATCTTACAGGTATGAACACATGCCACGTATTTCAGACTTCAGTAAAGCTTTCTGACACAATCTCAAGTGACACTTTCATTAATGGAAGTGTGCTTTCCCTGCAGTTATACTGGTTGGATGCCATAGAAGAGCTGTCAATGGCTTGCTGGCAAACTGGAGAACTGTATCAAGGGGACTTTCACATGGGCTGTGGTTTATAATGTGCTTGTTAAAGTCTTAATGCTCAGGATGGTGGGTTACAGCCTGGGCTTATTACACACACAGATGAGAAGAGACTGGAAGGGAATGTGAACAAGTTAGATGAAAGGACCAGAGTTCACAATGATCTAGAGAAATAGGTTCAAAATCTAGATGAGTTCATTATGAATAGAAAGTATTTGACTTCACAGATTCTCCTGAGTTGGAAAGGACTCACAAGGATCATCAAGTCCAACTCCTGGCCCTGCACAGGACAACCCAAGAATCTCACCACGGGGTTCCTTGAACAGGAATAAATCATTTATAAACAGAGAGTGTGAGAATGGCCACTTAAGGAGCAGTTTAGCAGAAAAGGAGCTGTGTCCATAGTGCATTATAGACAGAGTGTGAATCAATAATGTTTTGCTATTCTGAAATCAATACAAGGATTGTGCACTCAGTGCTGGTTATCACACCACCAGAAATGTAAGGAACATTTTGAGAGTGTTTACAGGAAGCCACTGAAGATGGTTCAGGACTCTGTAATCCTGAAGGGAAAAGGTAAGATAAATTGGGACTGCTGAGTTCAAACAAAATCACTTGTGGAAGGGTAGACATGAGTGTCTTTGCAGACAGCAAAAGACATCAAATAAATATTTGGAAAGTGTTATATGGTAAGAACAGTGAAGCATAGAAATAGATGGACTAGGAGAGCTGCAAATCTCTTCCAAGGATTAGAGCAGCATCCCTCAGGAAAGACATAGGTACAGAGACTTTTCCTTGAGAAAAAGAAATAGGCAACCTCTCACATCCCATCCATCCAGCGGGTGCTACTGGGTGCAAAGTGGTGTGAAATTACCCACACCACTGCAACAAGAAGAGGGATTTCTGAAAATACAAAAAAACCCCCCAAAATTAAAAATTACAGATCTTCTACTTTTTGTTCTATGCAAAAATCAAGTAAAAAATAAAACCTTGCTGTGAATAGCTGTCTCCTCTCACAGAATCTGCACTCCAATTTCACCATTTGTTGCCATGTACATCTCTCACACAAAGGACTTTTACATAACCCTCCCTGCACTGCAAGTTTTGACTGGGGGCCAACAGCTGCTTCATGCCTTTCAGAACAGACTGCTGGACAAGCAAAAGCAGAAAGAGGCTGGCATAAGGAAAACAGCACCTTTGTTTATAAAACAAATACTACTTTGGAATTTGCAAACTTTTCCGTCAAAGAATTTCCTTGTCATAACAACATGTGAAGTGCCCCATATTTATAAGAGCACATTAGGAAAAAAAAAAAAATCTCGGATATGAGATACTGTTGGCATGGTATTTGCTATTATTTCAGTGTAGAAGGATGTCAGTGGATATTGGGAAGTCACAAATGTGGTGAGTTACCCTGGAATTCAAGTCATGATGATGATGATGATTCCAAGTGTAAGGATGGCCCTGATGATGTTCAGGCTGAAATTTACTGTGGATTTGTTGCCAAATGCATGAAACACATTCCCAGAGAGAGCAGCCTGATCCAGCAGTGGCTATTAACTGTGAGGGGAATAGGATCATTTGCTGTGAAAGGAGGCAATCAATGGGTGGAGGCATCAGCCGGACATGTGAGGATTAAAGGATTAAAGCTACTGGCTGTGTTATGCAGTCCCCTAAGAACCAAAACAAATACAAGTCCCAGAGTTTCTACCAAAGATGATGAAAACAGAAAGCAAGAAAATTAGTCATCCACGAGGCTGATCAGGGAAGCATTAACACGAAGACTGAAATCACACCTTGCCTCTCTTCTCTGTTATTTACCCCCCACCCCCCCACCCCTTACTTAGCAGTAACCATGCAGGAGAGGGTCACTAACAAAATTCTCCTTTTTCCAGCAACAGTGCACAACGCTCAGCTGAAGGATTCCTTTAGGAACAAGGAATTTTCTTATTTTCGAGATGAAAATGGGACAAGTAAGTGCTCACTCAGTATCCAGCCAGGGACTGAGTGAAACACTTTGCCTGAGACGACATGTTTAAAGTGCAGCTTCCAACTTAACGTGTCTGTGGGTGAGAGTTGCCCTTTTCTCACCAAATGTGATCATTTCAGCGGGAGGTACCCAGAATAATGAATTAAAATTGTAATTCTGTTTGAAATGAATCCCGTGCTGAACTCCTGTTCCACGGTCCCTCCTCATTTGTTCCAGCTGAGGTGGCAACTTCTGGGTACTCAGCAGCCTTGGTTGAAGTGTGACTAGAGGAGGAGGAGGAAGAGGAGGAGGAGGGAGAGGGCAGCAGATCCGTGTGCATGCTGGGAGGGATGGGCTCTGAGGGGCCTTGCAGTGGGGGAGCTCTGTACAGCATCCAGGGCTGGGCTCTATAAATTACAACCATGTCTTTTATTTTGACTTGATCTAATGCAACGTGTCCCCCATAACTCCGCTCTTTCCCGTAATTAATGGTTTCTAGGAAAATATTCTGAAATTCCCCCGATAAGCACCTAGACAAACTCGATGTTTCTTCTCTGAGACACAAAAGAGGACGTTAAACTGTTTTCACCCCCACATCCCTTGAGCCATGAGAAGTACCAGATCCGTCTCTGCTGGGCCCAGACTAAGCCCTGGTTCACCACAAACTCAGTGCAGCACCGACAAATGATCTCCACAGTAAATGATGCAAATAAGAAATGTCAGCATGTTCCAAAATTCCTCACTTAATCTTATTGCCAGTTGTATAGTCTGGATAATCAGTAAATAAATCCCTCTAACTTTGCTCAAATCCTTCGGGGCTGAATACACAGAGAGCACTTTCTAATTCATTCTCATTAACCTTCCCAGCTCTAAACAAAGTAATTTCTTACTTTTCTTAGTGTCTGAATTTTCCACTGGCCTCTGCAACACCTGATTTAGCAGCAGTGATTTCTCACTTGTGATTTCTCTTTCAAACTGGCATTGTTCTTTTTCCTCACACATATGCTTGCTGGACTAGCACGAATCAGCAAGATTTAAAACCTCCCATTCTCAAGTTTGAAGCCCCTAAAGGGAAATTGCAGTCATGATGCCAAGGAACACAGTCGTACGTTATTTGACTTTTCCTCAGCCAGGCTGACAGCAGAGGGGGAGGAAGGAAAGGGGAAGGGAGAGGAAGATGGTATTTTAATAGCACCCACCCTGGTTTCACACAGCTGGGTCCCTGTGCTCTGGAGCAGCACCATTTCCGTTGCCTCTGCCTCACATACAGTCAGCACTGCTCAGCCAGGCTCCATGGCAAGGTTTCTCAATCTTTTTTTCTCAGCATGGACCACGTCGTAGTATCTCTCTTGTGGACAATCCCCTAGCCCACATTTTACCCCAAATTTTGACAGCCCATTACCAACTCAAGCCTTGCAGGGACCACCCCATGCACATCCCAGATGTGACTAAATGAGCCAATGTTCCTGTCAGGACAGGATGGATTATCCCTCCACCTCTTGGCCCAATTCTCCTAGTCTCTGTAGTACCCACAGTAATTGCCTAGCTGAAAAAAAAAAAAAAAATCAGTAAGAAAGAGGAATGCATTTAATCTAATTTAGTCAGTGGACACACAAGAACCACGAGCATCTTATGTTGATACATCTGCCTTTCCCAGATGTTAATCATATCCCAAACACAGCTTGGCCGGAGTTCTCATCAAAACATTTCATTTGATAATTCAGGTCCTAAGATTCAAAGTCTTCATCCACATCAGTGGGTTTTCCCTCTGTCAGGGCTGATGGAAAAAAATTCTGGCAGGAACTCTTACCCCAGCAGAGCATCAATGATCACAATATCCATACTCTCCATTTAAGGTCCCCTTTAAAGCTGCAAGCAAAATAAGGACCTGCAACAGTCCTGTAGCAAAAAAGCTTCAAAGCAGAGCAGAGGAGGAATTTGAAAACATTGAGCACTTTACTGAAATAAAGCAAAATACTGAAATGTAGCAAATACTTCTAAACAAAAGAAAACCATCCATAGAGGAGCATTTTGGATTCATGGCACAAAAACAGAAATTGAAAATCATTGGGTAAAATTACTTTCAGGGTAAGAAATGAGTTGTGAGCAACTATGCTGTACATAACTTTTATGACACGGCTTCCATTTTGTACAACTATGACAAACCTCTTCTAGGTATTCTATAAAAAGCAGTAGAAAAAGAAAGAATTTTTTTTTTCCTCCCCAGAATAAATTTTATTTAAGAGAAGGTGAGATTTTGGTAAGCTAATACACATGTCTGTAAGCAACAAACATAAACACTTCATGTTATAAGACCACATTCCCTTTGGCACAAACCACAATGAAACTATAAAGTTTAAAGCTTAAATCTAAATCACTCTGACCTCCTCTCTGTGGGGAAGATAAAAGACATCAGTGATTAGTATGGAGTTTACCTTTGCAGTTAAAATTACCTGGCTTTGCTGTTGCCACAAACAACCCTAACTTGGCACTTCAGTTGGTTCTTTCTGCAATTTGACTTTTTTTAATGACCTATTATGGTGTTTCAAGTTCAAAAGGATTTATTGCTTTTCCCCCTCCTGTCACTGATCTGCAGCAAAAGGTAAAGTCAAGTCTCATTCTTCACAACAGTGCCAAAGGAACCCTGCCCTCGTGGCAGCACGATGAGGAGCAGTCGCTCACACACAATCCTGAGGATTACAACTGCTTTTGTCAAGAAGACAAAAAACTGCCACCCCTGTGAGGGCTCCCCCTCCCCTGTTCCAGGGTTTGTGCCTGCTGAGCAAAGCTGGGGGGAAGAGCAGTGGTTTAATGTATCATCCCACGGACTCAATGTCTCACAGTGGAGCTGCAGGCACCAAATTTCCCTCTTCTTCCCCTCTGGTTCTAAATGTTTGCTGCAATGAAATTACTGGGAGACAGCAATATCCAAGGGCGGGCATGGAATTTGAACCCGTGGCCTTCTGGCTTGGAGGTGAGACTATTCCTAACTGAGCCAAAGTGACACACACATAATATGCTTTCAAGGTTTTTAGAGAGCTCTGTCATGATTTAAAAACACTAAGTCTTTGTGGTACAAACCACAGGGCAGGAAAGAGCTGGGCTCCCTTTTTACTGCTAATTTTAGCCGATGAATTGTTTATAATCTCCTGCAAAATACATAAAGCCTTATTCTGCCTTAAGCTAAGAGAGAACAGCCTTTCAAAACTGATTCTTAATTATAGTGTTCCCCTGCTAGATGGGATAGAGGTAGGTTCCAAAATTGTGTCAGAGTATATGAAGTGATAAAATGAGGATGGGTGAGCTATTTTTAAACATGCTCAAAGACTTTGAGGTCAAAATCTCCGAATTTATAGCCTTATGGCCGTATTAAAACTCATGTATTATTAAAAGCTTTGTGGCAAGACTCGAGTATCATTCCATGTGAGACACCCTGTGCCTTCAGAGCTGTGTTCCCTACCAGTCTGCCAGACTGGGTGCCCTGGGGAGCCACCTTCAAGCTCAGGTGATTTCCCTGCTGTAGACAGGCATTTGGGAGATAAAGGGGATGAGACACTTCCAGCCCAGCACATTCCCTCCTCCTCTCTTTTCCCAAGACATTATGCAAGTGAGAGTCTTGCCTCTCCAGATGGCCAGGAAGCAAGTGGGTTAGAGAGATGTCATGGGTTGCAGTGCAAAATGTCACCAAAATTCTGTATTCTGTCACCATCTGATGAAACTGGGGTGGGGGGGGGGGGTGTGGTGTAATTGTCTGTCCATGGCCAACTGTCAATAAACCAGCTGGGGCAGTTTTCTTATCTCCTCACAACCCAGCCTCCCTCCAGGGACAGATCTTCTGCTCATGGGCCACTGAGTGTCACTGAGAAAATTCCATCAGCACATTGGGAAATGCTCCAGCCAGGGGCAGGAGCCAAGCATTCCTACCTGGATAAAAATCTGGGAGTTGGAACACCAAGCAGCCTTTCCACTGCATTCTCAGAGGAACACCAGGCCCAGCTCTCACCACTGCACCTTCAGGGAAAAACTCCCCTTTTCTCCAGGAGCATCACTTCACCAGAGCCACATCTGCCACTGGGACTGCAGCCACCATGGGATGGCACTGCCAGCAACCCCTGACACACAGGGGGGCAGCTGGGATCCTGACTCTGTCAGTGGGTTTGGTTGTTTATTTCTTTGTCTTACTGCATGTGTTTTTTATTTTATTGTTTATTTTAGTTCCCCTAATAAAGAACTGTTATTCCTTTCCCCATATCTGTGCCAGAGAGCCCCTTAATTTCAAAGTTATAATAATTGGGAGGGAGGGGGTTTGCATTCTGCATTCCAAGGGAGGCTCCTGCCTTCCTTAGCATACACCTGGCGTTCAAACTGAGACAAAAGAGTTGGAGGAATCTTAGGCAAAAACACATAATTGCTCCTTACCCTGCCCAGTCTGGAAACCCAGCCCAGTCTCAGGCCTGGTGATATTTCCTCAGCACAGTCGTGTTTCCCATCTGAAGAGGGCAGCTGGGCACCTGCTGCCCAGGAACATTCAGGTTTAACAATTCTGTCCTCTCCTACATGGCTTCTTCCCCACCACAGGAAAAGGACTCCAGAACAAGTCCTGAAATATATTTTTGACTGGAAAATCCAGACTTGTACCCAAATCATTGTTCTACTCGTGGAAATAAACCATGCACAGGCATCATCTGGGAAGGACTGGCCCAGCCTCTGCCCCCACAAGCTTCCCAGTTCTGGGAGTGCCACTCCTAATCTCAGGTTAGACTCAGGATGAATAAAAGCTGTCACCTGCTATACACACATTGGTTTCTTCCAGTAATGATCAATATACGCCTTTTTTTTTTCCCATAGGAAAAAGGCCACACAGTGAGATGAAACCAAGTTGATAGATTTTCCCTGCCTCACAATTTGAAGTGGAAAAAACTCTCACACCCTTTTCCCCCATCCACATTCTGCATCAACTTTAGGTGTATCTTACTTTAGAGGCCAAACAAGTGGCAGCAAAGGCTTTAGAGCTCTGAGGACACTGCAAAATTATTTGCACCATTTGCATTGTTCATTTTCTAACTGAGGTAAGGTTTTATGGGAAGCCACTGCACAGAGAGGAGCTGCTACTTTGGAAAAGACCAGATGCAGGTTAGACACACCAGAGGAAGGTAACAGACTCTTAAGCTGTTTTCAGGTGAGGAGATTTATTTGTCCAATTTTTGCAATTGCATTTACTTGGGCATCATTTAAATTTATAATTTTTTTCCATTTGGATTTCCATGCAGTGATGCATAACATAAAATACTAATAAACTGTAGACAGCCGAAGTAAAAGCAAAAACTAGTCAAAACAAAACTCAAATCCTTTTCTTGATTGCATATGGATTTATAAAGCCATAAACCCACATAACAAGCACAAAACAAAAGCCTTGTAAAAAAAGGTTTAGTACAAAAAAGGCCAAGTGAGCAGTTGAAAAAACCATCCAGTGTTCTTGGTTCTGTTAGTAATTAATGTACACTCATGTTTCAATCAAAAGGAGTCACTGGAATGGGTTGTGCATTTTATCTACCAGAAGATCACAATGCACTTATTATCATGAGAGGGTCTCCCACTTGGATCAATGCTGGATGGATCCAAGTTCCTACTTAGGCATTTTGCACACATTTCATATTTTTACAAATTCACGGTATTAGTCCATCCTACAAGCATTAAAGTCTAATTCTTTCTGAATTAATTAAATTAATTAAAAGTCTAATTCTTCCCTGTGTCAGTCTGAAAATCTTAACCATTACAGGAGAATGTGGTGAGTTGAGGGACACTCTCTCTCCTTGAGGTCACGAGCTGTCATTCCTTGATGGATGCACTCCCCCATTACTTACATGAGAACTGCTCCTTCCAGGAATTGAGCCCAATCTATCCCCAACCACAGTCACCAGGAATCTCCTTCCCAGCATCCACTGGCATTTACTTAAGACTACAAACTGCTCCCTTACATTTCTGGAGTGATAAAACCAGATTTAATGCTTTTCCTACAGGTGCCCTTCACAAGTTTGATTTCCAGGCACAAAGGATTCCTTAACTCCACACTGGACCACAAATCATCCTGCAGCTACATCCTGTACTCCTGCATCCCACTCTGCTCCCAGCAAAATCCCTGCCAGAATTCTCTCCGAGTTTAATAGTCCTGTCCTATTCCCCCCAGCTCCTAACTGAGGGTAATTTCTTTTCTCCAAGTATAAACAGAAACCAGCAGGTAAAAAAGTTTTCTGTAATGTGGCACTAAGGCTGTGGAATTTACTCCCATGTGAGAATGGCACAATAAAGTCATTTGTTTAAAAGTAAATTGAAAACATTCCAGTCTTCTCAGGCTTACAACTATTAACTTTGGTTTCTGCACAGCACTGTAGAATGTCTGGCATCAAAGACACTTTGTACGTTGCACTGAACTTGCACTGGACACTGTTAGGGGACCATTAATCACAGCAAACAAAGATCCCATGCAAACAGAAATTACTGATTTTTCACAAGTTCAGCATGGCCTAGCAAAGGTTAACACCACAGCTGCTGGATCCTGCACATTCTGAGGCATGAAGCGTTGACAAGGCATCTGAGAGTGTGCAGATTTTTGACTGATAATTACGTATTCCACATTAAACAATTCTTATTTGTGCATAATGCTGTCTGGAATTAGACAGACACTTACCTCAGCATGAACTAGCACAACTTCAATTCAGATGCCTACAAAAGCATGTCCTTTTCCTCACACACAGATAGGATCTGTGAGTGCAGGGGCACAGGTTAGTGGCAAGAAAAGCTACAAGGATGTGATCCAAGGTTCACAGGAACCACTGCTGAAGGAAGTGAGGGCTTATGGAAACAGGCACTGAGAAATCAACTTGCCTGAGGGAACGTGGAAAAGGAATGGGAACTGAACCAGTAGAAAAATGAAAGAATCTGAAAACAAAAACCACTCGGTGGCCAGGGAAGCAGCAAAAGAAGCACAGAAGAAAGACCACGGTCTGGAATCACAGGCTGTGTTTCAGGGTGCAGTTCACTGATGATGTCAAAGGAGAAATCGCTGTGTCACAGGAATATGAATTACTGGCACTCATGGGCAGTTTTCTGTCATCCAGAACAGGGCAGGGGAAAACCTGAGCCATCAGCCTTGAAGCTTCCTATCTGACAGGATGATTTCCATTGGGTTCCTCAAACCACACTTTCACAGACAAAATTCTTGCACCAGTTTTCTCAGGTGAGAGAAACCTTACTGCAAAATCATCATTCTCTCCTAACCAGGGCAGGAAGTGGGAATGGGAAAAAAACCCAACAAAACCAAACTAAGCAGAATCCCCTGAAATGATCATGGATATCCACATGGATATCCACACATATCCAGACATCAGCTCCCAGTAATGCAGCAGCTCCTGCTGCTGCCCACGAAGTGAGTGCAGAATCACAGCATGAAAGTACCAGCAGGGTACTTGGTTCTGTGGAACAGTGAGTGCAACACCCAGACTCAACAAAATGAGAAGAAAATCGATGCTAGTATAGGATTGTTAGTCAAACCATAACTATATGCAAGGCTTTTGAACGTACTTCTAAAGAGAGACCTTAAATAAAATCAAAGAAAAGAAAAATAAAGATGGTAGAGCATGCCAAACTCAGTTAATTAACTGACTTTTCTGACTAAAGAAAACTTGACAGATCTTTGGTTGAGCAAAGTGATACCCTTAGGAGACCAGCAAATAAGTTTATAAAGATGACTATTAATGAAAGAAGAGTGCAGTAAAACAACTGTCTAACAGATAAATAAGTTATAATGTGGAAGGAAAGACCAGCAGCCTTGAAGGATTCGTTTAATGCGGAAAGAAGAACCAGCAGCCTTGAAGGATTTAATCATCAAAGTGTTGAATGAATGGGTCTTACTGAAATAAAATAGCATAAGCTTGCCAGTTAAATTTGATTCTGCCCATTAGACAGAATTGGGAGGTAGTGTCAGCACAATGGGAGACTGAACACTGCCCTGGAAGACACAGATAACTTCAAGGACTGGAAAAACAGAAACAGGATCAAATCACAGTTATATGCTGACAGACCAATGGCAGCTGCTGCACGGGACAGGGAGCTCATCAGCTGGCAATAAAAATGGAAAGGACTCCAGCTGAGCATCAGATGATTCCAAGACTCTGCTATGGATGTGGCCATGGAAGGAGCACATGTGCTGGTGGTCTCTGTTCTGAGCAGTGTAAGTCCAATAGAGGTAACACTGTTTGTACAGGACTGGGCACTGGTGGAGGAGGCCACGATACTTCTGGCGACAGATAACACTTGACACTTCCCCTGTTCCCAGGGCTGCTGTGCTATTTCCTTAGAGTCAAATAAAACTGTGTGTTGAGGACAAGAGTATTTTATTTTCATTGCATTGAAACTGCTTTTCAGCCTCCACTGGGTAGAGCAGTGCAGCCTCTGAGAGCTCTGGACAGTTAAATTGGAATAACTCTGCCTCTTATATGAACTGTAAGGCCCTCTTCCTTCCTCCCCCACGAGCTCCTTATCCTTGTTTCAAACCATTCTCCCCTGCCTTTAAGCTGGAAAGGGCTCTTCAGCAGCTCACATTAAGCTGGGGAGTATATAAAGGAGGAAAGAGGGAAGGAATTTGGATAGTGCTCTCCAAAAACTCCCGTGCACTCACTGATCCACCCAAAGCTGCTTCTGCTGCTTAGTGAAGCTGGAAGAAGAGGAACTGTGGACTTTGGAGAAGACTTCTCTTAGGCTATTGGGCAAGGAGATTTTTGTTTGAGCACATTCTTTGTGCGGCTGGAGAAGCAGTGCATGCTCCACAGGTGTGTGCAGAACCTCGTCAGACTAGAGTAGAGCAGCAGCAAAAGGAAACAATTCCTGCCTTTGGAAGCAGGATTTTCCCATTGCTGTCTCCAATCTGGAGGATCAGTCCTCTGAGTTTTCACCTTGTGAGAGAAGAGCAGGCAGCTGAAAAGACAGGTAAATAATAGCTGACTACAGATCTTGATGCTCCCATGGGCAGCTGGTTACAGCTTCCATGTAATGGAGGAGGGAAGGAAAACCTTTATCCAAGACCCTAAAATTAACATTTAAAGTGATGAAAGCAAGTTGGACTGGACTATCAGTACTAAGGACACTAGAGACAGTGACCATGTCAGAGACTGATCTCATCTAACAGAAGATTGCTTTAGATTTATTGGAGGATCAAATGATACACTTGAGGATCTTCTACTTCAGCTAAAACTCCATATCCATCTCATGAAAAGTTTTGGGGTATTTATCTGAAGAGAAATGGGAGAAAGGGGTGAGAGAGAGATGAACTCCATAAAATACAATTTGTTTTCTGACTACCTTCCTTTCATAGAAAAAACCAAAAGAAGAGTTCATCTTAAATTACAGGCATACAGACAAGCTCTCTCAGGCTAAGAAATTCATCCTATATGTTGATTAATGATCAAACTACTAAAGCTTTAGCATGAAAAATGGGCTAGGCTTCAATTGAAGATTGCCTGTAGCTAATGATGCAGTGGAATGAACATTTTCATTCCAGCTAAACCATTCATGTTCCTGTAAAAATAAAGAAATCCTATCTTGGGTTATGAAAAAAGACTCGTCGAATTCTGCATACTTCTTGGGTTAAAATAACGCCCTGCATCTTAGCAGATCTGAAAATACAGAGTATCTTACCTGTGAAGTCAGACCCCCATGTGATCACACACACGTACACACAGAGTGTAAATACCTGAGGTGAGGTCAGGGAATGGAAGTGAAGTTGGTAAGCGTAGCCTAGAATTTCACATGTATGGGCACATTA
Organism: Certhia americana; assembly: GCA_018697195.1. Lineage (NCBI taxonomy): Eukaryota > Metazoa > Chordata > Aves > Passeriformes > Certhiidae > Certhia > Certhia americana. The sequence goes on along the minus strand of CM031864.1, from coordinate 30,856,857 downwards.
CTGAGTTAGTAGATTTAACATTGCTCCTGTCTCAGGCTCAAAAATGCAAAATGTAATAAAAAACCCCACAAGGAAGTGCAGTGGGCTGCACAGCATCTGCCTGGTGAGGCGGCTGACACAGGCATGGCTTGCCCGGAGATCTCCTTGTGGTTCAGCCCCTGGCGCCATCAGTTGGGCTTCAACTCAAAAGCTGTGGAGGGAGGTAATTAAAAGTGACTCTGCACCACTGCTGCAGCCACTGAAAGACGGTGGGAAAGGATTCAGGCATATACAAGGGAAGGGATGTGTCTCTCCAGCTCCAGTGATTTCCATTATGGAAACACAGCACTTCACAGCTTTTAACCTTTATGCCGCTGAAGCCAACTATCAAGGTTCTTGAAGATTTTGTTTTCATTTCAGCACATGAACTGCAAACTACAATTTGGGAAATGTCATCAGCACGTTCTCCCTTAAACCACAAGGAAGGTGCAGAGTTGAAAAAGCAGCACAAGGTAGAAAGCTGAGAAGTGGAATTACACATGGGCAGTGATCGCCACCAGCACATTCACTGGCCCGAACTGGTGATTTTCGAGACTATGGAGACTATGGAACTCATAGAGAGTGTGAGAGAAAGCCAGGAGGTTCAAACCATCCTGCTGGCTGCAGGAACAACTATTAAAAGAAATTAAGAGGAAAGTCAGACCCCAGAAAGAGCATAAGACACTGTGTTCCAACTCTAACCAGCTGAAGGAAAGTTTATATAAAAACAATCACTTCGTTAGTGACTCATAAGGAAAGAATCCCTGAGCTTTCTTCAGGGAAACCCCAGTAAATAACAAGTCTAAAAACACATGAAGATGGTGCTGTCTGTTCTGTTACAATAGTCAGTCCACATGATAAAACCTTTGGCAGAAGAACAACCTACTGAGCACAGATGCTTTTGGGAAACCCAAAATCCAGTAAGAACTGCTGGGGCTGCTTGCTAAGTCTGCCTCATATTCCAGCTCTTGTGTGACATGTCTAATGCAAAACGGGAGAAAGTGGGAAAAAAATGCTTTTTGTTACAGCTTCTCTGTTGACTACATGCAGGTGCACTCTCAAGCTAAGTAAATGCCTGGATTTCAATGCATTCTGCAGTTTTAAAACTAAGTGTTACAGATTCAAATATCCTGCCATACCACATCCAAAGACACGGGGTGGAAACGTCGCTGCATCTCTCTCTGGAGCATCTTATCAAACACACAGCAGGCTGGGCAAAGAACAGTCCTCTGTCCAAAGAAGGGATGGATAGACTTTGCAATGTAAAACTTCTTGGGCTATAAAGAGGCTTTTTCCTTTTATTTTCTTTCTTCTGTCTCTCTCTTTTTTTTTTTTTTTTTTAATTAGCACAACATTTTGGAAGGATGTCATGTGTTTCTAAGCATACCTTCCAGTAAGAGACTTTAAACTCAGTAAATCTGTAAAAATATGAGAAATCATAGTGGTTTCCCAATAAATTACCAGATCTAAACATTGTGATGTCTAAACTTGGACTGACTAGGAAATCCCAGGTAGGAATATTAACAGAAACATTCCGTGTCAAGCAGAGATTATGTTCTGTAGAAAAAACACTTAACTTTTGCAGATATCCAAGAGGATTGAGTGGAAACCTGGGAGCAACTTCTTAGTTTAATTTTAATCTCACTCTCTGATGAGTTTTTAGTCTAAGTGCAAATGTGGATGTTTTATTTTCCCCTGCCCAAGGTTGTACCTCTACATACCGAACAGAACATGTTTTAGTTTATTCTCAGCTGCTGTAGAGCCACAGCAGACTCCAGAAACTTTTCAGGATATAGCCAGAAAATTGTCAAGAAAAAAATAGAAGGTTGAAAGCATTGAATAGTCATTCCCAAGGGGCTGAGAAGTTACCATAGTAAAGCAGTGTTTTTTACCCAAATGCTCAGCAACAAAAGTAGCAGCATCACCAATATTTGAATATTTGAATATTTGTAATTTTCCATTGTCAGTTGGGGGTTGAATTTGGAAGGAATGGGGCATTTGTGACAATCTTTCAGGTATTTGTGACTATAAGCTTAATAGTCTTGTCCATATGGTGAAACATGCTTTATAAAAAGCTGTGAAACATCATTCTGAAGGCCACCAATGCTGAAGAAGCATGAGCAGCTGCTAATAAGATATAAGGATCTCCTTTAAAAAGGGAGCATCTTTTAGGTGAAGTAAACCATTCCAACATCCCAACTGGAAGATTCAACTGAAAGGAGCATAGACAGGAAGACTTTGCCTGAAAAAAACACCTAGAGAGGAACAGGTCACACTGAGACCTCAGCAGAGAAGAGATGGGTGTTTAAATTCTCCTTTGGAAATGGGAGTTCCCTTGCTTTACTGCTCAAAGACAATTACCTAAGAACCTGGCACTTCCAGGGACCCACTGTCAATGAAGAGAGAGTGAAGCAGTTCACAGCCAAGAGAGCCAGATTTGGAAGGAATAATCACTGATTATTCTAAGCACATACTTCTAAAAATGCAATTCCCCAGTAGGAACCTGTTAGAACCCAGAATGCAGAGAATATTCCTCTGCATGTTTTGAAGGAACCAAACCCTCTGACAAACACTGCTTTTAACCTTCGTCCATGGAAAGGGCTTCCTAGGCTCTGGGATGAAACAGAACTTTCAAGAATGTAAATTAGATAGTAGCAGAATATGAAATTTATCACAGGGGGAGGAATTTAGGTTTTTGGGCTTGTTAGTATGGTAAGCAGATGAAGACAAGATGAAGGATCCTTGTGGCCTTTTTAGGTTTCTTTCTCCTTCTTCATCTCCTCCACATTCTGCAGTGTTGGGGACACAGGACCATTGGGCACAATTTGCCAGTGTAGTGTCACGTGAATAGAGATTTAGTTGGTTATTGGTAGAAAAGTAGAAATAATGTCCATTCTTGGTGATAATTGGGTGAATTCTCTTAAAGAGAACCTTGATTCTGTGTGTTGGAGGCTTTTTGGTGCCTTTTCTCCCTCAGGCCAAGCTGGTGTAAAGCCTGGTGTGCAGAAATTGCTGATCAGAAAATAATAAACAACCCGGAGAGCGAGAACAACCAAGAGTCCAGTTTGTGATTTTCTTAACAAGGACTCATGAAAAAGGCCTCCCCTATCAGGGGAGAGACATGTGGGAATGAAGAACTCCCACACTCCCCTTCTGGAGCTTCTTGCTCTGCCTCAAAGGTGTGGGAGTGAAGAACTCCAACAGCAACCCATCAGAAAAATCCCAAAGTTTGATGGGAAGATGTTAATTGTTATATACACTACAGGCAGCCCATCCAGTGTGCCTGAACAGAGACATTAACCAGGGGCTTGGAAAATATACACACACACTCAATGTTGGGTACACAAAAAGAGGGAGAACTTCACATGCATACCCTACATCTAGGATACTTCACAAAGTTTACTGATGTTTTCATACTTGAAAAACTGACCTAACACACGCTTTGGAGCAATTTTCACTTGTACTCTAAGCTGAGGTGGTTCCACCATGTAAGGATGAACATTCAAATCAACAAGTGTCAAATTTCAGAGAAGAATTGAAGATCTGGGAAATAATCAGAACAGGAGGATTAATCCCCTTTATAGTTAAAAGACAGGCAGAAAGAAATTCCTGCATACTCAAAAGATGTTGGACTGAGGTATTTTTACAGAATAAATGTCCTTTGCTAGGCAGACCAGTGCCAAATAGGTAGTGTGCCCCAAAACCCTGTTTCTAGAAGCACTCTAGACAAACTTCTAACAAACCACACTGTGCTGCAATAATTCATTGACTCTCTCATGCCATTCTTGGACTGCCAGGAACCATGTTCTTACTCCCAGGTTGTAAAATGGGATCTTTGTCTGCAACTGCAACTTCTAGACAAATACTATCTATTCCCAATATTAAAACCAGCTGCTGGAAAGGCATCATGCTGGGGTTTACAAAAGAAACTGTACAAAGAAGAGGGAGCTCAATAAAAGAAATGGGACATGGGGCAGAAATCACAGCCCCAGTGAGACAAAGACAGGATTGGTTCAACACAAGGGGAACTTCATTTTAGCAGAACACTAGTCAGACTGCAAAAAGCACTGGAAAAACCCAAACAGTCCCCTAAGTCATGCTACACTAAGGACAACACCCCCACTCCCAACAGGTGGAATTGTCACTCTCTGGAAGTGATGCCATTGACTTCCCCATGCCCATCTTCCAGCCTGTCCATGACCCAGACTGGGTAAAATGAAACCATTTCTGAGCCCACACATTCCCTCATCACATTAAGAGGTATTTTCTGCATTGCAGTGTATAACAAAGAGGGAGCTGATATTTTCAAACTATAAAGATAACCGAAGGTGAAGTTTTCTAAAGCAAGAGCCTCAATTTTCACTACACCAAGGGCAACACAGATGGTGTTAAGGACTGCAGACTGATGCCTTAAGTTTTAGCTTTTATATTTTTTAGATTCTGGGCTGTTTTGGTGAGTAGTTTTAGGTTTCATATTAAGTTCTACTGAGCTTTCTTCACAGAGTAGGGAGACAAAACAATTCCTTCTCTAGTTTGATACCAAGGACAACTTTCAGGCCCAGGAATGAAACCAATGGTGAAGTGAAAAGGAAAAACAAGGAGGATGGAGCTTCATAACCTGGAGCTATGGTTAGACAATTGATTCTAATATGCCGATGGACCAGAACTTATCAAAGTGTGAGACCTCGTGATCACTCATCCATTTTGTGACCATTCTGGGGTGCCCACCTGGGTGGCACATCCATTATGAGTGTAGCCCAGCCGGGCTCTGGCACTGCCCAGGTGTGTCCGTTGAGGCCTTTTAATAAATCCCTGCTTTATCCTTTTGCTCTGCCTAGTCTCTGTTCCAGGAGGAATCAATGCTACATTTTGCTCTCATGAAAGAGACCATCACCTATGCCAAAGCCCTCAGCTGAGGAACAGCAAGGAACTCTGCCCATGGAGCTCCTTGGTGCACAGAGCTGGCACGAACACAACTCCTGAGTGTTTGCAGCCACATCTTGGGGCACAGGTGATCTGAAAGAGAAGCTGAGCTTTTTGAGGATGCCTGTCCTGTATGCAGCTGCAAAAGTGGATAAAAGCTAAGTTAAGGAGAGCTAAGGTCAGTCCTTAGGAGACCTAAGCACAATCTCACACTACTTCTGAGAATTTGCTGCCTGAATCAGCCAGATAACCTTTAATAACTATAATTTAGAAATATGGTACAGCAGTTGTTTCCAGACCGTGGTCATGAACAACTACATATTTGTACACAGTGCCAGCAAAACACAGCACAGCTAGGGACAGCTGGCCTGTGACTGGAAAAGGCTTCTGTTCACTGCAAGAAGGTTCCTGCTTCTACTGGAAGAATATCTAGGTCTGAAAATCAAACAGCATTAAACCAAACTACAACTGAACACAAAATTACATTGCACAAGACTTATTTTCCTCATGGGCTTTATCTTCCGTGCTCCAGATTAGTTTCTTGATTTGATTTCCATAAATGCCCTTAGGTTTGCTGCCCCAGTTTAGAAACCCCAACTGTTGAACAGGGCAAGATAAAAATGTGTAGCAAATGCAAGCAGAAAGTTTGAATAGAATATCTGCTGCTAAAGGGTCTGACAGGGATCTGACACCATGTGTTATAGCTTTTTGGTAATTTTGTACCCACCCACCATGAGCTTCTACCTACCTCAGTACTGTGATGTTTTATCTGAACTCAGCAGAACATACCATGGCACATAATTCTCTCTTTTAATTATAAATAACTTGTTTATAGAAGAAGAAGAGCAGACTGTGAGTTTCCAAAAGAAGAATATAAAGGAAAGAGAGTCAGATGGCTTGTTTCTCTGCTGCAGGAACAGGGGCTTTAGGAACAAAGGTATGAATGTCACCAAAAAACTGCATTGATCAGACACCTCAATGTGTCCACAAGACAGCTCTTCCTAGTGAAATCACCACTCTGCAAAACTGCCATGCTTCACATATCAATTGTCATACACCAAACAGAGAGGAACAGGGAAGACATGAGTCAAAGGGCAGAATGGAGCTGGGAAACAGGAGCTGAGGAGTGAAGAACAGGAACACATGACATCATGGAAGGAGAGTTATGTAACTAACGAATGCAGCTCCAGAATGGAGGATTTGACACCCTAATATGGGCCTTGATTCTGACTCAGCACAAGGGAAGTGATTATAAACCTGTCTCCACACACACAAAAAAAAAGGTAATTAAAGAAATCCAGGATGAGCTATGTGTCAGAGTAGCCATTGCATATCTTCATTTTAGTCCAAAACAGAGTCAGGGAAAGCAACATTCGTTTTCTCCTGATCATCTTGTTTTCCTTTCTAGATGAGAAAAAAAGGAGTATCTGGCTGTTCACCAGCTGCCCTCCACCCTCATGTCCAGTGATGACATTTCCTGTTACACTGTACATGCTATGAAAGACTGAGCTTTTTTTTTGTCACCAGCAACTGGTGACATTTTTGGCAGGAAAAAAAAAAGCTTCAAATTTTTATTTACTCCTGATTTGCTTTTGTGCAATTACTGACTTGGAAGACAAGGAAGATATTTCAGTATTGTCCCAAAACCTTGTGATAGTTGTGTGTTTCACCCCTCTGTTCAGTCCCCCTCAGGGGTGATCCTGGATGCTAAAGGAGCAACCTGCCCTTCCTGACTGCAACTATTCCAAGACCTGGAGCCACAGGGACTCCAGCTGCAGGGATCAGCCTGGGCTCCAAAGGACCTTTGTGGCTGAGATTGGTGGAGCACAGCCCAGAAGCACCTTCCTCTCCTCCAGACAACTTTCAGTGCTCATTGATCAGGTCTGGCAAAGAACCCAAAGAGTTTGGCCACCCTCCCTGCCTTCCCCAGGGCAAACCTCACTGAATGTCCAGAATGGGGCTAACACTCATGCTCCAAGACCTGAAACTTCCCAGCCAGAGAACTTTCACCTTTCTGCAGAGTTTCATCAAAATCCCTCATTGGAGTGGAAGTGTTGCAAAAACTAGCTTCCCCATAAAAAATGAAGAATTTAAAAATATTTTCAGTATGCAGATACCTTGCCAAAAGCACAGTAAAGAGCCCACCGTGAATACATAACAGAAATAAAAAATGTTTGCTCATTTCTAAATTTCCTGGAGTTTGCTTAATGTCAGCAGCTCCAGTTGAGAGCAGGAACATAAAACCCTGTGACAGCCATTGAACCCCCGACCCCGATCAGCAGCTTTGCTGAGACTGGGTTTGGAATCATTCAGAACATCAGCCTGCATCTTGTTCCACTCACTGCAACTGATGCAATCCTGTGAATCTCTTCTCCCCTGGACATTTTTAACTCTCTCGGGACAATAGTTATTTTACTCTTACAGGAATATGAACCAGGGCTGCTCTGCTTCTTCGTGAATATTTGGCGAAGAAGGTTGCATTTAGTTTTTGTTTCAAGTAGTAAATATTTAGGAGAAGCAGAAGATAGCTTTCATCTGAAGCATGTTTTCACATCCTTGGGGCAGCCAGGCAGTGAGAAGGGGACTGGAAAACAGCCTGCCATTTCCTTTCCTGCCTGGCTCTTGGACTGCTTTGGACCCGGTGTGTGTGCGCATGCACTCTCACCCCCTCGGGCTGCTTTTTTACACCGGGACTTCCTTGTAAAATCCAACTCATCTGTTCAAAGCAATGACTGAAACACTGTCTATAAAATTATGGCATTTTTCCACTTGAAAAAAAAAATAAAAAATTAACACTTCATTTAAAAGTTATTTTTAAACCTAGTTGGCTTGAAGCCACTTTTAGTCATAACTGAAGTGAATTCTTCTTTTCCTAGAATTCAATGCCTTCCTTTTCTAAAATATACTAGTTTTAAAAAAGTAAACTCAGTAAATACAGAGTTTACACTTCTGACTACACTGTTTTGCCCTCTGACATATCAGCAGTTTGCTTTTCAACAAACCCAAACAAGACTTTATTTTTTCTACTTCAGGGACTCTTCTCAAGCAGGGACTTGAGCAATCCCAGAGCAGAATCACTCACCTCCAGCCTGAATCTGGCCTGGGCACCTGCAGAGCATCACCATAGCCAGGAGCATAGTTATGTCTGGGAGGGAACTGAAGCCCCTTCAGAAACATGGCCAGACTTGAAAAGAGAGCACCAGAGCTTTATTCCAGTGCGAGACACCTCCAGCTCCTGGCACTGCACCTGCATTTACATGGGACAGCCAAGCACGGAACACATGAACTGAGAGAACTGGTGTCACATGTGCAGGGAGAATGAGGATCCTGACTTCACTATGTTCCCATTTTCCAGGACCATCTCAAGAGACAGGAGGACATCTGGACTCCTTAATGAAGTAGCTGATCTGGAATCTGGGTTTAGTAACACTAACTCCCCTTTAAATAATTATTTTTTTTTTTAAATGGGGAGAGAAAAGAAGGACTTCTGTTTAGCCATTAAAATGTCACCAAAAAGTATTTGAAGGACCAACAGGCAAACTGACCTGACAGGACGAGTATTTTCCTTCTCTTTTCAGGGGGATTTTGCTTTTCCTAAGAGAAAATTCGAACTAAATTACACCCATTTTATATTCAGTGACCGTTTGCATGAGCAGCATTATCTGCACTGTGACAACTCCACTGAGATGTGAATATTGAGTTTATAGACTTCAGTCCTACACATTCTGTAAAGGGTATCAGCAAGCACAGCAATGCCAAATAATTAGAAGGCAAGAAATTCGTAGGCACTATCTGTAAAAAGTAATTTAAAGAGATTTTGGTTTTCCAAGGCGCAGTTACTCACCATTTAAGTGTTTGGTATTTTGAATCAAGTAGAAATTATTGGCTAACTCAGCGCTTAACGATGATAAAGAAAAGGTGACTTTTTGTATTAAAAAGTGGCACGTTAAGGTTTTGAGATTTTTCTGTTGCTGCTGTTTTATTGCTTGAGTGCCCAGGGATCCAGAATCAGAATTTCATAAGGACCCAGCATCCATCTGCTCTTTTAACCTAACAATGTTAGAAGCACTTAGAGATGGACTCTGGGAGGATGGTTCAGGTTTTGATATTGTCTTCAAACAGCAGCATCTGGAGGGCTGTTTCCAGGGGATTTGTTTTTTAAATGGGGGTAAAGAAGATGCACAGGGTAAGCAGCAAAGCCACAGTAGTGGGTTAAGACAGTCAGAAACTCTCAGCTCCTCTGTCTTCAGTATCTGGGCTGAAGCTGCAGTGCTCTGGACAATTCTGCACTCATTCCCCATGCGAGGCTGTGGAGCTCAGTGTTAATATTAGCAAAATGCAGCTTGCCAACATGTGCTTGCTGAATGAGGTAGGTCTCCATTACCTCATTCTACACGACCCTTTTACAGATTTTATCCAACAAAGCTTCTGAAGATATATTTATCTTTAACCATGTGAGAAATCTCACTTACAGTAATGATTGTGCAACAATAAAAAGTAAAAATAAAAATGATTAGTAGTCCGCTGACGATTATAAACCCTCTTCACTTCCCTTCCTCCCCCTTTTCTTACAGACTCATTACTCCAATGTTTATTTTTACTTTTGTAAGTCCAAGAGTGCAAAGCTAAAGGTATAAAAGTGGCCACAGTCTGAAGGGATGGATGAGTGCAGGACCTTGACATGTGCACATATGACAGGATGCAGTGTATGAACACCACACTGGGCAGCACTGGAGCAGGGCTACAGCTCTGGGGGCAACCCAGGAGAGCTGTGCCAAGACAGTAAGGAAGGATTATGCAGCTTTTCAGCATGAAGTTGCATTAGAAGCTTTAAGACACTGTCATCATTCTCAACCTCCCATTCCTCTGTTCCCCCTGACCTCTTCTCAGAAACTCTCTGGTCACCTCTCAGGTTTATCCACGTCATTTTCCAACTCCACTTGTACAGAAATCTCAAGAAGACTGTGGGGTTTGAGCCTCTGCAGACAGCTGCAGGTTGGTTCTGTCTGTCTAGCTGGGATAATGTGACCTGCAGACTCCAGCAGGAATGGTCTGTGTGAAGGGTAAGGGGGACACACAGATGACAAGACACGAATCCTAATCCTTACAAGGAACTGGGTCAAAGAGAATGATCAGGATGGTTTCCTGGAGATTTCCTTTGGAGTTATCTTCTGGCTGGCAACCCAGGCCAGATGGAGAATGTTTCTGAACATACAGCAAGAACTTCACTTGGCTCAGAGTAAAGGAAGAGTCAAGAGCTCTCAAATCCTCACATCTCACAGGCTTCTCTCAGCTGCTTCTCCCTGGGGTGTCCCACAGCTCAGAGCTCTGGAGAACAGAGCTGGTCCATGCAACTCCTGACCTCCACACTCAGTTTGTGCCAGCCCCAAGAACTCATGGTGTCCCATCTAGCCCCATTTCCCTTAACAGAGCATCTACAGTCTCCTCTGAGATCAGAGCAGCATCCACTGCAGCAGCAAAGCCCTAAGCCAGCGTGTTGTAAAGAAACGTTATAAACACTACCTTGACATTTTAGTGTACACAGTTAACATTTACATTTCACACCACCTTCTATGTAAAGTCCCTCTCTCCATGCCATCAATACACCAATTCTCTTAACCCCTCCCCACCCAACATCAAGAGCACCTTTTCTCAGGCAGGCCAACAAAACAGAGTATTTGTGGTTCTTCTGAGCTCAGCCACTGTGGAGTGGTCAAAAGCTGGTTAAAAATACAAAAATTAGAAGCAGACAAAATTCCCCAACCTTCAAAACCTTTAAAACCCACCTGGGTCTTTCCCAAATACCCCAGAAAGCTTCCAGCTCACAAAGAGATGCTACAGGCAATATTCAAAGGCCGCTTTCAACGTTTGCTGTGAAGCATCTTTTGATGCTCCAGATTGATCTTCCTAAGGGTTAATATACCAAAACAGGAGGGGGGGGGGGGGGAAGTCACAAAAACTGTATAACTCCTTTTTGAGGTATGACAAACTCTCTCTGCATCTTCTTCCAAAGTGTGAGATATGCAACTTGCATTCTTAAGCTCAGTAAAAATGGCATTAAAAAGTCCTAACCCTGGGAACTGCATGACTATTCGTTTATCAGAACAACACCAGCAAAACTGTCTTTTTATGTGCTGCTTACTTTCAAAAAAAACCCCTACCACGCATATTTCAGTTCTCCCTCTCCACACCCCACACCCTTCTGCTGCTGTCCAGCTGGAACACATCAAGGGTCTAGAAGCCAAGTCAAATGTTGACCCCACCCTCCTCCATCCATTTTAAGGCACCTTCAAAGCCAGTACACTGATCTAGTTCAGCTTAGCCAACAACGCCAGCAAATCTGTTATTTAAAACTTTAGTGCTGGGCTTTTATAACTGCCCATTAATACAAGCTTTGATGTATGGTCAAAAAACCCAGCTGTAATGAGTTTCATCAGACTGTAGTAACCTTTCCTCAGAAGGTCTTTATTACTATACCTTCAGAATCTTTGGGCTTAATACTTTTATAGCATCATTCTTACTGAACCTCCTTAAAAACAACTCAGCAACACTTAACACTCTTTCCCCAAAATTAAAACAAAGAGCCAATAATCCTTTTTCTCAAAGACACTTTTGCACCCACATTTTTAATCACATTTTGCTGTTAAGAGTATGCAGGCAATAGCTGTGTGAACTGCAAGACAAACTAATTTTTATTACAAAGTCCTTCAGACAGGATACAAAAGGATTTTGTAAAAGGACAAATAACTTACTTTGTTGCTCCCCTTTGCAGGATGCAGCACAGAAGAAAGAGGGGAAAAAAAGAAATATTAGTTATATTTATTTTACATGCATTCAAACTCAACTCGAACTGTTCTGGAAATGGCTCAAACCAAATGAGGGACTGACTCAGGGAACATTCACTAAATCCTGTAGTCAGACAGCTTCCAGGGGAACACAGGACAGTTGCAAAGGACTTAAATGTTCAGCAGAGCTGTTTCCCTCACTACACAAACATTCTGAGCCTGCTTTCACTTCCTTGGGTGGAAATCAGGAGCAGCTCCTGGGAAGTCGGCGGATTCAAATAGGAGGGAGAAGAAAATGAGGCCTGAAGTGATCTAGGGATGGGATGGCAGCCAGAGGGATTTTCGTGTGTTGGTAGCACTGAACTTCCAGCAAAGCAACCCACTAAACATCTCTGCTGAGCCTTCCACCACAGCCATTCCCTGCAACTGGCGAATGGAAAGTTTCAAGATTGAAAGCATTTTAAAAAGCAAATATTGAAGTTTTAGATTAGTAGTAAAAATAAGGAGGGGATGGTATGGGAGGGAGTGGGGGGAGAAGGAATGGGCGGTGCTAACAAGGTAAAGTGTGCAGAGGGAGTTACGACAAACATCTGGGCTATTATTTTGGTTTAATTGTGAGTTTTGCCATGAGCTGGCACAAACAGTGGATATTATACAGTGGGAAGCCAGCCAAAATAAACACCAGCCTACACCAGTTGAGAAATACAGTCTGGAAAGGTTAGTCACAACGTTGTAGTCATTTTTTAACAAAAAAAGGAGGGTTTTGGATGCATCGGTCCAGAAAGTCAGCAGTAAAGTCAGCTGGTCAATGGATATCCCATTTCAAAGTGAATTGGCCACAGGATGATTTATATCAAGCAAGCTGACTCGCGTATGGGTTGGAAAAATAAAAACACTGATTCATTGCTATCTGGGTGGCTGTCAAAGCCCACGGCCTGCAGGAAGGAGGTGACTTGGCAAACTGCAAAGAACTCAGGGGCTGAGGGCTGAGCAGAGCTAATTCATGGGACAGGGACTATGGGAACATACTCACTCTGTGCATCCCCATGGACTGAGGGACAGGGAAGAAAAGCGAAATGAAGCAAGGAAAGGCAGGAAGGGGGTGATTTATGGCCTTTAAAATATTAATGAGATGTGCTTAGGTAAAAAGAAAGATTATAAACTAGGACCTTGGACTTTAGCTTACAGGATTCAATGGGCAGCAGAGACCCCATGTTAGTGGCAGCAATACTGAGCCCATTACACTGTAATCAAATAATTGCATGCAGCACTACTGAAAAAAAAAAAAAAATCAAATTTCTTAGTTGAGAGATTGGCTCTCAGTGAGAATTCAGAACACATCTCTTTAATCCCTGCCAGATTCCTACTTTTTCTTTAGTTTTCATTTCTAAGCAGCAATTCTTCTACTGCCAGTGCCAAAGCCCTGCATAGTCAAAGCTCCCAGCTGTGCCCCACAGGTAAAAGAGAGTGCAAAGTTCGGTTTGGGAAGGGGCTAAGGCACCTCTTTGCCTTTTTAACTCTGGGATCACGAAGTTGGCAGGCAGCACTAGGGTAAATTCAAGTTGCTGCCATTTCCTGGCAGTCCCTCCTGCTTAAAAACACGGTCTCCGAATCTTTGAAAGAGAATAAAAGACTCTCTAAAATTATCTTCTGTTGTCAGAGGAAGGTGTGAAACTGAGGAGCATGCACAGGATTTTCATGAAATGCTGCTCATTTTTATTTAGGATCCACTGGATCTTCTAAGGTACTTGGGGCCTTGGAGATTCTGCTTTGCAAAAATTCAAAACTCTTAACAGCAGATTCACAGCCCACATCTGAACCTCTGGTCCTGTAGGAATAAAGTTTTGGAGGCCTAGAGCAGCACGGAGCATCTTTCCTGAACAGCCTGAGAAACTACTGAGTGAATTTCAAACTACAGGCATTTGGAACAATAATATTTACTCTTTTTATAATGTAAAGATAATTCCAGCTCAAAGGAGAACTGTATTTCGACTCCCTTCTGCTTCTTTCAAGGAAGTCTCTCATCTTGCATCTAAGACTCCTTTGACAGACCAACTTTAAACAAAACCAAGAATTCTTTGTAAACATATTTTGAATACCAAGTATTTTTAGGGGGAAGGGAGAGACAGGAAGACAGAAGAGAAGTTCAGAAATCAAACTAGTCTGTCTTGTTTAAGGATAAAGCACCAGATATACCAATATGATAACACCATCTCAGAATACAAGATTAAACCAGAGGCAGCAACAGGCTTGTGTGAAATCATCATTAAAGCCTAAGCAAGAAAAAACCAAAGCAATACTGGTCCAAGTAATTAATTAGGTGACCTCTCATAACAAATCCTCATTAAGTGGCTTTTGATATTCTTAGGTAGGAATAAGCAATATACTGAAAAGTCATCAGCACTGTTTTACTTTTTAAAGGTAAAAGATACCTGGTAGGTCTCCTGCTAAATGTATATTTGCACTATTCTCTAAAAAAATCATCACCATTACCATCATCACTGTTTCTTTCTATAATAACTGGAGAATCCATCAGTATAAGAATTTCTTATTTCTCTTTTTATGGTTGTCTTGAAACTTTGTTTGGAGAGAAGAAGCTGAGCTTGTTTGCATGAACAGCTCCTGGAGGAGACACAGACAGAACTGGACTGGAAGCCATGCAGGCATCACAACCAGAAGGGAAGAAAAATATGATGAGAGAAGACAGCACAGGACCCTGGACTCAAGGAACCTGGCCTTCCCATGGAAAACAATCAGGAAGAAGAGCAAATTCATCAGAACCAAAGCATCACCTCTCAGAGCAGATCTTCTGCCGAAGGCATCCAGCACTCACTGCAGAAAGGTGAGCTGTGCATTACAGAAACTTTCAGAGGCTCAAATGCCAGGTTTTTCTGCTAGTCAGCATTCTCTTTGGATAAAAACCTTCACTTGAAGTAAACTATCAAGGTACCCAGGTCCAAAAAATATTGAATAGTAGCTGGACATACTCTGTTTCCCAACTTTCTGTCATTTCTAGTAAATTCATAGAGGCTTTTTTATTGTATCCTGTTCAATTTGCTCCACATGATGATTAGCTGAGTAAAAGTGCCTTTGGAAAGGTTTAGCATGTGTTTCATACACAAAAAATGATGCAGTGAATAAGTAAAATAAATATACATGATTGCCTGGAATGCTTCTGTCAGTTCTGTAATACAGAGCTTGAGGGAATAAACTCTTCAAAGCACATCTTTACCTTAGAAACCATGAATAGAAAGAACGAAGCTCAGGAAACCCCAAATTGCACAATGCTTTTACTACATGGACCCAATGAAAAACATGTTGGAAGATTTGGTTTGTGGTCGGTTGGTTTTTTGTTTTTTTTTTTACATTGAGGTTTGACGCACAAATTGGTCTTAAAATATTTCATTATGAATATTTTGGAATTACCACAGCCTCGTACAATGACAAGGCTGCTCTTTCTTGAGATCTCTGCAGACACTGTGTTTTCCCAGATGATACAGTTGGGGTTGTTTTTTTTTTTTTTGACTCAAACAGAGAAGCTACTGGCAAACCAGTGAGCTTTTAACTTACTGAGGATTTATCAGGATAGACACCGGCTCGTAGCAGAGATGCCTTCCAGCTATCCACCTCCTCTTGGGAGTCACAGGCTAGCTCAAGGAAACGGTAATCCTTGTAAACATTCCTAGAACAAAGAGCACCACATTGTAAAACTAACATTTTACTACTCTCTATCAGGCACACAGCATTTGAAATTAAAAATCCTCTGGGATCAGAAATTACTTGGTAATTGTTTTGGACAACAGACTTTATGGGACAGGTGCTTGTTTAATAATTACATGGAGTACTTAAGAATATCTTAGAATACTACTGCACAGCTCTGGAAATAATAATTGGCTAAAAGCACCGTGAAACTACTTAAAATCAATTTTTCTGCTTTTGTTAAGACAGAGAACTTTTAGGGGAAAAAAGGGCATTGTGATGAAGAGGACAAACACACAAGACATGCCAACATAACAGCACAGCTTGTGATGGATTGCTGCTGTAACCAATAAATACCAAAATCATCACTGAGGAAACTTCTTCCCATGTTAAGCCCTTTCAGTCCATTTTATGCCTTTTTTAGTTTTTACACATCATCAGTAAAACAGGAAAAAAACCAGCAATGATAATCAAGGTATTTTTAAACAAACAAAACAAATCTCTGATGTCTCTCATCATAGTAAGAAAACTGGGACATGTTTAAATAAAACCTCTTACAGGTAGTTCGCGTAATGAGGTAAGTACAGGGAATCATTTAATGGAAGAAAAGAGATAGGAGGAAAAACACATCTGTAGGAAGGTGGTACTTTTAAATTTTTCAATAAACAGAACAGATTTTCCCCTTAAGGTTTAGCCGTTAGTTTCTGAATTCCAATTCTATACATAGACCAGATCACTGAAAATTTGTCAGCCAACAGTCTTTTTAGGAAAGGCCATGAGCTTAGCTGAAAAGGGTTGGGAAACCACATTTTGCTAGATCTTAACAGTTGCACAAGGATCAATCTTCCATCCCAACCAGACTGTTTTCTTCCCTTAGCAAGCTGTGGCTGTGCAGGAGAGGGGGGTGATGGAGATTGCTTTACTCTCAATGACAAGGGGCTCTTTGGTTTCATTATGCAACTACAGAGGTAATTTCTCCCCGATATTTTGAGAGGGGGAAAAACCTGAATTCACTATAGAACAAGGAAATAAAGCTATTATTGTCACTGCCTAGACAAATTTCTTTAGCATTCAGGGAGTGGTGGGATTTGACTGCCACACTGCTGGAACAGAACAGACCTGATGCAATTCCCACTCACAGAAGTGATTCTCTCTTAACCAACAATGTCACCAGGCAGCTGACAGCCTCAGGAAATGGGTTAAAAAAAAGGTAAAAAAAGTGTAATTGAACCTGAGCATGAAGCAGCAATGACACCAAATCATTAAATTATCACCTATGAAACCACAATACAGCAACCAGAGCACACCCACTCTGAAAAGAGCAAAATGAGATATTTTTTAGCAGGCTCATAGATTGAATTCAAAACTGCAAAGAATAAAGGACATACTCACATTTACTTCCTTATTCTCACCAAATTCAGAGGCTAAATCTGAGCACACAGCACCAGGCTTGCATTACTCCCTTCAAATACCCAGACGGAGGTGCCACCAGGGCATTTCCTTCCCACAGAAACCAGCCCCAAAGGTGACAAAGAGGCATGAACTGGCTTGATCCCACAGTTTAATCAAAGCCACTGACAGGATGAACAACTGAAAGCTCTGTGGATTCTTTTCTTGATTGAGAAATTTAAAATTAATCCTTTTTCTTTCCAGACTCCAAAAGTACAAATCCTGTCTTAAGGTAGATAATAGCCTGGATGATCTTATCAAATGTTGTTACCTTAAACTGAGCAAACACCTGAATTTTATTCAATTTGCAATATTGTGGAACTTCAAGTCAACATTTACTGCACAAAACAAAGAAGTCGATTTAAAAAAATAAATAAATAAAAGAGAAGCATAATGAAATTGCCACAGAAAAAAATGCTTTAATTTATTGTTAGGAGAAACTTTTACTGAGATAAGCTTTTTCTGGCCAAGATAACGTTGCAGCAATAACTTTGAAGAAATAGGAAGCTGAAATTGTAAAAGGGTACTCTCAGCAAAGATGACTAAAAATAACAATAGAGCAAATAAAGGCTGTAAAACACAGTGATAGGGAAGTTCCAAAAACACTTATCTGCAAGAGCAAAACAACATGACACCAGCTTGTGAAAACATTTTTTCAGGCCTGTCATGTTATATATTACACTTTTTGGCATTTTGTGGCTTGCTCCAAGCAGCGTGGCTGTGCGAGCAGGGATTTCAGCCAAGCTCTCGGAACACGTGGGAGCTGACAGTCCTGCATTCTGTCTCCGTGTCAGGACTTCTCCTGGGGCTAGGGACACCTCACGGCCCAGCAGCTGATGTCTGCACATCTCCCAGGCCCTGCTTTCTTTCTCTCTGAAGGATCTGAGAGCTGTTTTTTTAGTGCAGCTCGTTCTATGCCACTGCCAAAGACAGTGTGAGGAACTGAAGGATGCACACCTGGAGAGCTCCCAGGAATGTTCCAGCAGGGCAGGGAAGGGGATGCTTGTCTCCCCAACTGGTTTCCTTGCTGCTAGACTGCCCCTGCCTGTCTCTCTCCCAGAGAGGCTGACAAGCATAGGAACTTTTCAAAGGAAAAAAAGCTAAAGTAACTTCTTTCAGTAACTTCTGAAAAGAGCGGGTACTTTTCCTGTTACCAGTGGAATCTTACAAAAACACATTAACATGTTTTACTCATTAGGAATCTACTGGCGTCTCATGGAAAGCTGTAAAACCGTTCTTGAAAACAATTCAGATTTTCTGTTTTCTTCTCTCTTCCTCTTCTTAAAATTACTGAAGACATCAGCACAGCAACAGTTACTACTCAAGCCTCACCTATGTTCTCCATATGGAATACTGTGAAGTCATGTTCTCACTGTCATCTCTATAGCAACTAAATAGGATGTTAGACGTCAAAGACTGACAGAATAAAGGATACCAGGAAAGATGACCTTTCAACAATACCAATCTTGTTGATATTCAGTCATCTGTAAATTGAAGGGACTGCAGAAACAAGACAGATACTGAAAATGGGAACGTGCCTAGAAGTACCATTTGCAAGCAGCATTTCCCTTGAACATTTAACAGTTCTTAAATGTGAACACATAAATGAGGAAACTGCAAAGCTATATGCACCTATCACATCTACCTATTCCACCTCCTCCTGGAGTCTCATCACTGGAATTTAGCACCATGCATAATACATGAAAATATAACTATAGTGGCATTACTGGAATCAACATAATATTGATAATACTGCCTCTTTTTTCCCCAGAGTGAAAAATACAAAGGGCTACTATTTGTTATCTGCAGATTTTATTATACTCTAGATAAATAAGCCTCAACTTGGAACTTCGTTCCACTAAAAATACAACGTAACTGCTCATGAGGATGAACAGACAATGGGACTAAAAGCATTGTTTCCAGTTCTGGAAAGGTTCCACTCTCAGGACATGCCTTCTCTAGGCCAGGCCCATCACCTGAAAATCCACCAGTCACCCAGCTCTGACTTTGCTTACCCTACAAATTCTTAACTTTATTTTTACCTTGATTTCTTGATTCCTTTCCCCTCTATATTTCAGGGCCTAATACAGAAATGTCCATAGGTGTTTCTTGAACTCCTCCCTTCACCAAAGAATCCTAACAGGACTGGATTAAGGTATTTGAAAGTGCACAAGAGGAAAGTGAGAAATGCCAGGTAAGTTTGAAGACTGACCCAGCTGTGAATTACTGACATTGCCCTTCCACCCACCCTGAAGCCTGGGCTGTCAGCACTGCCTAGGGAAGGCTTGACTGCCTATAAACCAAATCTCTGCAGTCCAGGACCGGGGAGTGAGGAACACACCTGAAAATCACTCAGAAAGAACAGGCCTTGCAACAGCAGTGGGCTTCCCTCCATGGTGGCTGCACATCAGAAGGTGCTCTCTGAGCACACTCCACTGCTGCACATCAAGAGGGACTGTATTTCTTGCAATTTCTTAATACTGAGATAATTTTAAATATTTATCTCCAGCAAACCTAGAAAATCTTGAAGGGCAACCATTGCAGGCACATTACAAACGCAGTTAACGTGTGTACATATATATTAATGCATACTCACATATAACCACATGCACAGAGAGCTTTTGGGTTGAGTTGGATCTGGATTTCACCAGACAAAGTTGTACTGTATATGCATGAAATGTCTTTTTTAGAGAGGAAATACATACCAAGATTAATTAAAAATGCATTTGTTCTTGCCAATGTAGGAGGAGACACAACAACCATTACACAGCAAGAATACTTGTGACGTTTTTTAGAATTGGGCCTATAAACTACTTTAATCCTCCAAAGAACACAAACCCATCTTTAGCTTCAGCAGTCACACTGGCACAAGTGAAGCTACTCACAGACTGAAAGATAAAGGAATATCTTCTTTTACAGGAATTTCAAATTTCATTTTTTTGTAAACATCTCGTCTCTATTAGGATGGAAGCAGAATTGAACATTAGAAATCTAGAACTAAATGCAAATTGGTCCCATTTTATCCCATGAAAAACACAAAAGATTTGATCTTACTTGCCTGAAATTGAAAACATACAGAATGTGGGTTTAATGAATAGTCACCTAAAATGAAAAGGGAAGAAAAGAACAGAATCCAGACACTCCAGCTATTGGGAAAGGTAATCTTGGATGAAACTGTATGTTCTCTATCCATTTAACCTGCAACTCCACTCTGCACGCTCTGCTTATTCAAATTTGGACTTAGTCTGTGATTTTGGTCACCTGTAATTGCACAATGACTGGTATAAGCATGGGCACTTTTTTTTTTTTTTTTTTCCAAATAAGAAAGCTCTACCAGAAGCTCTGCACATCATATATTTTGAAGAAACAAATATGGCCATCTGCTCTGAGTTAATAGCAATGACTAACATTTTCTATCAAGGCGTACCATTTCAGATCACTCCAATGTGAATACTAATTAAAATTAATTACACATGGCTGGGAAGATTCTTTTTTTCTTAATATCCACAAAAGCCAAGGAGACAATCTCTGAGACAATGTCATGAAATAGTAACACTTAAGGATTTTGTCACCTATGTCATGTGAGTGCTCTCCCAAAAGCATACGGATCTTTTCAAGTACACACTCCCAAAACACACACAAACCCCCACGACTTTAAGGTGCAAATGAACAGAAGATATGCTGCTCAGTATATAGACCAGCCTTGGCAATGAACTATCTCGAGTCCTATATGTAACCCAGAACAGAAATGCAGCCAAAACTAACAGCACACAGGCCAAAATCCACAGTAGGAACAGTGACTGCCACTAAAATATTCCATAAGTCCCTGGAGGAGAAGGTTTGATGCCTTTGGCAGGGAGGGATGGAAGCCTGGTTTGGAATCTGCCTTGGGGCCACACAGACACAAAAGCTGCCCCCAGCTGTCAATACCTGCACCACACTCTCTCTTATTTGTCATGCAAAAAATATTTGTCAATAATGACAAAAAAAGAATATATTCCAGAAAAAAACAACCGATCTTTTTCTTTTTCTTTCTTTTTTTTTTTTTTTTTTTTTTTTTTTTTTAAGGGAAAGCAGCTGGCAAAACCAGCTGGCTATTCCTTGGATTTGTATATTTTTCCTGTTCTTAAATATTCTACTCTCCAGCATTTTAGGAGTTTGTTTAGAAATGTTAGCAGCTTTTTTTCTGGATTAAATTTGTAGGGCTTTTTAATTAAACAGATTCTCTCTCTTCCCTTTCGAACAGAGAGGGCTCTGAACAGCTCACAGTCCAGCTCTTCCTGGGGCTTAGCTTTCTGAGTAATTCAAAAACAGTAACTAAACATACATCTCATTTTAGGCTTTCTCCTTTAGCCTGGCTTCTATCCAACACCTCCTCTGACCCGGTCTCCTTTCACTAGTTCCCTTTATTTTGGCTCTTGCCCAATTTCCCTTATATATGGATAGCAGTTAACCAGTTGCTGCCCATGGCCAGAAATTCAGCACTTAAAGCTCCAGTACATTCAGAGCCCCAGGATCAACTTGTGCTCAATCCCCTTCTACAGCAAGACACAGCCAACAGCATCTATCCAAAATATGCAGTGATCCTTTCACTGAGTAGACTCTGTGTCATTTCCTGGGTCCTACCACACACCACAGTTCCCTGTGCAATGTGATCCCTGACAGACAGAGTGTACTCAGGAGTCAGTAGCTACAATTCCTCATCTGGCAGTTCTATTTTCAGTCCTATTGTGTGCCCTCAAAACGGCCTTTTGCTTGCTCTCCTCTGGACATTCATCTGTTTGTCAGATTCAAGATCCGTTTTTACCGCCAGGCAGCTCTGGAGCAGGGATGGCAGATTCTGTCCCACATGATTACTGAGAGGCATTTTGCTCTCAGGAGCCCACTCTTGTGAAAGCCAAAGAAACAGTTCTGTGCTTTGCACTTGCTCCTCACCCCTCTGGATCACACAGAAGCACAGAGGTGAGGAAAGCAACACTGTTACTCGGTTCCACCTGGGTCCTGCTTGGCCAGGAAAGTCAAAGTCAAGGAGAACTGGAACTGGTGGCATCTTCCTCTGCAAGGAAGGCAGAGTTTCCAACACTCCTTTGGCTCCCAGGAAGGGAATGAGTCCAAAGAGGAGCAGAGAAAGGCTGCTGCTCAGGGACTCTCCACCAGGTAACCCTTCCTCACTCTGTGGTTGCTACTCCCAATACTGGTAGGGAAGGCTTGAAAATTCACCCATTTAACAAACACTTCAGCCTACTACCCTTTATAAGCCCCAAAAGCTGTACCTAGTAGAATCCCTACTATTCCTCCTATAAAAGAGAATTCATCCATCCAGAGTTGGAGAAGAGGGGAAAAGAAGCTTTTTCTCTGCTTTTAGCAAATGAAGATGGATTTTATTAGTCAGCATCATTTCTTTAATTAAAAGGGAAGTATTATATAAATGGAGTTGTCATACAGTAATACAACAATTTATTTACCTGTAAATCAGGAAAAAAGTGTTATTACACTTACTGCAAAGGCAAGAGATTACTTTAGAACAACACATAATCTGTCCAAACAGTACCATGTGTATCAACAGGTGAGATCATGAGAACTAAGGAGTGCTTGCCCTTCCCAGGGGAGATGGAGAGGTGGGACTTGCACAGATCCTTAAGGGAGACACATTTAAGATTACAGATATTGTCCCAGGCGACAGTAATTGGGTAACAGAAAAAGCACCAAGAAGTGAATGATCTTTACAAGAAATACAGGGAGAATAAATCAAGTATTTGGAATGAAATCCTGTAAAGAAAGTAAACTTTCTGGGATGGACAGAATTTGTTTTCTTTGTTCTTGAGCTCTGAATAAGAGCCTTACCCATTCAGCAATGAGAATATGACAGGTTAATCTACTGAATGTGAGCTAAGATGCTGACAAAATCCTCTCTTCTCCATTCTTAGCTCTGCCTAGAAAGTCAATCAGTGGCTACATCCACACGACTTCACAGTAAGCTCTACAGCAGTACTGCAAACATTCTTTCTTTGCCTATAGCATAATTATTTTAAAATACTCAATATATTTGATCTCTTTTTCCAGTCTTAAAAACCCCAGACTTGCCACGAGTTTCCTGTGGAGGAGAGAAGATGGTTAACACAAAATAGCACTCACTTGACAGCTTTAGATTTAGACACACACTGCTTGAACCCACAGCTCAACTTCAGTTACTTAAAGCCAGGCTCGTGTAGATGGACACAGCCAGAAATGGTCCAGGAATCACAGGGCACTCACTTGAATTTACTTTGTTTGAATATCTAGTACTCATGAGGTAAGGAAACTAGAGGAGCCCATTGCAAATTAATTGTCTATAAATTAAGTAGATGGCCCACTCAAAAACTTTAAATGTATTACTTACTTTGCAGAAAAACAAAACAAACCTCCCTGTTTTTTAATACTGTAACTATTTTAGGCAAAGCTTTCTTTTTCCCACCCTCGCCTTTTTATTTTTCTTTCTCTTTTTTTTTTTTTAAAGATTTAATTAGAAAGTAACACGAAATAATTTAATTATTTCACAACTCAGCCTTTTCATAAACACACAATTATGTTCATTTCATGAGAATTTATCTTCACTGTGAAATCAATCGTCACAGTCTCCATTTACTCTACATTACCAAGTCACATTTGATTCCTGTCAGAGAATTGTTGACTTCTGCAGTAAATCAAAATGACAGATACTGTTAGTTTCCTTCTCCATCTATCCCCAAGTCTCAGCTAACTCAAGATGGTTTTTCCTTCTATGCAGTGAAATGAGTATTTTCCTGGTAACTATATTTCAGAGCTGGAAAGGTTTTCATAAATGGAAAAAATGCAGTGCATAATCCAGGAAACTATTGAAATGTACAGTATCAGAAACATATGGCTGGAGCAAATACCTATGCAGTGAGGGGCTGGGAATGAAAAAGAGAACAAGGTTATTAAAATTCTTCTCCTAAAGGGTTTTTTGCTTGAAAATTAAAATAATTTAATTGAACATTAGAAAGATTTCATAGTCAAGGAAAAAAAAATGCTGTAGATTATGGGGAGAATTAAAAGAGATACAGAATAATCTCCGTGCTATCATGGAAGCTGGAACAGATGATTTTGCCTTTGTTCTTTAACGATCTAAATCTTAAATAGCAAAATGGTTCCATAATCAGAACCCTCAGTGGGCAGACTTGGAGAGCTGATTTCTTTCTCAGTTGTTAAGGTTTTTCTAATTAAAAAAAGTAACCACTCCACCATCCCCCAACAAAAAAAAAAAAAAAAAAAAAAAAAAAAAAAGGCAAACCAGAAACTAAGTTAATTTTTTACATGATCTTTGAAAAGGAAGCCACACACACACACACACACACACACACACACACACCCCAGAACCCAGGATTCAACAGATTACCACAGAGTAAAACAACAATAAGAATTCTTATTTCAATGTATCTTTATGAATTCCCCCTTTCGGTTTCCTTAAGAAAGTGGGAGAGGGAACAGTCCCCAGCCAGATTACTCCACTCTATTGAGAACCAATATTCCTGGTTTTGCTGACACATCTGTGAATTCAGGATTCAGTGGAAAGTGATACTAATCTTGTTTTGATCAATTTGTGCCAGGAGGCAGATTTTTAGAAATATCAAAGATCAGCTATTTTAGAAAAGAAGAACAGCAGAGAAACTGCTGTTTTAATCAGAATTCAACAAATATTTCTTCAAAAACAACTTCTGCCTCCCTTAAAGCTGCAAGACTGACTCCATGATATGCCTCTCCCAAGGCAAAGGTATTTTATGGTCTTACTGCTGTGCTGTCATGTCTTAACATGCCCATGTTGAAGTCAGGATGTTTTTAGAGCAGCTTGCAGAGGCTGCAGGGTCTACTCAGAGCCCAGAGAGGCAGGGCTATTACAGATATGACAAACATTTTAGACATGTGATTTTGAAATCCTTGATGTCCAGTACGGATGAAGATCAAGTGAAAATGTGAATGCCCAGCTACATACCACCTAAATAAATCCCCAACTTGCCAATGGAAATGCTTCTCTTGGATTTCCACAGCAGTTCAATGATTAATATTTACGATGATGATAATATTCAAAGCCATTATTTGAGCCAAAAGAGAAACAATGAGCTAAAATTAACAAATTTCTCATGGAAGTACCCTAATAGGTACAGCTGCTGTCAAGCCACCAGGCTTGATGTACACACAACACTGGGATGATCCACACAAAACTACAGCAAGAATCATCAGATTTGCATTCATTTCCAGCATCTAAAGGTCATTTATGTTTTTAAGAACATGAAAAGCTTTTCAAAGCTTTTTTCTGTGCTCCAGAAACGCAACTGGTCAAGCATTTGAAATGTTATTCCCAGCTAGTATGTGAGTGCCAAGCTTTCAAAGGACATCTCCTGGCAGACCATGTCCCCTTGCAGGCTGGCTGAGGTGTCAGCAGACACAGGCAGAGCCTTCCTGGGCTAGTTCAAGCTGAGACTGACATTGTGTCCTCACATTTCTAGGGTCAGCATCAACCTGACAGCCCAGAAATCCCGTGCTTTGCTTTTGCTTTGCAGGAACAAGGGGCACTCCTTGCTTCCAAAATTCTGGGCACTATTTCTGGCCAGTTTGGGAGCAAAGACAGCTCCCTCTGCAGAGAACCACGGCCAGCCCTCATCATCTTAAATATCTGAAGGTAATGCCAAGCTTTGGTGATGTGAGGGAGAAGCAGGTGTGAAGGAATTTAGCAGAAGAGGGAAATAAGGATAGCTATCCATGACACCCCTGTGATTCAATTTACTTATTTACCTGAAAAAACTTACAGAAATTGCTCTTTATCTGCTAAAATGCAATTCCACTGAGACTGCTACACATGCAACTCTCCCCCTCATTTAAAAAAAAAAAAAAATTAAAAGTCACTTTTATGTCCTTTGTAACATTTAAGGAACCTGTTTGTGCACAGTAATCTGAATTGTGCATCAGGAGTAGCTTCCATAGAGAACCCGCACCACTTAAAACAGAGAAGAGTCTGAGAGGAAAAGTGTGAGGTAAAAACTAAAGAGCAATCATTTTATTAATTAGAGAAGTAGAGGAATCTATTTTTTCCCCATTCAGCAGTGTTTAAACCCAAACAAACAATCAAATGAGTCCCAAGATTAATGACAGGCAAGATTTTCCACTGGAGAAAGTGAAAAGCAACGACACTTTTGTGATTTACACCAGTTGAATCTGGTCACAAGGTAGAGAAGTCATGAATGTTTTGGTAAGCCTAGGTGACTGCCAAACAAAACAAAAATAGGATCAGGAGATGATTATTCAGCCATAAGGAAGGACTGGATGACTCATCATGGAGCTGTTTCACCCCACGAGTGGATCAGAGGACACCAACCTCTCATCCCATGGTTATGCAACAGCAAAGCAGCAGATAAATCAAAAATATCAAGATCTTGTGTACTCAACACGGTGGAAACAGCAGAACTGCACTCACAGTTATTAAAATGCTCAGCTAGATACCATTTGATAGAAGTATCTGCAGAATAGCACATTTTCTTACCTCTGCTCTGTGTTAAATAATGCAAAGATGTGTTTGCTGGACATGAAGCTCTTTTCAACGTCTCGCACTTTCAAATTGTCCAAAGGCAGCATATACTTTTTCTCTTTTTCCTAGAAAATAAATGAATTAAAACAACACTGTGTGAGAAGCAGCCTGATGTCAGCAAGTTCTGTTGGGTTGGTAATGACCTTGTTACTTTTGTTATCATAAGGAAATACCCAAATTCAAATGTCTGCTTATCTTTCATATACTTACCTGCAAGAGAAATAAAACCTCAGTTGCAGTTCTGTTTTTCACTGACCCTTTTAAAACATTTCCTAATAAAAAATGTTCACCTCAAACACATAAACATCTACATTTGTTATTTTTCATTCCTCTGAATCCTAAAAAGGCAAGGGTCAGACTTAACTGAAATAAAAGTGTCTGATCAATAAAGAACTCTTCTATGTCTGCACAGCAAGCGAAGTAACTGGTGACATAAGTTCATCTCTACTTTGTTGCTATTATTAATTATTTGAGCGTGGCATTCAATAAACACACACATAAACTTTCATTCTGCCAGTGAAAAATACAAAACCCATCCAAATCAATCAAAATAATACCATGTACAAACAAAATCAGACTCTAATCCAACCAGCTTATTTCTCCAAATAGGAATGAGTTATTCACTTTTGCTCTAGCCAACTGCTTTGCAATTTCTTCACAAGTCTCATTTACAGCACAATCACTGTAATTTCACCTTTTCCACGTTTCTTCCTGTCACTTCCAGTTAAGAGCTAGCAATACTTTCAAGGTAATAAATTATGTCAGAACAAAAAAACCCTGAGATTATTAGCTGTTTCCATTGTGTTAAACTTCACTAAGTGCTTGCACTGATGGATAAACTGAAGCAAAC
Organism: Certhia americana; assembly: GCA_018697195.1. Classification (NCBI taxonomy): domain Eukaryota; kingdom Metazoa; phylum Chordata; class Aves; order Passeriformes; family Certhiidae; genus Certhia; species Certhia americana. Next base: position 30,829,553 of record CM031864.1, on the reverse strand, counting down.
CTCTCCAGTTTGCTTTGCAAACACAGCAGATGTTAAATAGAAGGATCCAAAGACAAGAGGCCATCCTCAAAGCCCTCATTCTGGGCTTGCACATCACGATAGCACAGCTCACAGGGGTATCAACACAGCCCACTTTAACAGCTCCTAAAAGCCATTAAGGTACTGTTAAGGCTGGTGCCTCTATAGCAGCAATGGAGTGCAAAGAGGCTTTATGCCCTGGAATTCTTCCAGTGGACACTAAATGGGGTTTTCATGGATTTGGCTACCCATTGACCCTACAGAACTTCCATAAATCACCAGAGTTGGAGAGTTTCAATTATTTTATAGTCCCTTATCAGGCAGCATGGAGCTGACAGGTCTCTTGTCCAGCCACCACCAGAGCCAGCTCTGAAATCCAGCACCACTGTACTTCCTGAAGTATTCTGGGCTGGCACATCACTCATGGGGGTTGGCTCAAGGATGAAATATGCATGGGACGCCAGTTTATTGTATGCCATGAGACAGGACAAAGGGAGAAACCAAACTAGGACTCAAGTCTTCTCTCTCTGTGTTTCCCAGAAGACACTGAGAAACTTGCAGTGCACAGGACTGGAAGATGTCCTGGCTGGGCTGAACGTGTGTTCTGTGAGGGCAGATGCAATTCATCTTGGCTGAGCTTCAGCAGATTGCAAAACTAAGCTGGATGAGAAAGGCCCTAAGAGTGAAACTATAAAAATACTGTGACATGGCCAACAAAGGCTCACTTTCCTAGACAGCCTCCTAGCAGGCCTCAGGAGAGGAAAAAGCAGATTTCAAAAGCCCTTTTGGAAAAGCACACTTTCTCTGGTAGTTGAATACAAAGGTTATCAAATTCTGTGTATTACATAAAAAGCATCTAATGGATTTTGAAACTGCCTCTATCTTAACCACCCTAGAAATTATTCCCCACAAAAGAAGACACGTTTGTATATTCTTCCCTCTCTCATCTAACACCTGCTCCCATGAAGGAGTCTGTTCTGTGCCACTCTGTAGCTGTTATCACAGTTCAGATCTATATTCTGCTGCCAGGGAATCTGTATGGGCAGAAGCCTTGGGGCTCTCCCAGCTGGGACTGCACACTACCACCCACTCAGTGAGAATTACCACTCAGTGAGAAAAACCTGAGCCACACAAATTCATAATTTATCAATTAAAAAATAATAGTAAACAACACTAAATAAAGATCTTATAAATATTTATGCATGCAAATTAGAATTACCTATCCTCTAATGCTGATTTGGATTGGTATGATCTGTTTTGCTATTATAAAATTATGTCCTAACTAGTATATTAATAGAAGGATAACAATGTATTAGCTCTGTTGCCATGACAAAGGGACACGCACTTGAAAAATAGTCTATTAAATATTCTTACAAACTTAAATGTATTCAACTTTGTATCGAAAGCAAATATTTTCTTTCTCACCCGGAAGCTGGACAAGGCAATGTAAGATACTTTCTATTCTATTTCAAAAACTTAAGGCAGGTTATATATTAAAAATACCTTTTAGTCAGATTTATTCCATCATAGCTAAGAAAAAAACTCCAAGGTAAGTTTATTTTTTTCCTTAAAACTTATCTTTCAGAATTACAGAATAGGTATATCGTGATTGAATATTCAATTACTGAAAATTTAAGAAGTCTCTGATGAAGTGTTTCTTCTGACAGACATTATTTACTGACAAACCAAGCAACCACAGATGAATAAAAATAGAAACTGATGAAAAAAACTATACCAAGAATCTGATTGTCTAAACAAAAATTCCGCAAGCAGGAAAGTTATATAAATGTTTGATGCCAAACTGTGAGAAAGTGTTTCTTCTGCAGCCACCAGGAAAAAGGAAATGCCTACTGCAGGCTAAGAAGTGGTTGGTATTTATTTACATGGCCTCCTACCCACATGCTGAGACAGGGCAGTGTCCAAGAAAGGGAAATCACAGGGTGCCTGTGCTTGAGGCAAACCAAGTCACACAGAAGAGATCTGAGCTAAATACTGCTTAATTCCAGAGAAAGGTATCACTGGAACATTAAAGTGTAGCAGCAAAACTCATTGCAATTGTTTTCCCCTCCAAAGTGGGGGGAAATATACAGAAATGGAGAAGAAGCTAATTCAACAGCAGATGAGCCCAACATTTCAGCCTAAGCTCAATCAATACTATGTTATGGTAGGGCAAAAAAAAGCTCTACCCAGGACTATTTGTGCATGTTTCCCATCCTGAGAAGCTGACAGCATAAGAAACAGGGAATGCATGAAGCCTGGGAGGAATGGGGCTAGGCACACTTTGACGAGTGACTACATGCACATAACTGTGGGTCCAGTTTGTCCCCCTCAGCATTTGTTCTTTTTTATTTATAGATTTTTATTTTTATAAAGGGGCAGAGAACTTAAGCGTGACATGAGGGGAAAAACCAGCACATGCTGATCTCACGTAGAGACTTCGCCTCTCTTTTTCCAGAGTAGAGGAGAAGAAGGAAAAAGTGGGAGGTGGAATGGCCCATTCCTGTCCCTGTGACATGAAAGAAATTCCCCATGCTCCACCTTAGAAAAACAAACAAACCTGCTGGCCTGGGGAGGCCTTCCCACCCTGGAGACGATGTTTCACCACTCCTGGGCATAAGTAGCACTCACATCCTTAATGGACCAATTCTGTTCTCCGACAGGCAAGGGAGCTGCCAGGAACTGACAGCATGATGTAAATATGCCATATTACAACTGCCCCTTCCTTCTGCACTGTTTAAATGTACTAAAAATAAATACTGCTCAAGTCCAAAATGGCACAAGGGATACAAAAAATACAACGGCAGCTCCCCTTCCCCCAGCAGGGTCTCAGCCAGCACTTCCAGGCTAATGAACTCCATTGCATTTTGAGCCAGGGGCACAAAGTGCTTCAAAAAGCATTCTGTGCTTTTGGAACTTTCAGGCTCAGTCAAAACAGCAAAAGAAACCTTGGACACAACATCAGCAAGCCAGATGATAAGAGGAACAGAATTCCTTTGCCTCAAAGAAAAGAGATTGATAAATGACTTCAGCTTCTTCCCGTTATGAAAGGTGGTTCTTTTGTCACTTCAGGCTGGCTAAGGTGCAGCAGCAGCACAGGCTCTTCTCCAAAAGAGAACAGAATTAAAGTTCATGCAGCACAATGCAAGCACATGATGCTCAGGTCCTAAAATTGGCCCAAATGCACTTTCAGCTACATCAGGAGAACTGAGCTGGTTTGCTCACCAATTACCAATGCCGTATAGAACACCAAGCTCTGAAATGGAGGGTCATAACACCAACTAAAACTTGTCTGTGTGGGGACCTCAAGTTCAAAGAAATCAAGCTCCCAGCTAGAAGCACAGGCCGCACTGGAAAGGTTGGAACAAAGGCTGGTTTAGAGCAGGATTCATTCTCTGCATCAGCTGAGAGTACAAATCTCAGGAGTATTTACAGTGCACCGAGAGCAAATGCAGATATCCACAAAATGCCTCTGCCATTACTATAAGGCATTAACAAGTATGAGGCATTGATGAGGCAAAAGGGTGAACTGCTTTAAAATCATAAACTGAGGAAGAACATGTGCGGCTGACAATTCTGTGTCTCTGAAACTTCATAGCTGAAGGCCTGGCAGGATCCTTTCTTTCCAAGGGAAAGCTTCTCACTTTCCCAAGAGAAATTTTGTAAACATACTCTCCAAACAATATTCCTTCTCAAAACAACAGGTAGTGTTTTTTCATCCTTGTTTTTCATAAATATAATATATTGTTTCTCTTACTTAGCCAATGGTAATAGGGAAGGTGCTGTTCCCATTCACCAGTCACTTTTTACTCAGCGAACTATCTTGTATAAGGTGCTCCATTTTGTTAATAAAGATTCCTCTTTTCAGCCTTCTGATGAACTTAGAGTCTGTGTGTTTCTATTCATAAGTAACAGTGACAAGAACAGCTTTGAAATACAGCTGGGGAACAGCAGATAAAAAACTTAGCATTTCTGCCTCTGGACTAGGTTTCCAGACCAATGCTGTCCTGCTCTCTGCATTTGTGTCTGCACTCCCACTCAGGATAATACTTACCTGACTCACAGGCATCGTGCTCAACCTTGCTTCTGCCAGCAGCCAGCGATGGCAGGGCATCATTAAATATCCTGCAATCAGGGCTCTGAAATGTGTAGATGGAACACCCAAGCCAAGCAACTACCTGGCAAAGCAGTTAAGCAGAAGAGGCAGAAAATAATCCCAAAAGAAAGATATTCTATACTATTAAATGTATAAAGTATATTCTATTTTATATGGCCAGAGCTGTATCCACATTCTACAGAGACACAAGAAGCAGTGGCTTGTGAACCTGCTGAGCCAGAGTGCTCTGTATTAAAGAAAGAAGAAGAAAAAGAATAGAAGTGTAAGGAACTGCTGGTGGTCTGTGCCTGTTTACTCCCAAAAAGGAAAGGCTCAGCCTTGTTTACACCTCAGAGCTCTGGCTGCCAGTGCAAACAGCCTGCTCTGTGGCATTTGATGAAAGTGAAGACTATTGAGATGCCTCACAGAAACCTTTATAGTATTCAAATCAATATCCAAGAGTTTACCATATTCTGATTTTAAATATCCCCAAGAGAATTTTCCTGTGTTTCTGTTTCAGTTTATATTTCTCTCTCAGTTGACAAAGCCACACCACATCTTCACAATGGTCTCTGCTTCACCACACTTGGCTTTAAAGCATACCTTGAAAAATGAAGCATGAGATTCTCAGACACTACTGCAAAATTCTGAAGATAAATAAAGCAAGTTATTTTATTACAGACTACTTAGCAGTATGGGATTCAGGCCTGAGCATGCTCTTGGGTACAGATGTAGAAAACATAATTCTAACGTGTCCATAAAATGAAGGAGCTGCTTCACCAGAAAAACAATGTGTACCTAAATATTCTAACATTTTTATGAAAAGCACTGCAAAAGAATACTTAATAAGTTGCAGATGAGAACATGCTTCTTCCATCTATGCACCTCTCCCCTCCAGTCTTCTGTAGTCAACTCCAAACTGAACAGCTCATGACAAAAATGTGACAATGGATTGAGGCTGATGAGTTGGGCCATTAGAAGAACAGAGCATGTGGCACAGAGCACAAATACCAAAATCTTACATCCCTTCAGTCTTACAAATCTTTATCTTTTATCATGGTCAAAACATTGAGTTTCTTATACAAAGCAAAGCTGAAAATGCCAAACCTGAAACCGTAGCTGAAAGATCCCACAAAATAGAACCAAGCTATTTTTCAGGTTTCAGTTATTATCTTTCTATATTTTGCATTTGTATTATCTTTTTCAGGCAATTATGAATACTTCTGGCACTTGCAATTTTTCCCAATCTTTTGGTATCTTTTTCCACAACATATTATTAAAAAATCTAGGAGCCTTGTTATATCTCTGCTGTTCTTTCAGAATTCAGCTATGGGACTAAACCTGATGCTAATGGTAAATCAGTCCTTAGTCTGGCCTTAGCATTCATTTTACAGAGTGTCACTCATTTCTCATAAGAACCAGCATTAAACTTGTTTCTGCGCTTTTCTTTTTGCCCAAATTTCTTCAGGAATGGAAAAACAAGAGTTTGCAACTCTGCATTTGAAATGCTTCAACAAAAATGGTCACTGGCTCTTCCTTGAAAGCAGTTTTCTATCCTGCCACATTTCAAGACTTCCCAGAAGGACAACAGGGCAGGCTGTCTCTACATCACTATTTTGAAATCACAGGTTTCCAGGGAACTGAAGCTGCAGTTTGAATTCCTACAGCACACCCCAGTGCAGAACCTCACAAAACCTAGCTCAGAGCTAGGCAGCCCCAGATTCCTCCTCCTCCTCCTTGCCTGGAAGGCAGGATGGGCACAGAATCCTTGAGGAGCCAGGCTGGCCTTGAAGTGGGAGCTGAGCAACCTGCTGCACCTGGCTAATTCCATGGGCTTGCTGCCTGTACATCTTTCCCCCATTTCCCTCAGTAATGAAGGGGGGGGGGGGGCTGTCTAGGCATCCCACTGCAGAATCTAAATGACTGTATTAAATAAAAAAGAGTTAAAAAAAAAAAAAAATCTAGTAATTCCGCTGGTACTCCCCTCTGCCTTTACAAATTCAGTGCATCAATAGTTTCTGGAATATATAACAAATTCAATGTTAAGTTTGCCCCTCTCCAAAAGAGGTGTTTATTATCACAAGTGAAGGGCTGGTCTTTCACTGGTCTGTGCTGTCAGTAAAAGGATCAATCTGAAAAAGAGCCTGGTGAAGAGGAAATCTCTGTTTAGCTCCTATTAGTTAGGATCCTAAAAGGTCATTTTGAATTTGGGAAATCTTGTCTGGGAAAGAAGCCAGCAATTCCTCTGAACTGAAGTGATGTTGGCATTTAAAACTGAGAGAAAGCCCCGACTGATGAACCAGTGACAGTCTGGAAAAATTCTGCTGGATGTGCCAAGTGGCTGCTCCAAAGGTAGAGGGGGATAAATGTATCCTTTGACCTTTTCATCCCTGCTGCAAAGCCTGCTTAGGACAGTTTGTTTTTTCTCTGCTGGTGCTCACATTTTTGTTTTTCACTCCTCACCTCCGCAGACCATCCAACAACCACAGTGGTTTGTGGGAGCAGTAGTGCAGGATGAAGGGCTTTGGAGCTGCAGGTCTGTGCTGACACAGAGGGACAGTGACACACCAGGGGCTGCGAGATCCCTGTTGGCAATTTGCATTAACAATTTTGATTATCACACACATATGGTGTGTGTATAAAAATATTGTGGGATTTATATATATATATATATATGTATACACATGGGTTTTGGTGATGGGATTTTTTTTATTTACAGAAAAAACATAATTCTTGACACTTCTATTTGAATTCAAGTGCAGCTCAGATTTCAGTCCTGGAAAGGTGATGGTCTGGGTGGATGAACCTCTCTAGTTCTAACAATCTTTTGCATTAGGAATGAAGATAATATGGAAAAGAACCCTAAGTAAGTTGCACTGTATTTTCAGCTTCCTCAATGCCCTTACTTTGAAGATAGAAAGATAATCTTTCATTTTTAAGCCCCATGAAATTCCTTGGTAGGCACATGAAGAAGATACACTTTTGATACAGTACCTTTTTGTCGGCTGGAAAGGCGTTTCCTAAAACTCCTCTGGGCTTTTTTATCTAGTTCAGCTTCTACAGAGTGAACCCTAGAAAAGCTCAAACTCAGGAAGCCCCCAGAGACTTTTCCCTGGGTACCAAATGAAAGTATCTCCAGAGAACCCTTCATTCTTTGTGTATGCAGAAAAAAGATCTTTCCTGCAAGATGTAAAATAATAAATATGCAATTACATAATTCTGTAAAAAACATTAAGCAGGATTTTCCTGAGGTGATGCATCTGTCTCTGCAGGACTCCTAAACAAGCAACATAATGCACACACGCAAATTAGCTCATGGCAGTTATGCTGCCCTACTTGCTTGTTATCATTAAAAGCTTTCAGACAGCAATCAATTTCACTGTGCTGGAGATTACTGCAAAATGCATTAAGAAGTTCACGCCTGTGGCAATGGTCATTGAAAATATTTTGGAAAGCATCCCAGAAGTCTAAGACTTTTTCCAGACATCCGAGAGAAACTCTGCTGTGACAGAGCTTCTGGTGTCAAGACTTCTCCCCCAGCACCCCTCCTCTTTAGTTGTTTTTTTTATAGCAGCACTTTTTGAAAGGTACATTTCAGCTTTCTCCTTTTTTTTCTTTTTTTGCTTTTTTTTTTTTAAAATCAAGCCAAGATAACTTGGGTCATGGAAAACATTTAACTTCTGAGACAACTGTCTGAAGTTATCTCCTTCCTTTCTCTACATCAGATGTATAAACATACTCTAGATTATCAATTTCATCAAAGAAAAACTGTTGAATTATGAGTGATAAAATCACCTGAATACCCTATCATAACAACATATTTGGTTGTTTTTTTAATAAAGTAAGTAGCCCTGGGGATGTTCCTATATCTAGTAAACAAAGAAAACTGAATACGCTGTAACCACCAAGCACTGTTTATACTTCATGTCAAAAACATTACCTTCAAACGCTAAGTCACATTTTGCCATCAATTCTTCAAGGGAAGGTTTTCAGATGTGTCTCAGAATTTTACAAAAGATATCCTAAAATAATTACAGCGATGTGCAGGAAAACCTGCAGCCCTCTGTCCTTGGAAATCAATATTAGATTGAAATCTCCTTAGAAATATTCATCAGGAATGTTCCCATGAAGCTGTCCCAGACTGAAGCACTCCTGAAGCTCAGAGCCAAAGCTGCTCCTCACACTGACCTGAAGTTTTCTCTGTTCTCAGACCCTCCTCAGCCAGAAGCCACCTCTGAATGTCCATCACTTACCCCAGTAAGTACTGGAATGTGAGTGGGGATTGACTCAACTCAATAAAAAAGGAACCTGACCATCAGGGGCAAGAGAATGTGGAAAAAATGCTTAGTAGAACATCCAAGAAAATAGAAATTTTTCCAAAGATCCAGTGTCAAGGTCCTCTGGTTCCACTTGAGGCCATTTCCTCCTGTCTTGCTGATTGTCTGGGAGAAGAGAGTGACCCCATCTGGCTACAGCCTCCTTTCACATGGCTGTAGAGAGCAATAAGGTCATATCTGAGCCTCTTTTTGTGCAAGTTGAGCCACCCCAGATCCCTCAGCCTTTTCTCACATGACCTGTGCTCCTTCACCAGCTTTGTTGCCCTTCTCTGGACTGGCCCCAGCAAAGTTACTGCCATCAAAAAAAGCGACTGCAAGGCGGCAGGCAGTGCTGGTCTTCTCCTGACCCCTACCACCAGGAGTGTGTGCAGAAGGAGGTGTGTGTAGGAGAGCTGCCAAACCATGCTGGTTTTCAATCTGCAGATCAAATGCAAATGTCCGAGTGTTGCTCTTTGCTGATAACACTATGTTAGTTTGTCACAGGCAGAAGGACTGTTCCATGAAGGACACTGGACACGCTGCAAATCATTCTGACTGTGCTGCTCAGCTGTTCCCTTGCAGCATAAGACAGAAAACAGAACAGGGCCTGTTCCAGCATCACTCCAAGGGAAAGTATGTCAAGCCTACAGCACACCTTAAAAACACACACCTGAAACAGTGTGGACAGAGGGACAAACTCTACTGCCTTGGCCACGTGCTCCCTTTAAATAGCTGAACTCAGGCAGGTACCCCAGCAGGAGGTAGCACACTTTGGGGAAGCACACAGTAACGCCTCTGGAAGGACAGAAACATCCTCAAACTGAAATAACCATGGACTGTTCAAGTGCTGTCTTTCGTGTGGTGGCAGACCTTGAGTTATTTTTTTAGCAGATCACTTTTGTCAGCTTCATCCAAGCTCACCGTTGTGCCCTGGCTGAATCACAGTGAAGGAGAACACCCCTAACACCAAAGCCTTAGAGACTGGCCATCCTTGGCACTGCTGGCAGTTCTCCTGTGTAGCACAGAGTTGGCTGTGCCATGTCCAGGACAGATCATCCAAAGCCACCTTTGCAGCCAGCTGGAGCAGAAAGAGGCAAACACAGGCAAGCACCAACTCAGTGATGCCTTAAGTTTTACCTTTTATGTTTTTCAGATCAGCACTGCTTTAGTGTATAACTTCAAAATTCCACAGCCTGTCAGCTACTGTTTTCCCATTTTATTCAGACAAAACAATTTCTCTCTAGGTGTGAAACTCAAAGACATCTTATTGTCTCAGGCCCCGAAAAACGTAAACAACAGTGAATTTGGGGACACATACACACACAAAACTTGGAGTAAATTACTTCATTACCTGAAGCCGTAATTGGACAATTAACCTCTGATATGCAAACAGACCAAACTTATATCAGTCTGAAAAACTTGTGACCATTGTCCATCTTGGGCGTAGCCTCTGCAAGGCTCCTGCACTGCCCAAGGTGTATCTATTGAAGGCCTTTCAATAAATACACACTTTATTTTCTAACTCTGTCTAGCATCTGTTCTAGGCAGCCTCTCCAAGGCCTCAACAGCACATCCTCAGCCATGTGGGATCAGTTTCTCTGTCAGAGGCAACAGGCAGAGGTTTGTGCTGAGGCAGATCATGCACTGTCACAGCCAAGAGCTCAGAACAAAGCCGGACTGCCACTGAGCACTGTGAGGGGCACAGGGTGCTGAAGTCAGGAGACAACATCTGTGATGCTTCTGGCTGCCAGATTTGTTCTGAGCAAAGCAGCAACAAACTCTCAGCCAACCAGAGACTCCAACATCATTGCTGTGAGCGACAAGCACGAAAAACTGGGCAAGGAGAGTATTTCTCAAGAGTATCAGCACCTGGGAGGAGGCATTTCCCCTGCTTTTACATGGGGGATGAGGTCTTCACTAGCTGCCAGATTTAAGAATCTTACAGTCATATTCTTTGGCTAACTCAAAATAAAATCTCACTAATAATTCAAAAGTATTTTTAATTGTTTTTCTACTTTTCTCCGTATCTCTTCCAATCCAGACTAATGCCAAACCTTGTCTTTTCTTGAAGTGACATTTAAAAATATGTCATTTCTCCTGTATAAAATAACATCATCTTTCAAGAATTCCAGCTCTCCCATGTCTGGATTCCTGCAATCAACTACTACTCTGATTCATACCTAACACCCTTTTTTATTCCACACTGTTTGCTTAGGGAGGGAAGTACAGATTGAATACACCATTGTGCAGACTGAAAGTTGTGTTAAGATGACAAACACCTGCATTAACTTAATCATCTTGGTTAAGATACTGTCAGTTGACTTCTCCAAGAGCACAATTAGAAAGGAGCTCTTTTCTAAGGAAAAAACCTCTAACCAATGATCACAATAACTGTAAGAATTATCTTCATCATGCTCTAAAAATTTGTAACATGCAGCTTGGAAAGCTGTTGTTGGTGAAGTGATATTAAGAAAATAAGATTTTTAAAGATTCAATAAACAAGGTGTAAAGTTTTGCTTCAGCAGCACTGGCTACACATGTTTAACCTCAGCTGTTTCAAAGAATCCACAAGAGGTAGGATGGCTTTGAAAGTCTCCAGGAGCTTGAGGACACACAAACAATGATAGTGCAAGAGCTAATGATTGCAAACACAGAAGACAGACAACAAAAAAGGTGCATTGAAATCTGAAAGTTGAAACATGCCTGCAAAAATGATGAATTTTTACAGTATACAGAAAAGGAAGATGAACACTGCTGCCTCTCTGGAAGAAAGGGAAATATTTACTGTGCAGTAGTTCCTCAACAATGGAGGAAAACAGTATTTATCAATGCTGACTCAAAATATTGGAAAATATCAATTCCCTGGCCCTAAACTTGCAGGATGCTATAACAATTGTAAAGAATCACTGCAGTGTACATACACCAATTCTACACTACACTGACATACAGCACTGAATTCCCAGACAGTCAGTCAAAGTTCTGGGCAGGAAACCAAATTCCATGAGTTTTTTTTTCTTTAAACACTATGTCAAAACACCCCTATTACTCGTTACTTGTGCTTTGAAAGATATACTCCATTACTCCTTAATGTCGTTTGCTTTTACAGATACTGCAACCAAGGAGGAACTGCTGCTGGGAAAATCTATTACAACTGCTTTCTAACACTGACATTTTGAGAGTGTTTCCATGGGAAAGCGGCAACAAAAATGCTGTGGAAAGCGTGGTCACAACAAAAATCCAAGTGAAAACAAGATAGCTAACTTGCAAAGATATGTAGAAAATCAAATTTCAGCGAGGAATCTAGAATAGTGAAATGATCAAACTCCCAAGTCTATCATTTTTCACAAAGAAGCTGGATTCTGAAAACTGAATTCATACAACTAAGTCTTACTAGTATAAACCATCTTATTAGCTGTCAATGAGCTCAATTCACACACAGTTAATTCTGTTATAAGAGATCATCCTTTAATGTGTTCTAAAGCAATAGAGAACGTTTTAGACAAACATTTTGTTTTCAGGACACTCAAAGATATACAGCATGGAGGACAGCTTATTACAAAATTGTCCATGCAACAAAATTTAAAAAATACAATATAAAACAAAAAAAACCCGATTCAGCTAGTTCCCTTCTGGCCTCCAAAAGCCTCAAAAGTATTGAAATGAAATACTGAAATAGAAAGTTCATTAAAAGTGTTCTATGTCTGCCCAAGCACTATTTTAACATTGTATTCAGCAATTTGATTTTCTGTGATCCATTCTTTGCATTCACATTACTCAAACTAAATGTATATTTTAATTATTGTCTCAATTCATTCTTTTTGCTGAAATAACATTCGGTGCTCCTTTGAGGATATTCCCAAGGTTACAAAAACTAGATTATCTAGCAGTTTAGGGTTGTTTTAAATGTCTAATAATACATTATACTGAAACAGCTTGAAATAATGAGGGGTTTATACCAATACATTACCGAAATATAATTACTAGTAATTCCCAGGAAAAAGTACACGACAATAGACAAGGCTAAATGCATGTATATTTAAATAAATGCATTACAGAACTAATAGCCATTACTCAAAAAAGAAAAATAAAATCTGCCCCAAACCAAGTGTTATAAGCCTGGAAAATTTAAATTTAAAAGAAATTTACTTTCCCTAATGAAAACAGAAGACCTCAAAATACATTTCAATCTGCCCTGAAATTGCACTTTGGAAATGCAGGTGGGGAGAACTTAATTCACAAGGGGGAAAATACAGTTTGGTCTAAGAAGACAAAACTGTGGTTTAAAATCAAATTCACCTGGCAGCTGCACAGAGCCTTTACAGGTGAATCCTGAGTCCCTTCGTTTCTCTTGCACTCACTCCCTTCTCCCATTCACCTCCCACATCTCCTGCACAAGAGTTTGGTGCAAGAAGTGTTTTTCAAGTTAGGAACTACAGAAATGCAAAGACAGCTCTGGCCAGTTTGTGTGTGGACAAAGATCACCTCTTGTCTTCTTTTTGCAGAGAAGGGCATTGTTGGTAAAGCCACTGGAACCCTACACTGCACTCTTACAAAACTGACACTACCTTCTCCTAAAAGGGAAGTGAAGATGAGAACCTCTGATATCAGTGACCTCTGATATTTTCTGCAGGCATAAACAAAATCCCAGAGCCTTTCAGAACACTAAGACACAAGGTCACCTTGAAGAGAAGCACATTATGGATTTTTTTTCATGCTCTCTGAAAAGGAGGTAAGTTTTATAGACCATAAAAGGCACATGCTCTTCAATCTAAAATAATTATAGTCTAATTACCATTGGATGCTAAATTCTCTCAGCTCAAACAACACAGCCAAAAAGTCTTCATTATTTCATGATTTGGATCATTTAGCGCTAAAGCTGACTGATGTCAGGCGCTGAGTCCCATAAGAAAACATTTCTAATTGATTTGAATTAGGCTGCAAATTCTCAGCTTACTCTGCAGTTTAATGAAGTCCTCACTGCCCTCACACAAACATCAACACAGACACAGCCCTGCTTCAAGAGGAAAAAAATCCTACCATTGAATGGTTTGGGTTGGAAGGGAGTTGAAAGCTCATCTCATTCCCAGCCCCTGCCATGGCAGGGACATCTTGCACTATCCCAGGCTGCTCCAAGCTCTGTCCAACTTGGCCATGGACATGTCCAGAGTTGGAGCATTCACAGCTTCTCTGGGAACCTGTGCCAGGGCCTCACCACCCCCACAGGGAAGGATTTCTGATCTAAACCCACTCTCTATCAATTTAAAGCCATCACCCCCTATCCTATCACTCCAAGCCCTTGTCAAAAGTGCCTCTCCAGCTCTCTTGGAGTTCCTTTAAGTTACACTTTAGCTGCTCTAAAGTCTCCCTGGAGCCTTCTCTTCTCCAGGCTGAAGAAATAACTCCCTCAGCCTGTCCTCATGGGAAAGGTGCTCCAGCCTTCTGAGCATCTCAATGGTCTCCTCTGGACTTGCTCCAAAAGAACTGTTAACTACAGAATCACGACACTCCTTTCTCTGCTCTTACGTCCTAAAGGGGAGGTGGGGCTGAAAGGGAGCAGAATCCAGCAAGAAGGAGTATAAAGCAATTCAGAGCACCTCGAAGATGAAAATGAGAAAGTAAAAAGACTTGTGGATAAGTGTAACACATGGTGACCCAGAGAGGTGGCTGCAGAGGTGGGAATATGGTTAGAAAAGGTTGTGGAAGAAAGTACTGTACAGTTATCTAAAATATCTACAGACTGACTTATCAATGGCACACAAACAGGAAAAGCTAGAAATTTTTATACAGAATCAAAATTATCACTTAATTGATCGAACAGAGATCTAATGGAATAATTCATCTGGACAACTGACACATCTTTATATTCTTGTTTAGAGAGCCAGACAGAAAATCATTGGAAAAGTGTCATCTTTCCTATCAAAAGCACACAGACTGGTGTGGGGCTGGCACAACAGAAAATGTTCCCGAAGGCAATAAAGCAACAAAGGACACATGCCTCATCATCACCAGGACTTTCAGTGATCATGATACAGATTCATGGTAGAGAACTCAATGAGGTATTTTAACTGAAACAGACACACCATAGAAAAAGCTGACCTACTGTTTGGGTGAGGGGGAAACCCATTAATAGGCAATATTGAGATGTTGAGAAAGCTCCAGTTTCAATCCTTCTTTTACATTACTCTTCACTAAAAAGCCTATAAGGCAGTAAAAATTCTTATGGCTAGATATTAGGAAAATAAAATTAAGTTAAAGAAAACGAAGCACTAGTATAAGCTACAAAGTTCAGTTAAGCCCCCACCCCATTCCTTCAGCTCTCTCAAGTGTCTCAGTTTTAAATCAACAGCCTGAAGTCATAAGAGAACTCTGCAACTGATATGTGTAAACCTCTTATCTAAATTACAGAGAGAGAACAAAGCAGCAAACCTGACTTAAAATGCCCAGGAGTTCCTTGGAACTATGCCCTGCTCTTACTCTGCAAGCAGCATTTCTGCTGCTCAAGATGACACAGAGACATCAGCAAAAGGAAAGCCTGAGAGTCTCAAATGCTTTTGTATTTCAAGTACATTCTCTTTTCCCCTCTGCTCCATCTTGGTGCAGACAGTTTTCCATTCTCTAGGCCTGGATCTACCAGCTCCTTCTCTCCAGAACTTTTCCAAGTCCCAGCTCCCATCCCACCCTGCTCAGGAAGGTGCTCAGGATGATGTGTTAGACACAGCTTGGCAGAAGTGCTTGAGACAGGGACACGAGACATGGGCTCCAACAACAGAACCAAACAAACTCAATTTATCAGGAATGATGCAACTTCTTGTTTGTGTGGAGCTGAAAGGCACCAGCACCCTGTGTTCACCCAGCAAGAGAAGCCCCACTCTGTGAATAAAGTGTGAGCTCAAACCAAACCCAAGGAAGAGGGGCAAGTCCAGCTGAGCAGGAGACTCAATCCATAGGGGCACCTTCATCTTCCATTGAGGAGGTCAACATCTGGATCTGGTCCAAAAGCAAAGGGCTCAAGGCTCTGGGAAATAAAGCACCACGCCTCAATTTATCCCCTCCTGGCTGGGTACCAGCCTAGCCCAGGAGTAGCTATTCATCTTTTCCATTTGGTAGAGTAGGGTGTTGGTCCATCATCTCAGTGGTAAATAATTTACAGAAAAGCATCAATTCACATCAATTCACATGAAGGCTATAGAAACTCATGCATTGTACACAGCAAGGAAGACCTTGATAGAAATAATGAATTTACAATTCTAAGTTTCACGTAGCTTGTGCCAATAAAGTGTTTGCTATCCCCAAATTAAGCTTGCTATACAAACTGTCCCTAAACTGTTGAGTATCTTTTTTTTTGTAAGCAGGGAGAAACACAACTATAAATGTCTGATGTCCTTGTCCACATTTTGACCTCAGATGCCTAAAGGCACTCGTTCTGCTCCTGCAGTGTGGAATGCCCTCCCACAAAGCACCCGTGGGGAATATTCAGAGGCTATTTTCACAAAGCATAATAAAAAGACATTTCTTTCATGCTCGACTTTCTGCTGTTAGCAGCACAGCTTATTGCCCACCTCTGTGGATGCCTACACTTTCCATAGTATTTCATACAGATGGGATTTCTCATGTGTAGTTACCCATTACAAAAATCTAACTGTAAATTTACAGTTGTCGACAATGAGACAAAGGAGGAAGCAAACCTCTCTTTATTTAGGAATGTATCTGTCTACACAGTGAAAAAAGAAAATATTATTTTCACGAGGTTTACTGTAAATTTATTACAGCAATTAAACTGTCCAGTGAATCTGTCTGTATCAACTTATTTCCAGATCCAAAACCAGATGCAAAAACCACCTTTCATTTAATTTGATTATTCTAACTCGTGTAGAGTATGTAGAAACAGATATTTTGGCAACTGGTTGCTAACGAGCTTTCCTAACTCTTTAAAGCTGTTCTTGCAATGCTTTTTCTGCAGTATTTACCAGAAAAAGCTAGTGATTAGAAAACAGTTAAATGCTTGCTCCTCCTGCAGCAGAAATCACTCAATCCCTCCTGCACACAGAAGGGTTTTAGACACAGAGCTCCCAAGAATCCACTTTGCTGCTGGCCCTAGCTTCAGTGGGTTTGTCCTGCAGCTGCACAGCAAAGGGTTAGCAAAGCATCCACGCTACAACGCCCATTGCCTACTCCACCCATCAGGGCTTCTAACGTTTCCAAAAATGTGCAGGATTTTTAACCCACTGTTGGCCACTGGCATTTAAATGCTCAGGAGGTATTTGGGTTTTAACTTTATGTATTTTTTTTAATGGATCTATGCACTCTTTAGAAAGTTTAATTATTAAACAGAAGTCTTACAGGGAAAATGCAGAGTTTTTTATCAGTGAGTTTGCAATCAAAGAGACACTTATTTGGTGTTTTAATCCAAAACAACAAAATAAACCCAACTGTACTGAGTAGTGTAAGGTTCTACCTGTTCCTCTAAGCACCCACCTACCATTCTGCAGCTTTAACATTAATTTTCTGTGATTGTGAATATTGTTTTCTCCAATACAAACAGAAGATGAAATCTAACAAGTCGCTGCCTGTTGCATTTCCTCTGTGAAAGCTGATAAACAGAAGTTTCTTTAAACACAGCACATACTTAAGCTATGACCTGCACTGATGCCAAGCATCCTTGAGACTGAGAAGTCAGTGTGACTCAAGAAATCCTTTCCTATGGATGTTCCCAGCTGCATTAGAAAAGAAGAAGGAACCCATGCAAGAAAAATAAAAGTTCCATAAAGCTAGGGAGGGAGCCAAATGCTGCCCAGCCGTCTGCTGTAGGGGCTGCAGCACTCTATTAGATTTAGCTCCTCTTGAGCATCTGGCATTTGCTGCTTTGACAAACACACTGATCTGATTCAGGACAGGAATTGCTACTTTTCAAAATGCTGTCATAGACACAATGTCAAAACTGGAGAGCTTTCTTTCCTTAGCTTTTTTGTTATGGTAAAGTTTTGTTTACATCTAAGAGATAAGAAAATTGCAGACTGAAGTCTGATTTTATGTTGACAGTATCTCTTTACAGCAAGTTTCACAACAAGATAAGCAGTAGAATCAGAAACTAAGTCGTAGCTTTTAACTTCTCATCTTATGTTTTAGTTACAAGACTATTGTTTCTTGCAAAACGTTTAAACCACTACCCTGAATTTACTTCTCAGTTGTTAGCCGGGCAATAAAAATTAAAGAGCATTGCAAAAATGGGAAATCAAAAGAAAATCAAAAGAAAAAAAATTCAGATAAATAGATAGCACATTAGAAATGCTTAGAAACATGCATTAGCACATGGCATGTCTCTTGTAACAGATGATGGATCACATAAAAGCTACTCACATCAATGAAAGTTACAGTCCATTTTCATGACTTTTATCAATAGCCTAAGATTGACTAGAAATCATGTAAAAACAAATAACAGAAGAGATGCTGTACCCAGTCCTGTAGCCCATCTAATCTGCAGTGATTAATCCCACATTAATTAAATTAGAACATTCCTTATTTTCAGACTGGAATCACTGCCATCTTTTACACTGATGCTTTTTACCATCCTCATACCATCTCCAGTTCCTCCCACTCTTTAAGTGACTCCATGAATGGGAAAAGTAAGAAATTTCACTTTAACAGAACACAAGGATACATCAACTCACACTCAAATAATTTCTTTCTATGTCTGTTTCAGTGAGTTGATCTTGCTGAGGCCCCACATTCTAGCAGGCAGTAGAACAGATGTGTTCCAGCTAAGGCACATGATGCCAGCACTGCCTGAAAGGCTTGTTTACCCATGGTCACCTTTCCTAACTAGAAATGGAGAGCCTTGGTCACTGATTCAAGATTCCCAGAAGCCAGGCAGCCAAGCCCAAGCTCCTGCAGACAGACTGCAGACACCAGTCTAGGGCACAGAGTGCTTCAAGCCTGTGTGTGTTCTCAGGTCCATACTGGACCAGTGTCACCAGAGTTACACACTGTGCATTCTCTCCCTGCCTGACCTTTCCCAGCTGGACCTACAGCAGCTTCACTGAGGACATTCAGAGTGGTTTTGCTATTCTTCCTGCAAATGGCAGCAAGTTTCAGAGACATGAGGCTTCAGGACTATTCTCATTCCTCTCCAGTTGGATGAACCAAACCAAAGTTGGATGAACCATCAGGACAATCCACTGAGATATTCAGTGTGTAATATTCTACAAGAAGGGGGGATGCTGCTTTCAGTGGTGATGGCAACCATGGGCACAGATAGCCAGCAAGATTTGAAATACAAACAACAATTCAAGACAAAATTCAAAAACTCTACCTACAGCATGGGCAGATGCTGATCTGCCCCTCAGTACCAGCAGAGAAAGGACATTAAGGCAAAAGACAGCATGGGAACTCTTCCAAAATGAGTGTGTTCAAATATCAGCCTCTCCCATTTGCCATTCTAAAGAGACACAGAATGAATTCAAACACCATTCCTTTAATGATCTGATCTATGAGTAAGATAACCCCCAAATGAATGGAAAAGAGGAACAATGAAGCACATTTACCACACAATTCACCAACGGCATGTTATCAACAAAAATAGCAATGCCTTTTCTCTACAGAAAAAACTACCTTCAGAGATGTACAGCGGGAAAACCCAAATCTTCAGAGCAGAACACAGAAATGATTGTGACAGCAACCAGCTGACATACTACCCAGTTTTCTGATCCCCTTCCTCATCGTTTTTGCTCAAGTATGTATGTTGTACTCTGACTGCCAAGACAATAATTTGGTTGCTTCAGCTACTAGAAACTACCTTTCAAAAATTAAACCATTATTTAAAACCACTGGAATATTTAATTGGCCAACTCACTCACTCCAGCTACTAACATAAGCAATTAACAAAATGTTTAAGCCAAAAACATGCTAGAGTTATTAGGTTTCTTACTTGTGGTTAAGGAAGAGAGATGGCTCAGCAGACATCAAGTCATATTCTGATTACTGGTAAAAATATAAATCCAAATGTGTGGGTCTATGATGTAATGGGAGCAGAGAAAGGTGGGCAGGTCTGAGAAATGTCATTCAAATACATTCTGTTAACCTACTGCTATATTCAGGACTGGTAACAGGAGTGTTGCCATCACCTGCACTGTGGGAACATCTAGGGAATATTCCAGACTGGCACTATAAAAATACTTGCAGTGTTTCTTGCCCCAAGGGCTGACAAGCTTTGTCACCATGAGTAAAATTCTCATGGTGACAAAGGCCATCAGGCAGTGTCCCACTAATACACACTCTCCTCTGCTGTTGGTGCAAGACCCTAATTCAAAGGCTACAAAAGCACGTCACGTCAGGAAAATCAGGATTATTTACTAACTGGTTGGTAAGATTTGCCTCCACACAACTTCATTCAAAGTAAGTATGAAGTGTAAAGCTGTGCAACTGCACAACAAACTGCATGGGCTAGTAACAAAGTAGTGCTCAGACTAGAGAGTTTAGTAGGATTTAAAGTCAGTTAAAAGGACAGATTTCTCCCTCATCACTATTACTTCAGTTTCTTCTCCCTTTTCTTCAAAATCCATGAATATCAAAGATCCTTTGCTAGACTGACCAACACTGGCAGAGTGAATCCAGCCTCACCTGTGCTAAGGACAGAGAAATCAATGCAGGAAGCCCTGCTAGACGGCTCTTTGTCACCAGGGTATCATTCTACACATGGCAACTCTGAACTGACTGAAGAACTGGAAGTAGGACAGATCTGGTTCCAAAGGGCTACACCTAGGCTAGTGAGCCCTGAATTTTAATCAGGTTATCAGCACAGGGGCCTGAAACAGGCTGAGCAGGGCAGATGCTTTGGAATATCCTCTGATCCTGAAGAACTCCACCAGCACTTAGGTAAACTATGAGTAACCTCTACGCTGTATTCTATAGCTCCACCAGCTCCAGGCACAAGAAACCATTTCTCAGGTCTGCCCAGCACACTTCAAACTAGTTGCCACAGACTGAGAGACCACAGGGAGCAGAAACGTGACCTTACCTGCTAGGACAGCTCTGTCACAAAGTTTCCCAGCTCAGCACTAGAGGCACCACATCCCACGAGCAAAGGCTCACAATGGAGCTTGGAAAAGCATGCAATAATCACTGTGGTATGCAGGAACCCCTGAGAGGATCCAACAGTCCTGGACAATTTGGGCTGGCTCCAAGCTCTTTGCAATAATTATTAACTAGAGGTTTGGGCAGCGTCTTGTAGGTTTGATTTTTGAACATTGCAACTGAAGTCAGTTCTTCCTTTATTTACATGGGACTTACGACTCTAACCAGGTGGTTGTGATTTGCAGGGTTTTCACAACACTTGCTCCTCTTGCTGCCTTTTTCCCCTCAGCTTAAGGTTCATACCACATTTTTTGTTGAAAAAGGGGGAGTTTGTTTTGTTTTCAGATTTAAAAGCATAACTTACTCCCTGTTTTTTGCCTGGTTTCTAATGAATGCCTTTAAATATCGCCACCAAAAAAGACACAAGGTGATCTGAATCTTTGTCAAAATTAACCAAGAACTGCAAGAATTGTGAAAGTAGGTGAAAAATTTACATGACCAATCTCTCCACCAAGACATAGTTTGTTAGTAAACAAATTCAGAAAAGAGCCTCAAAGATCTTTTGGAGGCCACTTGTAAAATAATAGATTTGAAGTTCGCTGGTTGAATCCATGCTATAGAGGGAGGAGCATGCAGCAGATATCCCATGTGAATAGTGAGGTGGGAAGTGCTTTTATATTTTATTAAATTAAACAGCTGTGGGAAGCACAAAGGACTGGAAAACAACAAACTGGAAAGAAAGCACAGTACCTGTCTATCATCACAAAAGATATCACTATTTGAATGCCACGTTTGTGATGCAACTGTAAAACCAGGCCAATTTCATCTTTGGGGGCTTTCTCTGCTAAGTTTTAATAGATTTTTCTAAATATTTCCTGCTTTCATTACTCAAAACAGTGAAAAAAGCTTGGAATAGAAGGTATAAAAAAGGAGAGAAAAACTAGTTTAGGTAAAGCATTAACTGCATTGTAAGCATAAGCATAATTAAAAACCCCAGTTACATAGAGGCAGCTTAACTTTGTCATTTAAAGAAAAAGAAAAAAAGAACACAAATTGGGGATTCCCCCCTCCCTTTTCTTTACTGAACAGGATTCAGCAGTTGAGCTTTCTGGGCTCCAGGAAGGCTACACTGAGTAAACTCAGCCAACCACAAGGTTGAAAATGTAGCAGACGTACCATAAAAATTTAGTTACGCTTTTAAACTACTTCTCACCTCGCTGGTTTGATGGTGCTGTGGTACTGTTATACAATATGTGCTGTTGCCAAGGCAACTCCAT
This sequence comes from Certhia americana, assembly GCA_018697195.1. Classification (NCBI taxonomy): domain Eukaryota; kingdom Metazoa; phylum Chordata; class Aves; order Passeriformes; family Certhiidae; genus Certhia; species Certhia americana. Next base: position 30,807,780 of record CM031864.1, on the reverse strand, counting down.
CTCACCTCCACAGCTGCTGCAGCTTCAGCGAAGCAACACGACGAGCTGTGGCAACTCTGAAATTTACTTTTGTTCTAAAAAGTCTTTCCAACTAGAAGGCATTTTCAGATGAACCTCTGGAGCTCTTTATCCAAGGACTATGACTATTTTGCAAAAATATCTATCACTGTATTCTAGTGGAAACACTGTGACACTAAGTTCAAAAACATACTCACATATTCTATGAAATCAAATTTGTGCCTGATTTTGGTGTTACACTAGGGTAGAAACAGCATCATGCCTCTGTGCTTGTTCAGTGTAAGTGCAAGAATTTTACTTTAATCCCTGGCAACGCTACAAGCCTGCCTGGACAGTTTAGCATGTCCTTTTCTATTAGAGGAGGGAAAAAAGTCTAACTTCTTGAAGCACAGAAAGCCTAAGTTCTAACCCATCCCTTCAACAGGAGCCAAACTGCAGTATTGCTTCAACCCCATTTTAAGCAGAGCTAAAATAAAGGGTGAAGTCCAAAACAAGATTTTGCGAAAAGAAATCGGCACAGAGTCCTTCTGTGATAAAGGCTTTAGTGGAGGGAGGTGGCTACAGTCTCGTGGTCCAAACCCCAAAGAATCTTTTTTTTTTTATTTTCATGTCCTCGGCTTCAGGGACAGTGCTGTGTGAGCAAGGACTAGAAAAAGAATCAGAACATTACGAGCCTTCCCCGCAGTAAGTATCGATTGCAGCTTTTAAGAAGATTCAGTGCTATTTCTTTCTTTTTTCTCAACCTACTTGGGTACAGAACCAAAGTAAACATAAGACAGTAGAGCAACCCGTTGAGGGTGTTCGGTGAAACTCAGCCAAAGTTTCTGCTACTTTAATTTGGGGAGAAAAATAAGTGTTACGAAATGTCTAGGAAAGGTCTGTGCTGAGAAAGCACACAAGCGTTTAAAGGTGGGCAATGTGATTTATTGAAGAGGAAGAATACCAAAAGTGCATCAAAGTAATTAGGGAAATGCCAGATTTATCCATTTCTTTTTAAACCAACAAAGCAGTAAAGCAAAAGTTGACTTTTCTTCAGTCTAGGCTTCTTTCCTTCCCTTCCCTTCCCCTTTTCTTGCCTTCCCTTGCCTGTTGTAAGAGCAAACAGCGGTGGCAGAGGAACGAAGCTGGCCCTGCCTGCATGTGCTGCGAGTCCTGAGCCTGACATTTAACCAGTTGTGGGTAACAGCATGTTTACCACCTTCCTTTCCACCCCAAGCTGCAGATGGGCCACTTTTTTCTTTTTTTTTTCCCTTTCTGTTTAGTAAATTCTCTCTTTATAAATCTTTCAAGTGTCGCTCTACCTCTTAACCAACCTCCACCACAAAAATATCCTGATACAGAACTTACAAATGCCTGGTAGTGCTCATAAAATTTTCAATACGTAACACACAAACACACATGCAATCCTTGTGTGATTCTCCTCTACTATCCTGCAGCTCAAAGTGGCAAGGCAAAAACCCCAGCTGTAACACTGAAACTGCAAAGAAACTGCTAAATTCAGTGATACTTAAAGAGCTGGAAAAAACCAAAACAAAACCAAAACAAAACCAAAAAACCAATGAGCAAAGAATGTACCTAATTACCACTAATCCTGCCTATTAGATTTCATTCAGACACCACAACGTCTTTCAAATTACCCCAGTTTATTTTTGAAAAAAATTCCTTTCTTCAGGCAGGATATGGGGGAGGAGTCAATCAGTGATGTTTTACACATGCACATCTGGATACAGTCCAATTATTCCCCTTATACATTCCTCCAGTTGTTTTCATTTTGCTCCATGCTCTGGCATTCATAAATTTGTGAGATTAATTGTGTGTGAGCGTCTGCAGTCTTGGATCTGGGCATGGGTTTAGCTGCAACACAGCTAGAAGTCAACATTAAAGAGAGCTCCAGTTCAGAAAACACAATTTACATTTATACATCTTTGGTACAGTAAGGATTGAAGCAGCCATCCTCCTTACCACATGCATCAAATTGTTAAGATTAATTCAATATCAACTACATTTTATTACCCTAGTTAGTGTGAACCTCATGAATACTTAGTTACTCAGCATTAACTGCAAAAGAAGGATTTTTTTTTTTTTTTTTTTTTTTTTTTTTTTTTAGATTTTGTTTGTTTGGGGGGGGGATTGATAGTTTTTAGTTTTTCTTGGTGTGATTTCATTTGCCTTTGCAAATAAAAAACCATTGCAAGGACAGAAGCTTTTTAAACCCAGGGTCCAGCTAACCCAGTGGATTATGCCACTCTGGCCTCCACCAGGGTCTAGAGTTGGCAAATCCAGAAACCTGGGAAATGCCCCTGTCAGAGGCATTCCCATGGGAAGCTCCCACTCCTTGCTGCTGTAACTTTCTATTTAAAATCTCCAGCAAAGGCAGACACAAAGGCTGTGACTGAGCTTCTGCAATGCTCTGGCTATTCCAGGCTGCTGGAACAGCCCCCTTTGGGGCAAAAGCAAGTGTGCTCAAACCAATCACCAGCACCAGGAAAGCAAGGGGGCTAAACTCTGCTTCTCCTCTCCTGGGGCCAAGCCTTCCATTTACTGATGTTTTGTATTTTATGTGCAATTTACTAACCAAAACCAGCTGCTTCCTCAAGTTCTCTGCAATTTATTGTTTTGCAAAATCAGTTTCACGTTACACTTCTGATCAGTGCAGTTCCACATGAGAGCTACACAACTGAGGTGAGGTATTAAAAAGCCAGGGGTTGAAGACCAAGAATCTGCTCACTTGACTGCAAGCTTTGTGACCCAAACTCAGTGCTGGATGCACAAATCCCACTTGGGGTCCAAGAGCACAGGCAATTCCAGGCTGTGATGTAGCAGTCAAGGCAGGGTGACAAGCGAGACGAACTGTGTCCAGCTCCTGAAGCTTTTCCAGAAGTAGTTCACTGCTGGCAGGAATAGCTGGACAGCCATAGGTTGTTTTGGTTTGACGGGTTTTGTGCAAGATGGCTGTTATATTTTTGAACAGTTATCCATCAGATTGGATGGGATTTTTACAGAAGATAAATTGAAGCTTCTTATGACCAGTTAAGTCTTTTCCAAAAATCTTGATGAACTGTGTGAGAGTCAATCTGGGTACAACACCATTTCAAATTCAGCAGATGATACTAATGTAAAATTAACTCCCCCACATTTCCCTTTGTTAATCCCTTTTGTGGATTAATCTTTGAAGATCTCTCAAAACTGTAGTTCTTGATAAGACACAGCAGAGGGAAAAAAAAACCAAACCCAAAACAGCTCTTCAAGCCAGGAGATTTTACAGTTTTTTTTCTCCAACCCATGAAATTCTGCTTCACTTTTCTTCACGCAGAAGGAAAACATCTTGTGTTGGGCATGTGTCATGACCACAGTACCTGAATCTGTCAATGAATTGCCACTGCACTGGGACAATTTTCACGTCCTGTCAGCTACCACTGCTAATCCCTACAATTCCTCTGGCAATATGGGAGGGTGAAGATCTAAAGGGCACAGAGAGTGGTTACAGTAAGCTGATTATGGGGGCAAACATGGCTGATCTCCCCCAGCACTGCAGTGTACCCACAGCTTGCACTGTGACACTAGAGAACTAGCCCAGCCGCTCACCCTGAACCTCCATCTGCAGAGTTGCATCCAACCTCAAGATTTGAATAAACTCTTTTAGTCTTCCTTCCTTCTTAAAGTTAGGAAATCATGCCCAAAACCAAGCAGTGTTACAACTTGAATGAAATTCTTTCAACATCAAGCACCTGAGAGTCAGGGAATGTCAGATTTATGGCTGAGCACAGAAGCTCCATTCCGCTCCATGTGTGCGGGCATTGTGATTGAGTGTCTGATTCCGTGATTGTGCACTGCTTTCCTCCAGGACTCCTGCCTCATTCACTGCGCAGAAAGCACATACAAGAGGAGAGAATTACATTTGTACAAACAACCATAAATCTACTATTTCCTAGCTTCTGAGTATTTGACTTTGCAAACAATGTTCCTTTCATGTAGATTTCTGGTGGTAATGCTTGTACAGCGTACACCTGAAAACATTGCAACAACCTGATTGACACCCTCGTTTAAGAGTACAGAATCAATTTTTGAAACCTACTCATTTTATGGATGTAACATTTGCAAAAACTCTCATTTCATGGTTGCACTATCATGCTTATAAAAGTCATATTTTCCACACAATAGAGGCAGTGTAAAAATTAAAACAAGCTGCAGACTGATTGACCAAGCTGTCTGAATTATTCTCTTTCTTCCTAACAATGAACTGTGCTCTCTGAGCTCCGAGTAAACAATTAAGAAGGGTGGGGGTGGGGGTTGGAGGGCAACCTATAGTAAATAGCATTTTAATTGCACTCTTACAAAAAATACAAGGAAAATAGTAACACATAAAACAAGCCCTATTTTCCCTTTAAAGCGACTGGACACCTTGGAGCTGTTTTAGTAAAGCAGAAGCTCTGAGCTGCAGGCGAGGGCACAAATCTTACCCAGCAAAACTTGAAAGAAAAATAGAAAGTAGCTCGTACAAATTTCTGGAATCGTGTCTTCCAAGGCAGTATAAAGTAGCCTTTGTACCTGAGTTAGACTATCAGAGCATCAACTGCTACCATGGAAGAGACCCAGTGCACACTGCAGTTGCTGGCTCAGCAGGTGGCACTGGATAAATGTACACATGATGCTTTTACTCCCTAGTTCCCAAGCAGATGTCCAAAAGCACTGCTTATTAAGTTGGTTCTGTTTAAAAAACAAAACAAAACAACAACAACAAAAAAAAAAAAACCAAACCAAACCAAACAAACAAAAAACAAACAAACAAAAAAAACAAACATAAAAATAGTATTGAAGGTCTATAATCAGGTCTCATTGGTTTTACTTCGAGATCTCATGGAGCAAAACTCCATGCCAACTCAGCCAGGACCTCTGCCACACCTTCTAAAGTCACACACCTCCTGCAGTCTCTGGTGCTCAGCTAAACCTGGCTCACTCATCTCCTTCAACCACTGGGGTATTTTTTACTGGGCAGAAGCAAACAAAACTTTGCAAACTACTGTTTGTGCTTTAGTCTCTCACAGCTGTGTGAGCAAGTAAGGCAGTGAACATCAGAATGCAGTAAAATTAAAATCTAGCCCCCAAATAGTCATGTAAGAAGATTAAAAGTAGAGGTGTTCCCTGAGTATCCATCTTCTATTCTGGTTGCTTTCCATACTGCCTAAGGCTTGAAAGAATTCTTCAACTTTCCCTTTGACATTGGGAAGAAACTGGCACAAAGTTCTGAAGGCAATATCCTTAGCAAATTTAAGATTTTCACGAGACAGAATAAATTTCACTTCAGCTAAATTGGGTTTCTCATTTCTATTGGAAACTGGTAAGCAGGTCTTCAATTTTGCTATTCATTCAGGAATTTTCATAGCATGGCTTACAGTGAATCTTAATGGAGATGGAAAGCAGATTGCAACCTTTTGCAGTGAAATGTGACTTTATTACAAAAGCAGCATGGAAGCAAAGAGGGGTTTCTGCTAATGTACACAACCGTGCTTTAGCAATGCCCTCAATACATAATGTCTGCACTGAAAGGCAGAAACAGGGTCATCCACTTTCAGAAGTTCTAAGAGATAATTACAGGACAGCAAAGCAGGATTTTCCCCCACGTGCACACTAGAGAAACAAATTTTGTTTCAAAATTAATATTGTTCAGAACAATATTAGCAAACCGCTGTGAATAGCAAGTAATGAATATATAGAAAGAGCCTCTAAGACTAATCCTTAATTGCCTAGTGGGAGTGTTCAGTGTCCTTCACCTGCTCAACCAGGTCAAGGTGAACATATTCAGGTACAATAGACACAAAGTGCCGAATTTAATGATCTGTGTTTCCGCACAGCAGAAGACAGAGCTAACATTCCTGCCTAAGCAGCCACCCAGCTGTGACTGAAGGGTTAATTAAATACCAACACCTTCATTTTTTACCCAGCAAACAAAGTCTTCAAGCACACCTACTCCAACCTTAGGATGCTGTTTCAGCATCTGACACCTGCATTTGCACCACAAACCCTTGGAGTACTTAGCTGCTGTTGCCAAGTTGAATTTTTATCATTAAAAACTTACAACCATCATATGAAGATTTCTGGGAGGCTGCCAATATTATTGAGGCTCCTTATGGATTTTCTAACAACATACGCTAAGGCTTGTAGTGCAACCTGTTCACAAGACAATCTCCACCACAGAGCCTACTCTCTCCCCAGCTCTCCTTTCCCAAGCTTGTTTTCCTCCCTACACCTCCATTCTTTCATCTGATAGCATTTGCTCAGCATCTTCCTGCTATTTTTCCTTTACTGACACAGGCTCCACTTTCTTCATAAACACATCCCAAGGTCCACAGAAATAACCTGGAGATTCAGCAAATCTTAACAAGATGAGGCTACTTCTGTAACATTTACTCCCAAAAGCCACGCTTAACAATTTTAATTTCCTCAAATCAGGTATCTCACTATCATTGCAGACCAAGTCACAGATCATCTTGGGGAAGGTAATTAGGGGTAAACAAATGAAACACAGTTATGATTCACCTATACAAAAAATTAATATCAATCCCACCAAAAATTCAGTCAGATAAGCATATTCTGATACACAGTACAAGAGAACAAAATTCATTCGTAGTAGCAAAGCTACATTGAAAGAATGAATCGTCAACACTTTCATAAATAGGAGTGGAACATGGTGTAAAATATCAGATTCTACACAGAAAACTATGAATTGGGTCCATGTTTAATAGCTCTCCCTGATGTTGCTTTCTGATACTATAAAGTAAGGCCTCATTTCTGCCTTCCTGGCTCTAGAGTATGTTTTTCTTTAATTATATGTACATACCCTATGTAAAAGGAATTTACCATTGGTTTTTTGGCCTTTAACACATATGTTTCGCAATTACTTTAAAATATTGACATTTATGATCAGTAGTGAAGATAAATATAACCTTTATGCAAAATTCTGTGGGAGATTTAGACTGCAGCAGGTGAATAACGCTGGCATGATTTCCACAGGTTCCTCTCCAGATGATGTGCTTTCCAAACTCAACTTCATGTGGTATAGAAAGGTCTCATATTATGAAAGATGGGCCATAATCTAACAGTTTTTCCTTCTATATGACTGGATGAGTGCAAAACAACGAAAACAACAGAGGAATAAAAAGAAAAATAAAAACCAGATGTCCATCAGAGTATTCACGGATTAATGGATAAAGGGTTAAGTGGGACTAGACTGGTTCTGGGAAGCAAAGGGTATGGGAGCAGAAAGAATTGCAATATTAAATCTTCCAGATGGCAATTCTTTGGAGATCATGGCTTGCAGATACCATAGTGGAAGAGGGAAAGTCACTGGGGGAAGGAATTGAAGGGCTCCAAAGTCAGAGATTGATAAAGGACGATAGCATCAGTTCAAGAAACTGAAAGATGCCACAACAGATGTGGTTTTGAAAACAGAGATGGAAAAATACAACCATCAGGCCACATGGCAGAGGAGACTCCACTCAAGGTCCAAACTGAATCCAGTGCATTGAAGTTCAACGTAGTCTTAGGTAAATTTTACAGGTGTTAAGGATCCAGAAGCACTAACTGAGACAATATTCTAGTCAGGCTGGATCCAAACATGATGTCTGTAAACCTTATGTCCTGAGAAACAGAAAATATCTCATACAAAGACTTTCTTTTCCCCTGTGGCTGTTCAAATGCATGACTGCTGACAGTTATCATAAAGAGGACACTGAGGGAGATTTTGTGGGACAGAATTCAATCTTTGAGCCTATAAAACATACCTTTGCACATAAACCACCTCCCATTGCATAACTCCCTCGTGTCTCCTGCCCAGCTTCAAACATTCTCTACTACCTGTTTTTTGCTACTACTTTATCACAGCCCCAAATAAACTCTTTGCATTCCATTTCAACAAGTTCTTCTGAAGGCTTTACAGAACAGAGAGAGAACCCAAAGTAGGAATAATTTGCTCAAGGTCATATAAGTCTGTGACAAAGACAAGAGCTAAAATCGTGATTCAGTTTTCATTCCAATCGTACTGCTTATTCTCAACATGGTATCAATAAATATATTTAATTCTTCAGAATGTTTCCAGCACTGATGTATTATGGAGCTTCTTTGCCTTCTCTCTTCCCTGAGTTAATGCTTTTACAGCATAGCCTCCTGTGGATGGAACCATTATCATTGTGTCTCTAAGTCTCCAAGTCTGTAATGAAAAATGACCAATTTGTTAAAAACCAATCCAACAAATCAAACCAAACCCCTGCCAGTTTCTTCATTCTACAAAACACAGATGGAGTCTCAGGACTTTGTGTTTGTGGAGACATCACACAGGCGTCTCTTTGGAGTATCAGCTTCAATTTCTTCATTGATTTTTAAAACCAGGTTGTTGGGAGGAGCTGTGTGGTGCCTGGGAGCAGAGTGGCACTGTAGTTAATGAGCAGGTGTGGTAATCTCTTTTCAAGTAATTAAATATGCTTTATGCTCTACTATCTCTCTGTCTCCTGTCACTGATCACCTCATTTCAACTATGTTATGTTTCTATTCCAATTGCAAGAGATGTGCAGTTTTTAGAAAGAGAAAGCTGCTAGTGTAAAAAACAGACAATGAACTGGGGCCACGAAGAGAAATAGCCTCATTTCATGGAGATTTATGCAAACTTGCCCTCTTGTACAGGAAACTTTCTCTCAGCCCTTCTGTGAATGAACAAAACACTAACAGCTCTGGAATTGAATGCACAGTATATTTAAACACAACTGAGACTCCAAAACAGCAGCATATTGACTTTACATAATCAAATGCCTCGTGGATCTTCAAAGTCAAGATGGGAAGAACACCACCAACAATATTTTTTTTAAAGTGCCCATGATTGTTTTTCCTAGTCAAGGCAACAGTCTGTCAATACCTCAGAGTATGCCAAATACGAGGTTTCAAAACAGGAGCTTGAATTATGAACAAAAGCTAAAAAAACACCACAAATATTTCTCAACAGGTGGAAAGCATATAAATAAAATTTCAGAAAATTTAAATACATTTAAACAGCTAAAATTTCCACATAAAAACATGTTTCTCCCTAGCAAACAGGAAAACTTCAGACTAATGACATTTCAATTTATACAACCTGAAAAACAAAATACTTCCCATCCCTCCAAAATTAAGGGACCCAATAGAAACTAAAAACCCAATGAGATTCTGTGAAACAATGTGCAAGCCAAACATTAATGGTAAATATTTTTGTTATAGCAGCATCTAAATGCTATAACTTAGGGTCACATCTTTCTATGGAGATTTGGATGCACACAGAGGCACTCAATATTTTTAAGTGCTTACAGGTTAAAGATACAAGCAGAAAACATTAAATGGGAATGAAAATACCAGGCAAACATATTTTATAAGGATTACCATAATTTTGTCAAAGTTCTTTGTGATTTTGATGAGTGAGATGTGTTTACATATTATACTGTAGTAATCAAAATAACATCTTACACGTTTTGTCAATAAGACACAAGGATACAATGATTACATCTCCTGTCCACGCAGCACTTCACTATTACATAAATTAAAGTATCCTTCCTTCCCCCTCTCAGTGCAAAATTTTGACCACACCAATGCCAAATCACTCTGTAGCTTCTCTCCCAGGACAGGAATCTCAGTGCATTTTTAAAAAAGAGCCAATGCAGGAATCAGGTGTATATAATTAACACCTTTTTGAAAAGGAGAAGGAGAAGAAGGATAGGATAAGAAGAAGGAGGAGAAGGAGAAGGAGAAGAAAGAAGGAGAGGAGAAGAAAGAAGGAGAAGGAGAAGAAAGAGAAGGAGGAGAAGAAGAAGGAGGAGGAGAAGAAGGAGGAGGAGAAGGAGGAGGAGAAACCATTCTCTCCTTTATTTGACGTTCAGAAGGCAGGAGTTCAGAGTTACATTACATCGAATCTTGTTCCCTCTTTTTTCCCTGCTCAGAATTCAAATACTATGAGAGAACATTTGAGTTGTGCGACACTGACAGAACAGCAGAAACATTCCCTGGCTATTCTGACTTGCTTTTTGGTTATGCCCTTATGTGCCTCCAGGTCTTGGCTGTTAATTGAATCAAGACAGATTTCACCCAGCTGCACGACAGCAGCGTCATCAGCCTGCAATCCACTCAGGCTTTCTCAAAGGCCCTCAACAGCTTTTGTGAGCTCAGGGCCTCTTTGTGCAGTTCCTCACTGTTTAAAGTGTGTACTGTCACTTGATCTGGGCATTTCTACTGCTCAGAAGCTACTTTAGCAGTCTTGTAGGAGTTAGATGAAAACACAAAGTCTCTTTAAAGAGATCTAGCAACTGAACTGGTCCTTCAGCCTCCGTTAATCTGTGAAGCTGACAGGAGGTGCAGAAACACTTCGGACTGTCCGCAATGGTCTTTTATCACAGTGGGGTTATTTTTCAAGCAGACTCAGATGTTCTCCTTGGAAATCTAAGAAAATTGGACCTAGGGACTCACCCCCTTTGGTGAATTTTCACTACTACGCTGAGCAAAGGAAGATTCCTTACCATGCTGTTTACACTGCCAGATTACACAGCTTGAAATCACTGGACAAATCTGGGTGTTTACCACATGCACACACATATTGCTGAGCTCCTGGTAATTATCACTGCAGAGTTCCATTCCGTACAGCTTCCAAAAAGTCCGAGAGGCAGAAGATCTTCACAACTTCCCTTTCAAGCCAGTTAAGTCCTTCATTCACAGACCTGAACTTCAAGTATAATATATCCAATACATGAAAATGCTCAGCTCTGTTCAAAGTGTGCTCTATTTTATTTGTCCTGCGGCGCTTCTTTTCCCAGACTTTGTGCAAAAACCAAGGGAGTACCTCGGCACTGAAGAGTCTCAGTGAACTTTTAAAAACTGAACTTCTGTTCAAAACCAGGCAAAAAAATCTAAACCCTGAGACTCCCGGTAAAACTACCGCACTGTTTTCAGAGATGGTGAGATTTTCCACAACTCCACAGCAGCTTAAGCATATTTTGAACAGAATCAGATACTAGTGCAGACTTTCGTTCTGTGTGCAGTGTTCATCAAGACCTTTACACTGTGGTCCCTCTCCTGTGGTACAGCTCTATCAACTCAGCAGCTTCACAGATCTTTGATATCAATTCAATTCACTAAGACTTAAATTAACAGATGTTCCAACATATTCTATACAAATTATCTTCCTTCTATATAGAATCCTACATGAAATCATACTGCTGATCAAATTTTTTTCTTCACTCAAGAAAAAAAAGAAAAAGGAAAACCACACTCCTTTCATTTTGAGCTCCATACTATTCATCTAGCAGTTTGTTTCTCTCTCCTCTACTAGCAGAAAATATAATACAGGAAAAGATTTAAATGAAAAACAGATCTGTGTAGTGGATTGCATATGGTTTCCATTTTCCTCCATGCAATGTTTCATAGAGAGTCAACGAAGAAATCCCTCCCACAAATCCGGATCTGAAGTCCACTTTCAGAATCTTGTCAGCACAGGAGTTAGGAGACAACTCTGCGCATGAAAATGCTGCAATCTGTCTGTGCTCTACCTTGTTAGGGTAAATCATTCCTAGAAAGTACCACTGGATCTAGGTAATAAATCAGTGTTTAGAAAATAAGCACGCTCCAATGATGCTGGCTGTGTCTGAGTGAACCTGCTGGTTTTCAGGCACACCAGGTTGGGTGTGCAGCACACAGCTCGCTGCATTTTACGCCTCTTTGCAGCAGGGTTTTCCAGCACTAACAACTTTATACTTAGTTGACATTCTCTGTGCTAAACTAAACCCAGCCAATAAATACCACTTCTGCCAAAAAGCTTCCATAACTATGACATTCCATCAGCTTTCCTAGCTGATCTAAATAATTATTTCCAAAGTTTTTCTGACTTTGTTTACATAAAACTCATCTTTTCCTCTTATTCCTCATAGCCTGAACTAATTTTTTTTCCTCTTGAATTCTCAGCAGTTCCTGGTGATATCCAAACACCAAGGCAAGAGTGCCATGTTTCTGTCAGACACCAAAGGAGGTTTACAAAGCAGGAGGCTCCTTCTTTCCCAGTCTCTGGGGGTTTCCATGTCAGTGAATGAGAATCAAAGACGAGCTGCTGTTCTGTCAGATGTGTTTGTTGTTTCTCTGAGTTAACAACTGTTTGCATTTCACCCCTTTTAGAGATTGGCTTTAAGTGGGGCAGGAGTGGGATGCAAAAATGAAATAGAAAATCTGGAACGCCTTCTCTTTTACCTTCTCAAGGTAAAAGTGCACACAGGAGAGGATGTTTGTGTAGAAAAATGTTCCCAAAAGCACTACCTGGTGAGCACATCTGAACCACACAGCACTGCTCCCTGGACAGACAAGACACTCAAAGTTTTGCATAGCTGCAAGATGGAAGAAAAGACAAAGTTCAGCAAAACTTAGCAAATCATAGCTGACAATATCTTGCCTTTGAGAGAAAGTGCAACAGTATGGGATGAACACATCCTGCCTGACAGACACTGCTTTAAGAGGTGCTCAGCATCTGTGCACTGATGTGCCTGTTGAGAAAAACCCAGAGCACAGAGGTTACCTGCTTCATAAGTCTATTTCTGAGGGAGAACTGTGGGCTGAGAATTCTGTGACATGTTAGAAGAAGAAAAGGAAGTTTTGCTGATTCTATGCTTCCTTATTTTTGCACATACGAAAACAAAAAATATTACCCAGGGAGAGAAGCAGTCAGTAGAAAACTAACAAAAAAATAAAAAATATTAATATAGAAGAAAGCACTGATTCTTTTTACACCTATTAACATGGAAAACTATCTGTATAGCATCACATGCTCTAAAATCATGTAACAGAACTGGCACCCCCACATTAGCTCAGTTCCACCTGGCACTTCAGATCTTCACATCCTTGAGTGCTGACCCTAAAACCCAGCCAGGTCAGGGTGTTGAAAAAACCTGAATCTTCAAAGTTTAAGACAACACCTTCTAATTTCAGCCTTCACATTAAATTCATATCCAACAAAAAGCCAAGCTTGCGTGAACAAGCCTTTCTATTGGTTCTTCCCATTTCCATACAGTTCTTTCAAACTATTTTTCCCCTTTACTACTTTATTAAGTTTTCACTGTTCCAAACTCTGAATTTGCTTTCAGAACATTCACAGATACCTGAAAAGTCTTCTCATTTTACTAATTTTTACTGTTAAGTCTACAGTAAAGTACTTTTTTTCATTAAATGCCAAAAACCATACAGATCCACCTGTGGAGGGAAGCTGTGGGATAACCCAGGACATCTCTCTGGCATTTTTAGACAGTCCTGGTCTATAAGGTATAAAATCTGAAAACTTTCTTCCTCTGTGCTTTAGAGACTAACACATCTAGTAACAATTAAAACACTTGTTGAACTAGTCCAGAAAAAGCATAGAGAGGTACTGGAAAATAATATTGTACTGCGAAGTCTTTTGGGGTTTTTTAATACATACGCCAGGAATGTAAACTTTTTTAGCTGTAAAAAAGTTCAACTTCCTCAGGCTTGTGAAACCTGCTTTGTTGCAGAGTTTCAGAGGCATACTTAAGAATCTCAGGCATATGTACTCATCATTTTCCTGACTCTTGATTTTACCCTTTTAACTGCATTTTCAGGTCTCTCTCTACATAAATAGTGTTTCTGACTGATAGGCCATGCAACATTAAAATGCATAAAATTGCTGCTTCTTCTGTATTTTCCACATTTCCCACATGATACGTAACACAAGGCAATGCTTTGGTCCAGTGCACAACCAAAAAATGCTTTTGTAAGGCTTTAGGTAAAGACACATTTAATAAACACCTTGCAGCTGGAGTGAGAGATGACAGCAGGTCCCTTAGGGAATCGAGAGCAGAGCTGTCCACTTCATCTTTAAACTCTAGGCAGCCTTCAGAATATACTGAGATTCACACATCACAAAGGGAACCACTGCAGAGATGTGAAATGTAAGCAGTGATAGGGGCAAGTTGACCTTGGGTGTTACCTATGGCAGCAGCCAGAAAGGCTGTGGGTCAGTTGTTGGCTGTTTGCGAGGTTTTGTTTTTCAATCAAGACCAGATCCTCAGGAGGTTAAGTGTTACACATACAAGACTTGGATAAAATATTTGCTATCTTAGGTCGAAGTACTCAGCTGGACAGCAGAGGGGGTAATTCTGTACATCCAAGGAAAAGTCATTCCATCAGCAAAAGGAAGGCCTGGGATGAAGCTGTGGAGACTGTCATGAAAGGAACAGATCAATATGCACTGATGGCTGCTGTCAGGGAGACACCACAGAGCACAGATCAGCATTGCAAGAACATGAAAAGAGAGAAGAGTCATGAACCATCCCCCAGAAAAACATACTGAAACACTAACAGGGACTTCAAAGAATCAACACTTTTCCTTCTGGGGTTCTGTACTGCAAAGGTGAAGTTATTGCTGTGATTTCAAACAATTATAGGGAGAGGGAAGAACTTTCTGATCTCTGAAGTGGGTGAACCAAGGGGCATCAACAGAGGTGTTTGTAATGACTAATACTTTTAAAGCTTCCCCCATGTCTAACATGATCCACAAGGAAAGGAACTTCAACCAACTCTTCAAAAGCTCTTCGTAGTCTTTCTCACATGAGTCCATCTCTCAGACTTTCAGTAAATTGCTTCATTATTCTGGAACCTACACAGGCATTTGAAAATGCTTAGTAATTTGAGAAAAGGAAACTACTATGAACATAACAAGACTGGACTTATGTTTTACTAAACTACTGGTTAGTAGCTACAGTGAGTTTAGGCTGTTGGATATTGTCAAACACTCAGAAATATCCACCAGGCCAACACGATGGCTCACAGGTTTTTAGAACACATCTTGCCTCAGCTGCTAAGAGAGTATTAGTAAAGCCACAATAAACACACATCTTCCTGCACTGCTTGTAAAGCTACAGCTAAGGCAAAGCACTGAAACTTTATATGCAAAGCAGACAGGTGAAGTAAATAACAGAAAAAAAAAAAAAAAAAGTATGTTAGTAGCTCAGCTTTATCAGAATTTTAAACTGATAAATCATCCTTTGGTTAACTAAGAACAACCAACACAAACTGCCATGAAGGCAGGACACAACCTCTCCTTTGGCTCCAGAAGCTCAAGTGACAAAAATTTCTCTTTCTTTTAATTGGGAGATGCATAGAATGGTAATGAGGAATTCCGAAACCTCTCTTCCTTGGAGACACCCATTAAAAAAAGTAACTATAAATACTAGGGACCATGTAACAAAAATTATAACTTTCTGTTGATCTGTTAACTCCTTGTTTCCCACACCTTCAAGAAACATATTTAATGTTTTAGGGAGGTTGTAGGTTAAGCCTGAGAGCATTATCATTCACCAGTTCACATGAAAATTTTGCAGAAATCAGATCTCAAAATCTTTGAGCAATCAAAAGGCTTTTAAGTTGGCCCTTAATTCTAATTTGAATGCTTATGTCTACATAATTAACTCAGATAGCCAGAGTAGGTGATTAAATCTTCATACCTACAGAAAAAGTCAGACACGACTACTCCTTGGATATCACTTATTAATCTTTGGAAAGAGAACTTAGATTTCATACAAGAGGATGAGTAGTTCTGTTATGGATTTCACGGAGCTGCAGCAATGCAGCTTTGACAGTCACCTCTCCTCAGAGTTTACACCTCTGCACAGCACAATGACAGACTGCTGCATTCAGCCTCAGGAAAGCAACTCTCGGTTTCACATTCCACAACCTGGCTCCTTACTGTTAAGTCTTTATCAAAAGCAAGAAACCTATGAATAAATTATGTTATGAACAGAAGTTTTGGCAGGACAAAGACGACAGTTCACGCAGCAGTTAATAGAGAGAGAGGATAATAGTCCTGCCAAAGACAATAAATACTAGAAGAAATGGCTTTCAGTTTTAGAGGCCCTGAGCAATATTGCTGGTGCTCATTTTAAGATCTGCTTCCACAACACAATTCCCTTAAGATTGTTCTTAAATGTGAAAAGGATGGATGTTTTTGTTTTGGGATCATTCACAATGTTGGAATTGCAAACCACAGGCTTGAACTAAGGTGAGAGTTAACATCACTTTGCCACTAATTTCTTTCAACTGCATCCTTCTCTTTCTTGCTCTCCCTTCCCCCCACTAAAAAAATCTCCAGGCATTACTATCGAAAATATACTCGTGTAATAAATCATGTATTTGCTCTCACGTGACTGGTATTCATTAGAGTCAAAGATCTCCAAGATCTGCCCCCAGAGTGTATTATGTTACTGAAACATAGAAATAGCTGCAACACAAAGTTTTGCCAGAAAAAAAACCCACAAAAGTAACAACAAACTGTCTCTCACTTGGGCAGAAGAAAGAATGTTCATAAAAATATTTCTGAGGGGTAAATCAAACTCCAAAGTCTAATTAGATGAAACCAGCAGTTTAAACCAACAAGACACAGGCTTTTTAACTAGAAAATTCTAGAAGTATACACTTCTTTCAGTCACCCAGGCAGTTCTCTTTTCAAAGGGAATTTTTTCTAGAACAGAATGGGAAAAGAAACATAAACCACTCCAAGTTTATCCATCATATATCCTGGCTTTCGTTAAGCAGTAAACAACAGGCTCCTACATTCCCTGAAATGCACCCCCTTACTGTGCAGTTATTTTGCTTTGCTGAATGCTACAATCACTTTGTGACATCTCCTGTGAGAGAGGCAATGCTATTCCAGTGATGTGGTAACCTGACTGAAACATTCAAGCCTGAGTGGGGAAAAGGAACACTCGATTCAGCTGCACATCTGGGTTTTATAAAGGGTCCAAAAGCTTCACACTAACGTGCTTCAGGGCTAAAGCACAGTTGAGGAGATCACAGCAGTCGAGAAAGAGGACAGTGTTAATCCAGGGCATATCATGCTCTTCACCACCGCTCTGAAAATTAACTTAGCTCAGCTAATTTTGCATCCCCACTAATTGTGTGTTGTGTATGAGTAAGCAATGACTAAGGAAATGTCAAAGCTATTCCATATCCTGCTCTTTTCCTGAAGAAAAACATGACAGGCAGAGAGGATACCTCCCATTAAGGCCACAACAATTCAACAAGGCAGCTATTTTCTTTCAGCAGGAATGAAATAACCTATATGCTATCTAAACATTGCCAGTCCTTACAATCACTTGTTACCACTGTGCTGAGCACACACAGCTCCTCCAAACCAATTTACTATCCAAATATCAGTTTAGATATTCAAATATATATAATAATATATTATTATATATCTCTATATATTAGATTAGATATAATATGAGCACGAGTGCATACACGATTTAAGCTGAAAAATGCACAGTGAGTGCAAAGTCAGCTGTACATGCAAATACCTGCCCTGTAGTACACTGGTTCTTTTCCAGTCTTTCAGATTATTCATTGATCAACTTTGACCACTGGACAGAAAACCAGAAAAAATACTGAACAATACAGACCATAAACTGATGCACATATTACAACCAGAGTAAATATAACCAGACTGCTGAAGAGGCAAAAAAAAGTGGAATCTTGATATTGAACCTCCTGCTGAGTTCCTCACAGCTGTGAGAACAAAAATCAGCAGTGGCTCTCCATAGGTGTCCCACTCAGAGGTGCTGAATTGTCCCCTGCACACCAAAGGTGAAGGAAACACAGGCTCCTGAACGTGGTTGTTACGTATTTCATCCCAGATATCCAAAATTGCTGGACTGAGCCCTTCCAGCTCCACCTTCTCCACATTCCTGTCTCTCCCATAAACCTGAGCAAAGTTTGAGACAAAGCACACAGAGCAGAAATGTGGAATTGGGCAGAGAAAGGTGAAAGAGTAGGTGAAAGAGTAAATATCCTAAAGCCTCCAAACCACACATCTGATGAGAAGGGAGAGGATGGGGAACAGGTGATAAGGGATAGAGGAAGGAAAAAGGACTGGGAACAGGGAACACAGTGTTTAGAGACATTGGTTTTCACCAGTCCATTATGTGCTACAGGAACTGCACAACAGAGGGGCATTAGGCTGGAACATTATCCAGAGCTGTACTAAACTAATTTATAAAACACCAAATCACTGACTGCAATACTGAGACCAGACTGCCTGGAAAACTGTGCAGCACAAAAATGTGGCTCTGAGCAGTCCTATAACCATCACAGAGGGGTCCCAAGCAAAGGGGGCTTCAGTTAGCACTGCTAAACTCCTGCCAGCTTCACAATCTTTCCAGACACCACGAATAATGCTAAAAACAACACATGAGGATGATGGTACAAGCTGAAAATGAGCACCACACTTCAATAGCATGTTCTCATAACAATGGGCACAGCTACTTAAAAGCACAAATCATGCCTACATGCATTGGCCAGAAGCAACAATATTGCTAAGGGACAAATTTTCTTTTTTGTAAATTTAAAATTAAGAAAATGAGTCCGATCACAGTGAAAGACCAAGAAACAACAGGACTGCAGGACTGCATTAGGCCTTGCCTAACCATAAGTGATATTCATTAACAGAAAGGTCACAAACTCCACAGAAAAAAGAATCAGATCCTCTTGCCTCACATGCTGCTGCTCCCTTCACCCTCACCTCTTCTGTCCCTACACAATCCTTATCTTCCTTCTTTCATCCGTACCCCAAGCACTCTGCACAAAGTGAACACAGCTGAGACTGTTTGCATTTGTTCACTCTCACTGGCATTTAATTGTCTACTTGTTTGGTTCACTCAGCCCCAAAACAGACCCTGGAGGTAGTTTTGCGGGGGTTTTTTGCTCTGATGGCAATGACAGCCTGCTCATACTGTTGCCTGAATCCTATGCCTACCGACTTGAATCTTTTTAAATCATGATTTAGCTTATTGAGTGACAGAAAGGGTTAACTGTTGCTGCTGGACGTGCCAAAAAAACTATAGCAAATCATGGCAGACAACTTTCTCTTTGAGAATTTCAAAATCAGCTCTGTACAATTGCCTGCTATTATTTCAACTCATTTATCAGCTGCAGACATCCCACTTACTCTTCTGGAGCTCCCCGGATCCTATCTAGTGCTTTCACAAAGCAGAGATACAAAATGTACAATTGTCCAGACACTTTCTAAAGTAACTTTTTGATGGAAAAACGCACACTAATGGCAGTTCAGCCACTTCACCATGTAAATGCAGTCTGGGATGTTTTACAAACAAGAAGCACACAGCTCCTGTGCTACCCACACGCTTCATGACCATTTCAAAGATGTCCATCCCACTCTGTGTGAAGAATGGCCTGGCACTACGCTGCTGTCTGCCAGGAAAAGAAAATGATCCAGCAGAAATACAGCTATCTTCTTTTTCATAGTGGTCCTCCAAATAAGCATTAATGAAAAAGTTGGACTTCTCCAAATCCTTCAGTTTCCTCCAAGTTAAAAATCAAAGAATATTGTCAGCTTGTGCTGATTAAATTATTTTAAAAATAATTTAATCATGGGGCTGAGTTCACAGGCACGGCAGGAACGTCAGCATGATGATAAATTCGTGAAAAATGGAAGTTTATCACT
The DNA here is from genome assembly GCA_018697195.1 of Certhia americana. NCBI lineage: Eukaryota > Metazoa > Chordata > Aves > Passeriformes > Certhiidae > Certhia > Certhia americana. The sequence continues at coordinate 30,788,246 of CM031864.1, read as the reverse complement.
ACCTTTGGAAGGCAGTTAGCATAAACTATGGGTAATAGTTTATTACTGATACTGACTCTCTGAGTGGAGATTACTGCAGCCATGAAAGCAGCCTGCCATGCTGCTGCCGTGATGGCTCAAAGTACAGGACAGCCTCAGAAGCTGATTGGAAGCAGTTCAAATCCCACTGTAGAGATGGGGAGCTATTTAGTGAAAGATTCCAAATATTTCAAGTCTAGTCTGAACTTGGTATCAGAAGGAATGGAAATCTCAATGGCTTTTTGGGCCTATTCCTTTCCAAACAGAAATCAAGTGGAAAGGGAGGGATTTGGACAGACACACGTAAGCAGCTGAGCAGCCCTTAGGAAGGAAAGAAAAGGTGCATTAGAGGTCTGAATAGCTTTGCACTGTATTAGAGGTTCTCCCCACAATTCTTTAGCATCTTCCTGGACTCACAGAACAACCCAAACCCCCTGTTCTTCTTTGTTCCTCTGGAGCTCTGCTCTTGCCAGGAAACAAAACTTCCAGGGAACAAATTTCCAGGCCGCAGTGTGGGGAGCTATTCTGGTTCTATTTAACCATCTCGGGAAAAACTCACAGACTAACACTGCTGCATTTGGCAGCAAGATTCCAAACTTCACTTCCCTCAGCCCTAAACCTGCTTGGTTCATGAATGTTTTCCCTTCTGTTTTATTCAGCCTACGTCCCTTTCTGCTGGTATGGAAAGAAGATCCCTGGAACGCTGTCTTTCCTTGACAACATAATTTCTTGCTCTCGGTGACACACAGAGCAATTAATCTCTGACAGGTCCTCACTGGGGAAAATCTGACTACTCTACTGAGGGTCCCACTCACAAAAATCACTCCTCAGTCTTTCCAAAACTGTATTCTTCTTTCACAAGGCAAGCGCCAAGTGAGAATACCATAAAAAAGCCAGCCCCTACACATGCAATGATACCGAGACAAGGGACCTCCTGGTTTATCCATGGTGTGTTCAACTTTCTCCCTTGTTACAGTTGTATCTTCAAAAGCCCATGTCCACCAACCTACTCTCTGACACACTTGTTGCTGGTTTTAAGAAAGTGAAGCAGACAGCACATTAAACCTCTCCACACTTTACCTTTGCTAATTAAACAAGACACCCCAGTGCTGCTTGGACACACGTTAGCCCCCTGTGACCCAATTGGGAGAGTCGGAGGACAGATGCGCATTCTGAAACAGACATCCAGTGCTTGGCCTGCCACCACTAAAAGGAGCCTGAAGGTTACTTTTCCTTATCATTGGACTGAGACTCCAATTCCAATTCCCCAGCATCCAAGTTTGTTGCATTCATTCTCCCTGAAGTAAGAGTTCTGCAACCTGCCCCGTGAGAGCTACGACTCTCTCAGAAGTTACCAGCACCTAGGAAGAACTAAATCACGCAAAGTTATTTAGGACACCACAGCTCACAGCACACATTTAGATTTACATACATTCCTGTCCAGGAAGTTGGTGGAGATCTACCTCTCAAGATACTGATATTTGCCTCAGAATTCCAGGCAGAAAAAAAGAACTGCTGGCACTAATTCCATCCAGTGCATATCCAGATGCAGACACAATCACCTCCAGGTTCGCCTTGAGAGGAGCTAACTTGTTCTGTTAGCTGTTGTGTTAGACCACGGGCTAAGGCAGATTAAAAAAAAAACTCACACAACAAAATCAATCTAAGCACAACACTTAGATTTAACAGAACGAGTAACAAAGGAAAAAAGAATTTACCGGAGAACAAGGCTGGTTGCCTGTGGAGAGAATATCTTAAAATCTACGGTAAAGTCATAGTTGGCAAAATTCAATAGATCTGGTAAACATCAAAGATAAAATTCAGCAGAATAATTCCACCAAGCACCATTAAAAGAAAAATGGGACCAGCAGGGTTACCAGTGAAAAACAATGCCAGGCCTAATAGCACTGATCTACCAGAAGCAATTTATTATGACACCAGAAATAGCTATTTTCACAGTGGATGCTTGAAATGAAAACTTTAAAGCTTCTTTAAGTCTTGAGCTATAGCAAAGTATTCAACCAGCCAGCCAAAATAGCTGAAGGGAAATAGGAAGGCCACATGTGGAACTAATTACTCATGTAGAGGCTATGACAAAGAACATTTCTCCAGACTTTTCATGGGGGCTTCACTTTCAGGAAGTAACTCTAATTACTGTTCAAGTCTCGGCAGCCTGCATGCCGCTGACAGTTCCAAGAAAAAATGAACCTATTTGCCCTTTTCTTGGTCTGAAATGCCAAAATAGAAAAGCACAACTAGAGTCATTAAAAAGAAAGAAAATAAGCACTGGCTTATTACACTAGCTTCCCGAGCAGAATCCTTTGTATAAATTCGGTTTTTCAGCCTTCACAAAAGAGCAAATTCTGCATCTACATTAACTCGCTCTCTGTTGGCTGCAGTGAAACTGTACATCTTGACTTTTTACAGCTTTTCCATACTGGGGCCCACTTCCTGCCCAGTTGAAGAAAAAAATCTGGCCTGAAGATGAAATGACTGCTTAACATTACACTAAAACATCTGGTACCATTTTATACACAGACCCATGTCTGAGAGCAGGCAATTCTAGCGGTCTCACCAGCGGCACAGTGCATACCCAAACCTCCCCAGGGTGACATCATCCCATATATGGACTCTCAGGCCCAGCCCTCCCCCTTTTCCTGGTCCTAAATTCATTGCCAGATCCCCAGTCTGCTGCAAATGTGCCACGTCAAGACTGGAAATCACAGCACTTCAGTGTGTTTCAGTGAGTGCTGCAGAGTGTGAGCGAGAGCCGAGCACAACCCGTGATGCAGGAAGGCAGTTTTTCCCCGAGCCTAAAAGAGGATTTAAAATAAATAAATAGACGCGTCCGGAGATCCTGCTCCGTCGCCCCAGTGTTCAGACTACCTGTTCAGGACAATGCTGTTGTACAGTAGTCTGCACATTGGTTAGACTGGGCAAGGCAAAGCGGCGGCGTGGACTTTTGGGGACGCAAGTTGCTCTTGCCAAGGAGAAGACACTCATTGCTCCTTTCAGATCTCATATCCAGTATTTTTCTTCGCAGGTTTTGCACACTAGGGAATAAGAAACGCTAAGGGACACTGTGAAAAAGGAGGACTGCAGAATAAAGCGGGGAAGACATTTCTGGTAAGGCCTACTTTGGAAGAACACCTGGCCTATGACCTGGCGAACCTAGGTGACTCCCCTCCCCCCTTCCTCCAGTCATCACTGCAAGAAAGATGGAGCTCTGATGGTGCACTAAAAGCCATGCAAGAAATGAGAGAGGTATATTGCCTAGAGGTACACTGCCTAGAGAAGTGTACGACAGTAAAGCTAAAGTCGGTCGTTTCTTTTTTATTAATTTTTTTTTTAAATTTAAAATAAAGCTTTTTTCCCCCACAAACTAAAAAGGTAAATTTAATTTTTTTTCTACTTGTAGCTGTCAGTATAAATATTTAAGAAGTATATTTTTTTTTCTTAGCCTTGCTAGAAGTATGTATTCTGAATAGCTCCTGTTGTGATCTATCATCTGAAGATCAATTTTTAAAATTATTTTTCCTTAAAGTAATAAAATACTAGACAAGAATGCATGAATAATATTTTAAATTATTGTAAAATATATTGTATCACCTGTGGGAAAAATGTACTTTTTTTTTATACATAGTTGAAACTTCTTTGCAAGTAATTTATACTAGATGTGCTAATGAAAACTGGGAGGGAAACCATAGGAAAACTGACTACTCCATGCTAGGCTGCTGCCATGTAGAATAAAAAACTTTTGATTGTCAGGAAAAATTACCTTTTCAAGTTCAGGATGTGATGAAAAAAAAACAAAAAACCAATCAATAAATAAAAGGAAAGAAAGAGCTTTCCAACCCGATACCTGGCTGGACATTGCATGGGAGTGATCAGGACCGATTGATTGTTGCCGCTCTCATGTGTACTTTGACTCACTGATAATTCTTCTCCCATTCAAAATGATAAGTTATTTTGTCCTGAATCCCACTGATAAAAATGGAATTTGTAAACCAATTCAGAAGTTTGCTTTGGTGAATTTCCAGCTGTCCCGGTAGGGGAGGAAAAAAAAAAAAAAATCCTCAGGCTGAATAAAATCCCCACGGACAAAATAATACAAAAAGTCTGGGCTGCAATTTGATACCAGCCGAACTCCAGAGACAGCTCCCCTAAAGTTAACAGTAGTAACAAACTACTGCAACTGGAAAAAAATCCCACCTATATGGTGCTCATTATTGCCAGGAAGGCTTGGAGTAGCTGTAAAAAGAATTAGCATAAATATGCAGCCATTAGTATTATATACCAGCCGATTTTGCAGAATGTGTGTTGTATTTTAGACAGCCTTCATGCTATACTTTTTTTTTAAAAAAAATAAATCTGCATATTATGCTGACCTTTTCCATTGCTCCTTTGATAATCAATAGAGGAGCTATTGGGGAGAACTGGTCATGTAGTGTTGGTGCAATGGTGTCTGGGCTGGCTGCCTTAAAGCCTACAAAGCAAGGACTAGCACTGTCATCTCCCTCTGCCTCCCAGCAAAACTTTCCTTTTGACCAAAAATCTCTTTTTTAATGTATATTTACACTTGAAAAGTTATTCAGCCTCTCTTCCTTTTTTTTTTTTTTTTTTTTTTTTTAGTAGATTATTTTTAGGATTAACTTAGTGGGGTTTAATCATTAAAGTAATGAGTAGATGGAATTTTTATTCTCGTTCAGCTTTAAAGTGGAGTTACAACACACAGTTAAATGTGGTTATTAAGAGAAAATCTGAAGCAACAGGAAGAAATTAAAGGAATGGAACTAGAGTCAAACTGGCATTAATATTTCTCTATCTCTACATAAGATTGCTGTCTTAGGCAAATCTGTAAAGTTTTATGACTTAGATTTTGCTTAAGCGGTAGAAAAATGTTTCTAAATCCTGTTAAGAAACTTGCTCAGTTTTGCTTTCAAGGGGAATATAATTGTTTACGATTTTTTTTCTCACTAATGCAAAGCTACTTTTTTTAAAAAAAAATTCTGATCTAGAAATTAAGGAAGGAAATGCTGTTATCCAGGGAATAATAGCCTCTCCATGAAAATACAGTTGCAGATAGCCTGTGTTAACTTCTGCTAAATAAGCAAGGACAATGGAAACATATGGAACGAGTGTTTCTCTTATCTCTAGCCCACTATTTGCATTAATCTTTATTTTAAATGACCTTTCTGGATTTAGGAAGTGATTCCCCTCCCATCCACCCATGACTCTTCAAAGTTACATTTTTAGACTGTAGGGCTGAGATCGAGGAGGCCCCCTTGGCATGGGGCTTGGAAAGGAGGTGGGGGGGGAAATGCAGAGTGCAAAGCAGCAGATATGGAAAGAAAGGCTGTATTGTTAGCAATGAATAAGGAAGTATATCGACCTCAGCTCAGTAATCAAAACATTTACAAAGTGAATTAAATGATTCTGTGGTTCTTAAAACACTGTTGGTTTAGTTGAAACGGTTTCTAGCTGATCATAGTCACAGAGAAGAGATTTCAATAGTTATAAAACGAGATGCTTTAAACATGCATGTCAACAAACACAAATAGGCTCCATATAAATGTTTCAAGAGGAAAAAAAAACCAAAAACAAACAAAAAGCAAATACCATCAAATATTACTTTTTGTAATGAATAAAAAAAAAATTAGCAGGACCCAATGATGGTGAGAGTTCTCTAAAGCCAGGACAATACCAATGTTTAAGTCTGTTGAATGAACTCATACCATAAAATGCACATTAAAGCCAGTAAGAACATTTAAATAGGTGAGTGTTTCAACATAGTAGAGTTTCTTTTGTCTTTAGGAAATGTATTTTTTTTAGGTGCGCTCAAAAAAAAATGAAATAGGGAAGACGAAGAAAATATTTCAAACCTTTTCTAACTATTCCCTTAAGATTAAAAATTAAAGGAAAAGAGAGAGAAGGTTGGGGGAAAGTCAGTTAACTTTAGAGAAATAAATATAGATCAAATAAGCATTCAAATGTGAAAAAAGCTAGTTACTTTCAAAAAAAACCCATGTCATTTGCCATCTTACTGCCTTGTCATTAAGCAGCATGTTGTCCCCTGTATTACCATTGCCAGTGCTATTCAGTGCATCTGTATTTTCAGAGCATAAAGGCACTGCCACCCTCCCCATGCTCCTTGCCCCCCTTCCTGTACTACCACTGTGCCTCCAGACCACCCAAGTATCATTTCTAGATGGAAAATATTATAACCAAAATAGCAAAATATCTCCATTTAAAATTCCAGGCTTCTACACAGAATGCTCCTTATAATCTTTAAATCAAAATCTGTTAAGCAGATTGGAAAATGAAAAGCCCTAAACTTTAATGTGTTGGGCTTTCAAATAATAGATTTTAAGCAAGAGCATAACTTTACTTTTATTTCTAAAGGGGTTTGATTCATGAACTGTACTTTATTTAGGGAAAAAAAAAATCTTAATTGAAATACTCTTAAGGGTCAGGTTTAAACTTACAAAAAGACAGGAAATGCCACAGTTAAGAATGAAACTTTCCTGAATTATTCTGCTGTAGTTCTGTACTGCATTTTACACAGCACTGCAAAGCAGTATCTAAAAATAACAGCCTTCCTTTAAATAAAGAGTCCTGATCACTACTGGAGGGAATAAATATCTCAATTCAGCTTCTAAGGTACCAACACTTAAAATCAGGTCCTTAACATAAATTTCTGTAAAAATAATATTGGCAAATATGAGATTTTTTTTTTTTTTTGTTAAGAGTACTCTAAAATATTCTCAAGCCTTTTACTGACTCAATGTGTCAACCAGACACAGCACCAAAAAAAAAGTTAAGCCCTTTAAAAGCCAGTTAACTACAATTTCAAGGAATTTCAATTTTTAAATAAAAATCAAGTGGAGGTATTCATCTAGTCATGTCTAGTAGCAGCCAGTGAATTAACTGAAGGGAAGACAAACTTGCCTCTGTCGAGATGTAAAGCTTTTTGCTGATTCTTTGATGAATTCTCCTCGTGCACAGTTATTAGAAAGACGGCACAAAGTTTCCACTTACGATTTTCCTCTCAGAATAACCTCCCTGACAGTTGTTAACAGAAAACTTATTCTAGAAAATGCATGCTTCTGCTCTTTCAACATTCTGTACTATAGGTTGCCAACAATTTTGACTGTACAATTCTTGGTTGTTTCAAGAAGGGTCCATAACACAGAAAGTGAGACCTAATTTTCTTCCAGACTAAAGATTTTTCATTTATTTAGCAACTAAATGCAGGACATAAATCTGATTAAATCTACAAAACAATCAATGTACTATATTTATTTTTAAAATACTTCTAATTTTCCACTTCTGTTTTTTTTCAAAATGTTCAAGCGGTAGGAAGAAATGTCAAGTTAAAGCATACTCTTAAAATTTTAGTTTGAGCTACAAAAACTTAAGAAAACATTTTTTAAAAACAAACTATTTAATGTATTGGAGTTAATTTTTTCATGTTTGAATTAGTTAGCCATGTTTTGTGGTTGATTCATTTATTTAAGACATCTTATTCCACCTTGTTAGGTTCAAGGAAAATTTTATTCATGTAACTGGTAAACTTATACAGACAAGTTGTACATTAACTAAAATGCTTATTATTCTTTATGGCAAAATTATTAGACACAGAACACCTGAATAATTACATATTGATTTATTATTAGTTTAATATAAAACCTCAACACTATCCCCACCTTTAATCTCTGCTAATTTCATCCCTTTCTAATCAGTTTTCAGGCTGGACTTAAAATTGTTTGGCTGCTATTCTGAATGGGATATGTTTGAGAAGGGTTTGAAAGCACAAGTTTGTTGCTTACCTATGGTGGCACTAGCGAGCAACAGAGATTCAAGAACACCATTACAAACCAGAAACATTTAATCTGGAGAGAAAATTAATACAATTGTTCTTTTCCCCCTTTAAGGTTCCAATGGGTTTTATACCTTCTGAAACAATACCACAGCGGCGTTGCAAACGTCACTGCCAAGTTGGATTACAGGCACTGTGTGTACTCTGTCTAGAGAAAATTCAGCAAAGCAGCACATCTTCTGATGTGAAATGATGCTATTTGCATGCTTTTGATCTCTAGATAGTCCATATTTAACTGAAAAAAAAAAAACTTCCTGAAGTTTGAGGAGGTTAATTTATTTGGACAGAAAGTATAGATTTTGAGATGAAGCAAAATTTAAGTAACACGCAAACCAAAATACTAAAAGGAATGTAACACATGTACAGCTACCCCATATTAGAAAAATCGATCCAGAACACAAGCAGTTTTCTTTCCAGCACATTCTCTCTAACAGGATTAATGTGCAAATGGCGGCCTCCATTTATACAGAAAGATTTTTATTTTTAACATCCCAGATTATTGTACTTATCTGCTCCTAGAAAATATGCACTGTATAAACATATCCTTTATCTTGAACTTCAGTATTTTTGTGCTTCCACGAAGAGTAAAAACATCTGGTTAAATTACTATGTGCAAGTACAACATGCAGGCAAAACCCTGTATGAATTGCATATAAAATAAACCATGGCTTCGGTTCTTTTTGCTTTTCCAAATGTTCAGCGTGAGCAGTCTGTTGAAATCTTGTCCCTGATCCGTGTCAGCACAATGATAACTCATGTACCAAGCTTCTTTTCTGAATAAAACCAAATTCTGTTCTTGTTCTGCAGCTGCCAATGTTTTAAAGTTTAATTCTGTGATGTGTGTTCCCCCCAACAAATGCCCCCCCAAAGTGGACTGGCACAAAGTGTTGCACAGCAGCGGCGATGGCTCCAAGGGACTGGCTGGACGGAGTTGTCATGTGTCTGCCTGTCTACACTTGCTGTGCAGAACATCCTCTCACCTGTACAGCAGGCACAGACAGGCAGTCGCATGACAACCCAGCCTGAGGGACAGCTGCCAGTGGGACCCCGCTCTGACAGCCCAGAGCATCTGCAGCACCAGCTCCAGCCAAGAGTCGCTCTGGACCTCAGACGGCCGGTCAGTCACCAAGCCCAGAGTCAAAGCAGCACTACCTGTCAAGTACAATAAAACCCACTGCTGAAATTCTTACTGTGCTTCCTATAGTACTCTTTTCCTAGTTGTTCTCAGGAACTCGCTAACAGTAAGTTGAATTTATCCACAGCCCTGTGGCACCTCTGTATGTTCTGTCCTCCTGTTTGCTTCCCAGGCATCACTCGACTCTTGCTGGATAAAACTCCCTGACATTCCTGCTCACCCCAAGGGCAGCTTACTGTGTGACAAGTTGATTCTGTAAATATACACAATGTCAGACCTTAGAGTAACTTCTCCCCTTTCCACTCTCCCACCTCCTCACTTATTTTTGTAAGTTCGCTTTCAAATCTCATGTAATTTTACAACTGGGACAAACAGTGAAATTATAATACAAACTGCAAAATTATAATACAGACTGCATCCATCACTGGATGTTGATAATAACATCATTTACTATTGAAGAAGAATGGAAATATTTTCTTTGGAAATAAGACTAAAGGGGATTTTTCCCCATCAATGTAAATTTCACATTTTTAGAAATTATAATCCTAGAGTCCAGCTTCACATCCATTACACAGCAATAATGCCAGTGAAATCTCTGGATGCTTTAAAAAGAATAATAAAATCACCTTCTATGACCATGCACCGTAACAATGCTACACCACTTTAAAATGACATCCATATCTTTTACAGTAAAGAAAAGCTAGAATGACATTCCACATTCCCAAAGTCCATTTTTTACTAATGCAGAAGTGGCTAATTCACAAACTTCAGATTTGCAGGTTGACTCTCAAATGAACCTTAGTTAATGCTACTTAAACAAAACAGTAACAACTGAGAGCTGAGATGCTGAGATGTAGCAATTTGTGTGTGTAGGTGTGAGTTATTGTGCCTCAGCTAGGATTACATGAAAACACTCTACGAAATAAATCTGTATATGTGAGGTCACTGAGTGTGCTGATCTTGCACTTGTTTACAGCAGCCTGAAAAGCAGTACACAGCACTTTCCTTGCTTGGTTTTTAAGTAGAAAAGCATAAAGCCATGGTATTGGTCACGCAGCATAGTTACAAACAGACGCAACTGCATGCAGGATCAGAAACTAATCCATGTTAGTTCTCACAGAACCGATACCGTAACTGCTTTAAGCACACTGTTCACTGCCATTTCCAGAACTACAAGTCTAAAAAGCATTCTCAGGCACTGAATCCCTCTCATCAGGAATAAAATCCTGGTGTATGTTTGACAGCAATGAAACCATGTGAGGTAACCAATCGTTTCTTTTCTAACACTGATACCATACAGCCAAATCAGAATTCTTTTGCCAAAGCAACTTGCTTCTAAATGCATTGCACTGTGGATTTATCACTTGGAAAGCTGCACCTCACAAAGGAATTTACATCCTTCTAATGGCACTAGCAAGCCACCACCGGTGATTTTGATCTCAGAACAAATTCCAGACTAGAAAACAGGCTCAGCTTACACTAGAGGGGGTACACAGCCCTGGAGACCCCAGCAGGCACTGGAGCTTTGCAGAGCACATTGTCAGAGCTCTCTGGTACAAAGCTGCTGCAGCACTGGGTACATGCACAGAGGGCAGAAACTCCTCAGCACGGCAAGGCAAGCAAGGTGAGAGCTGACCCTGTTCCTTCCCCGACCCTGCTCCTTCCCCAGCTGCCATGGAAAGGCTCCTGGCCAGCCCGAGCAGGAGCTGAGGGCTCTGAACTCCCCACGACCCCGCAGGGCACAGGCAGACACACAAACACAGGGATCACTTCTCACATCACCAGACTGTGCATCTCACTGGGGGGGAACCCTCACACAGCCACTGCAGCCATCAGCTGAGGAGCCTTACTGATTTTACAGTCTTACTGAGAAGGTCCAGTACAAAAAAAAAAAAGAAAAACAACCTTTATAAACTCTTTTCCAGGACAGAGTAATCAAATTATACAGCTAATCGGTACTTAAGGAGCAACTTCTTTCACCAGCAGAGCATGGAATAGTATTCTGCTACTATCCTATGCTATTATCTTCTTACCAACTCTAAGAAATTTCTGAGTGATCTCCCATGGCCTGAAATAACTGCTGACATTTCCACGACTCTCAAAATATAACTATTTGGCAGTTAAGAGACATTATCTTAAACTATGCATATGGAAATCACACAGTGGCCATTTCTTTTGGAGAATTTTCATGAGCTTCCCAGGTGACTTTCCCCAGCAGATTATCAAAACTATTTTTTAAGTTACAGAGCACAAGACATACCATTAGAATTTTCAGGAATTTTTATACTTCACACTAAACAAAAATCACATTAAAAAAAGCAGCACCAAAACTACCTAAAAAAATTGCACCTCCAACTGCTGAGACAGAAGAGCAAGTGTGTTAATTCTGCCTCATTGCTTGTTTTAGTTACAGTTGCCTGTATCTTACCTTAGAAAGCTGGTTCCAGGAACTTCAAGGTAGATCACAAAAAACCAAGAGCTTCAAATTTTCGAATTCATAAAGTCACTTCAGCATTTTTTTCAAATTATATTTCAGCAATCTGAGAGTAAAACTTCCCATCTTGACACCTATCCCCTGCACTGCTTTTCCTGTTACACTAAATTTGAATCCCTTTAAAACTTAAATAACAGGGCAAGGGGCAAAATCTTCAAGACTAACCTAATTTATCCCTCTGCCTTAAGATCTATCCCAAAATGGCTACGGATTGGGGGGAGAAAAAACCACATTTTTGAGCAGCATTATTGAAGGAATTCCATATCCTGGATTTGCAGGACTTGGAGAGCTCTGCCTTATGCACTGCAGGCCCGCTCCCCAGGGCTTCCAGAAAATCCACTGCAGTAAAACACCACGTTAGTTTAAACAGAATATGAATTTCCACAGTCCCCATCAACCTGTTTTGTTGGGATCAACCAGTGTTTTGATTATTACTTAGAACAAGATGAAAAGATGGGGTGACGTTTTAGAGCTCATTTAAAGCTTTCTCTTTACCTGTGCTTCTTCCATCCATTGAACTGGTTGTTCAAAAATCACTAATGTCTTACTAAAAACATTTTAAAAAATAAGGAGGGGGGATGCAAATAGAAAATTGCTTTAATGTCGCCCTATTTTTCTACAAAAGCCAACACAAACCTTAAAAAAAAACTATAAAGGCTTTACCATAAATATGATAGCACACATAATCCTGTTTTAACCTTCAAAATACTGCTGGAGTTTTGGAAAAAATGTATCTTTACACACATTGTTGGAAAAGTCATTAAACAGAACAGACAAGCTGCCTAACTGATGCCCAACTAATATATTCAAAGTGAGCAACATGGATCTCCTTTTCTTTATTCCTATATTACTTACCTCAGATTTACTGATCACCCATGAAGATGCATTTTTTTGGTCAAATTTAAAAACCCACACCAATCAGCTACAAAACCCTGCAGGTAGTTTTTCATCCTCTCAGAACATAAGACTGGAGAGCAGCTGCTTTCATTAAATCAGTTGCTTTAGTGACTTTCAGAAGTACATTTACCCAGAGAATTTATCACCAACTTGCAGCAGATGTACAAGAGCAACCAAAGTGAGGATAGGACAATAAGCAGTATATTTCAAAACAGCCTGGGATTTTTTTCCTTTTTTAAAGCAATGTGTGGAAATGACAGGAAGAAAAGAAAAAAGTGAAACCAACAAAAATACCCCACACCACACCCTGTATTTGGTATCAGCATTGCAATAGAAGTCTTAGACAGTCACCGTTCACCATGAATCAAACCAAAAATTTTAAGAACACAGCTAAAACCCTAAAACAATCTCTCAGTTCAAGTTTACACAAACTGATTAAATATTTTAAGTTGATATCAGAATACAGCATTAACACTGGGGTTTTCCCCACTAGAAAAAGAGTTCTTCATTGCTTACCTCATCATCTTTATACCAGGACAAGCTCTCTGCAGTCAGAACGAACCAGTATTCCTTGGATCCTCCTTTCATGATGCCAATGTTGTTGATGGTGAGCCAGCCTTTCCGGATGACCTATGCAGAGGTGCAGTCAGGTACAAGTTTAGTTCATTAGTCACTTGGCAGAGTTCTGCTGCTGCATTCATTCTTTTGAATAAAGATTTGCTAAATGAAACAAGAACAGGTGCATTTTTTCAGTCTCTGAGAAATTCAAGAGTTTTTGCAGGTGTCTAGCATTCAAAAAAAAAAAAAAAGTAACCAACTGCATTTAATATTTTCAGTCTGAAGTTTGGAAAAAGAGAGAAGCCCAACTATCAGAATGTGGTACTTAGAGCAAGTGTGAGTGTGTTAAGGATCATTTAAGCTTGATGATATTTATTTGCTGTACATGAACACATTGTGAAACTCTATGTAACTTCATCTCTGACTACACTGTTCTGGTCTAATTGTTAAGATCATCTCTAAAGGTGGACACCAGAAAAGCACCTAAATTCTGATAAAGCGAGTGGCTTCTGACACACTGGGAATTTTCAGAAGTGGTTGTATGGAGTGACAAAGAGGAGAGAACTTCTAAAGTTAAGGTAAAATTAAGGCAGGAAGCAGTAAGGAGAGGCATGTGAGGGCCATTTTCTCATCGAAGAGAAAAAGAAAAGAGAAAACAAAAACTTTAGTCAGCAGTAAAAATCAGGGGAAAAACAGGTAAAGCATGAAATAGATTCATGCCAAAGATGAAAGAACAGATGTGAACATACCTATAAATACTAAAACCAGGAGGCTACATCATGCACAGAGAAAGGGGGACAACAGAAACATAAGAGAAATGAGAAATCTCTAGAGCAGAAGAGAATAACCATGAAAACTCATTTACAGATGAGATAGAAACTTGCAATTTTATTGGAACAGTCACTGTTTTCCAATGTAAGTGAGAAAGCAAACATTCCTTCCTTGCCATGCTCTGAACAAGACAACAGAACTCTCCCAGCCACAGATGGAGGGAATCTCAGCTCTTCTCTTTCTCCCCACAGCAACGTCCTTCACTTTCCAATGGGATACTGAGACAGAAAAAAGTGCTCAGAGAAGCCCTTCAAAACCCTCTCAACAAGCCCCACAGACACCGACTTGTGTGATCAAACATCAGTTTCCTCTTGTATTTAAAGAAATATAAGAGACCAACAGTCCTCTCATAGGGCTTTGCAAGACCAGTAACTCCAATAACATCAACTCACCACAAGGAGAACATGGCTCACTATCTACTCCTTGCCATCTATAAAAGTTTCAGAAGCAGAATTCACTCCTATTCAGCCTGGCTGCTCATGCAAGCTCCTAAACAAAAGCAGCTTCGGTTTTGCACAGGGTAAGGGACTGAATTATATTTGATAACTAAACCAAAGAGGTTGCACCTGAAAAACAGGAAATTGATTGGGAAATGCATATAATCCAAGAGTATCAGTTTCATTTCAAGGAAGAAAAATGAGTTTTCCCATTTACTACCAACCAGGCCAGCACTGTAAGAAAAGTCCTGAAGGTCCAAAAATAGGCTGTAAGTTTTCAGCCTGTAAAAAAATCTCTGTGAAAGCATTGATTTGGTTCTGAAGCTACATTAAGGGATGAGAGAACTGGACATGGTTCCTGTAAAGAGACTCAAGGGTATGGCACAAACAGATTAGATGGAATAGCCTGTTCCACAAAGGTTTCTACAAAAACTGGGTCAGGACTTTTAATATTTGCATTTATTGGGGGGAGGGGGAAACCTAAGTGGAGAGGGGCATTAGAGAATACAAACACACATGGCATGCTTGCCTAAGTGCAAGTTAAGGGAAACATACTGATAAGAACTTGATAACCCATCAAATCCTCATTTTATTTTACGATGTTTATGGAAGTAAGTTTTTAACAGGAAACCAGTAACACATATATACAGCTAGTGTACTGGCCTTCAGGCAGCTGCCACAGGACATGCTGTGGAACCAAACTAATTCTATTTTTTTTTTTCTGTATGCACTGGACTACAAAAAAGCAAAGGGAAAAAAAAATTGTAGACAAGCAACAAAATGAAGGTACTCCATTCACTTGAACTTAGTTCTGCAGCAAGGGGGGCTGTATTTGTGCAGCAGACTAAAGCCTTCACAGCACATGGGCACATGTTCCCGTGCTATAAAGAAGCAGAAATAGGAGGCTGGGAGAGAGGATGCTGTTGAACCATGTTGTCTGCAACTGAAAATGCCATGTTGCTCCATATAAAGCTCATATCCACACACAGGAAGCCCAGGCAGCCTGGCCAGCACCTGGTTTAGAGAAAAATATTTTGGAGAAATATCTCAGGGAAGGTAAAAGATTTGAACACAGATGTCAGTAAAGATAAAGAGGTGGTTTCTAGAAACAAACGAGGCAGGAACACCTAAGCAGCAGATTTAGGAACCTTACAGGTGGATGAGGACTTCAACGGGAGGGGAAGGAACACTGCTTATTCCATCCTATCCTTCACCATTGCCACAGGCTCTGCAACAGCTTAATAAGTGTTCAGTTTTCTCAATTTGACAAGAAGGCATTTGTGGTACAGGTCTCAGAACAGAGCAAGTCAACATTTTAAAAACTAAACCATATAAACCATTTAAGAAGCACTGAAGGTTTCAATACTTCTAAGGTATGATCTGTGTCATGCTCCAGTCCAACACATCTCCCCATGAATGTGCAACCATCACAGGGTGTGGACAGAAACAAGCTGACTTGCTATGACAATCCCTGGTCACTGTCTCATAAAGGAAGGAATTTGCCAGTTATTTCCT
This sequence comes from Certhia americana, assembly GCA_018697195.1. Lineage (NCBI taxonomy): Eukaryota > Metazoa > Chordata > Aves > Passeriformes > Certhiidae > Certhia > Certhia americana. The sequence goes on along the minus strand of CM031864.1, from coordinate 30,772,482 downwards.
CAAAAATCCTGTGTGCTGAGGATTAGATCCAGCTGTCAGTCCCACAGAACCCTGCAGGAAGAGCAGGACACCAACCTACAGCAATATTCTGGGCATGTGTTTTTCATAAGAAATTTCTAGACCTGTTTATCTATACCCCTCTGGGAAAACAGAGTACTGTGTTCTCTAAAATGTCCTGGAATTTACAACAGGTCATAACAATTAAAAACACTAGAAAGCTGTTCCAGGGGACACCAAGAGGGAGAAGATGAGCTTAGTGTGCTCACTGAATTTTCCCATTCCCAAGCACATTCTGTTAATTCCAAAAAGCTACACTTAACAGAAGATGGAGCATCAGTGTTAGATGTAAAGGAGAGGGAAATATTGGCTCAAGGTGTAAAGCAAGAAAAAGTGAGATTAAGGAACACAGTTTCACTTTCCAGAGAAGATAATTATACCTTAGACCACAGCCAAATTCTCAAAAAAAAAAAAAAATCCCTCAAGCCCTATTTTAGAAGTGTTCCTCCACAGGCAATAAGAAGATAAGACTTCCAAGGACACTTTTGAAGTTAAAAAACTCTGATAGAGAGTTTTTGTCATGAAGTTTTCTTAAACCGTTGTGTTAGCTTTGTTTCATAGTACTTCTGCTTGAAAAATGAAAGCATTGTGTTTCAGTATTGTTCTCACTAGTTCATTTTCTCATTGGGTTGTACCTAAGACATCCACTTCACTATTTTCCATCGTATTTCTGATTGTCATTCTGTGCGGAGCGGATGTTAGTGACATGAGTTATGAACCTCAGGAAGGTGAAAAATATGGGCACAGCCAGAAGCTACTGGAGACAATATTCTGACCGGTAGCTGGACTCCATGCACAGGATGAACAAGAGATGACACAGTTCCTTCCTTCAGGATCCTGATACCTAATCTGGGTGACTGAAAAATGAAACTTAGAAGCTCTGAATGCACATGAACAAGCCAGAAGGAAATCATTTTCTCATAGTTCAGCTGCACAAAACCCAAATCATATTTGTTGTTCTCACTCTGCACCGCTTCATGGATAAACAGGAAAGCAGGATTTTGACACCATAAGCACATTTGATGTGTAACTGCATGACTTAAATTGCATTAAATTAAATAAGGCATTTGTAAAGTGTCGGAGTCTGGAAATATGAGAAATATTTCTTTGCATGTTTAAGAGATTTTAAGTTCTCTGACAAACAGTGTTTTTTAACCTTTGTTTATGGAAAAAGGGCTTTTAGGCTCTGGAATGAAGTGGTTTTCAAGAGTGTGTATTAGATAGTAGAATAGTGTGTAGTTTTATCACAGGGTGAGAATTTTAGATATATGGGATTTTTAGGATGGCAGACAGGTGAAGTCAAGATGGAGAAGTCCACGTGGCTTTTGGGCTTCCTCCTTCCTCATCTGCCTCCATGCTCTGCTGTGAGGTGGCACATTATGGTTAGTTTAGAATAGAGTCTAACTTTCTAACACGGATAATAGTTATTGGAGAAATATTATAAATACTGATTATGTGGAATGTAGTGTAAATATCCACGCCACCCTGAGGGTGGGGGCATTAGGCATTTTAGCAGTTAAGCATTTAGTAGTTGAGCATTAAGCATTGAGCATTTGGTCTTTCGGGGTTTGTGCCTTGAACTGACCTGCAATAAAAAGTTCTGCAGGTCAGGAACAGAATGTAATGATAAGAAAGAATAAACTATGAAGAAAACACAAGAAGAAAAGCTTTGCGACCCTTTTCTTCAAACTCTCTGGCTGGGAGAAAAAACTCTGCATTCTTGGGGATCAGAGAAAAACAGCCGATCGACAAACACAAAACCATTTTTTAATAAACCCAAGAGTAAAGAAACATATGGAACACTATCTGATTCACTAGAGAAGTACTTTAAGGATGATTTCAAGATAAGTGAGACCCATGAAACTGGGCAGACAGAAACACAAGTGTGAGAATCATGAGACTGAACACTCCCACAACAGCACAAGCAGCAGCACTTGCTAATGGAACACCATTGAAGTTGTGCTGTGGAACTCCACTGAAATAATTCTGAACACAGAACACAACTCCCAGTACCAACCTATCCTGCAATCACTGTCATTACAATTTGTGCTACCTAATAGTAAGCATATTGAGAGAATAAAAATTACAAAAACTACTCAGGGAAACATCCTTACAAGTTGTGGGTTTTTTGGGTTCAGTCATGAAGATCCTCACACTACAAAACCTATAACGTATTAGAGGGGAAACCTCAACAGAATTTCACTGTAATTTGCCAAATGTCAGAGCATAAACTCATCAGATCTGTTCTGATACTGAACATGACCAAGATCTTGTGCCACTGCTTCCCTACAAACCACTGCACAATGCTTTACATAACTTAAAACTAGTGACAGTGCCTAAAGTCCTAAAAACATTTCTGCTTTAAAGAAAAGAATTAGTCTTTACTGGAGCAAACCTCTCAGGGGTAAAGAACTGAAATATGCTTCCAAATATAGTTGAACACTGTGGCAAGCCAAACATGAAGGGATATTAACCTAAAAAATAAATAGTTTAAGGCCATTTTGAATAGCAATACTTCTCTAGACTTGATAAAGTGAAAATTCAACACCAGAAGGTCTCATGCTGCTAAATTTTGAAATACTTTTGAATGTGCTAGCTCATGGGCACCACCTCTTTCACAGAAATACTGACATTCCTTAACAAAACAGCTTTGTCATGATTTTTCATGACCACCTCACTGACCATGGCAGAAGTTCATCCATTTCCATCTGGTTGCTTAAAAAAATTCTATAAACATTTTTTTCCTGGGCTGTGGAAGATAACAGGATTTAAGTATATCTGAAGAAAAGAAACAGCAAAGTATGCTATGAAGAAGGATTGAAAGGAAAAAAAAAAAAAAAAAAGACAAAAAAGGGGTTACTAGGGGAAAAGTTTCTTATTAGAACTATAGTTCAGGCCAGATGATGGAGTCTGAATGCTACTTGTGTCCAGAAGAAATTAATCAGAAAATGAATCAGATTATTGGTGTAACACAGAAGAGAGGCAGGTGAAACAAAGCCCTCAGCCCCAAACCTCCACGTCACCTGGGACAGTGCCTTGAAACTTCCAGTTCCCATTAAACCCTTTCTCCTATTACAGGGCTGCTCCAAGCACAGCAGCAGATATTGCCACAGAAGCAAAGCAAAGAATCTCCTATAAATTACATATAATCCTCTATAATTTGAGTGTCTTGCATTCTCACACACATCAAATGGGCACAGGGAGCAATGACACCTTCATCTTGAAAGCTTTATCATGAAAGGGAGCTTAAAACATGGAATTTTAGTCACCAAAACAAATCTCAGCACACAACGTACACAATTGAGAGCAGGTCAGCTTTCAGGAGCCAAACCTTGCTGGTGTGCTGTGTAAAACTAAGCATTGCACAGATTACTTCAAGCAAATGAGAAGATAGACTAACCTGTGGCTTAAAAAGAAACTTTGTGGAGTCAGGTCAAAACCTCAGGCGGTAGCAAAGAAAAGACAAACAAAAAAGGCCAAAGATTAAGTGTGAGAGGATAAATTAGTAGTAGAGGGAAAAGGAGAAAAACATGCTAAGAGGAATTTGCATTCTTGTCCAATATTAAGTGTTGCTGTGCTCGTCTTATTTCCAAGCTACACAGAAATAGTTAATAGTTATCTGCATCATTCCAGTCCAAAGCAAGCGACTAAAAAAGAAAAGCAAGGTATTGCAAATGAGCATCCCACTAGTTTGGGAAAATTCAGTGATCTTGATCTACCCAAGGGGTACAATTCAACTGCTGCTAAAATCAGTGCCGCCTATTTATTTTTCCATAACTGAACATAAGTTTAGTTTAAAATGCTAACAAATAAAATTTGATGATATGGCAACAAACTGAAAAAATGTACGTTTTTATCACAGATATTGCCAAAGAATACACACAATTCAGAAATTTATTTCATACACCTTACCATCACTGAACCGGTAGTAACTTGTTATAAAATTAACTGCAGTTTAGGCAATTAATTCTAATTAGTAATATTAAAGACATTCACATATTTATTTACTCATGAAGTGGAAGGGTTAGAAAAGAGTCTGTCCGTGATATATTGATCCTCCTGGTGCTATGAAAAGAATGCTAAAAAGGCTTTAAATATTTTCATTCACAAAAACTCACTTTTTCTATCCAAAATAATTCCTTGACATAAACAAACCACCAAGAACAGTACCTGTATCCATAAACAGCACGTTCATTTACACCAGAGCTAATGTTCCCTTTCGGTTACCAGAAACTTATTTGAAACCTTTCAAAGAGAGGTTTACTATCAATAGAGGCACTTCACATCAAATAAAAACTGCTTTCCAGTTATATAATAAAATAAACACTGATTAGTCATTTTAGTTTGAGAAATTTGGTAAATTATAAAAATATTAGTTCTATGCAAAGTCTTCTACAACATTTTAAGTTATACTAGTTCAGACTGGTAACAGCAGGTTAGTAGCAGTTTAGTGATGAACTGCAATTACATTTTGTTGAGCAAGTGTTACAGACAAGACAGCATTAAATAGTTTAGCAGCAAGTATCAAACCAATGAGTTAGAGACAAACTTTGCCCTCTGAGAAGCTAAATGAAAAAGCAACAATAAAGCTTACAGAACTTAGCTCGTACAATTTGCCTTGAAGGCGGTAGATTGGTTCCCTGAAATAGCAAATTGCAAAAATGAAGTTTTATTTCAGAAACATTTTCTCATTCTTTTCAACTCCAAACAATCAACTTACAAACATCTGTTTATTATCTCTACAATAAAAGGTTCAGCAAAGCCCTTTCTACCACAAGTAACCGAGTTTCAACATTGAATTTAAAACGCCAAGCTTTTTCTTCACTTCTTTAGAGAGAAAACATTCACTCAATTAAAAAATCATTCATTTTATTTGTGTATTTTTGAAGAGCCAGATAATTGGTTGCTTTTCCTTTTATGGGACACTCCAAAGTGATGACAGTCGTTGTGTTTGACACATGTTCCGGCACAGCTAGATAAGAAGGAAATCTCTCCTCAGAGGGGAGAGGCTGCTCTTTGAAGCCATTGCACTGTTTAGACCTTCCAGGGGTTTTTTTCATTTTAATCCAAACCATATATTACATCAAAAATGCCACTCATGCTGGTCAGGCTGTGGGGAACCATCACATCCAAGAAGTTGCTGGATTATTTTAAGAAGTATCTTGAAAATAACTAGCAATTTCTTGGTGAGAGGAAGAGATTGAATTTCTAGCCCCAAAAAAATGACTAGAACTCTTGCCAAGAACTCTTGTCTACAACAGCAGCAGAATAGGAGAATTTCTGAAATTTCATGTTTATCACTTGAATCTAAACTCAGTGGTCACATGTGAAAACCTTGCTCAGGAGGTGAAACCTCCTGAGCAACGTTTGACCAAATTGCATGTGAAAACATCAGGAAGATGTTCAATACTGGTAATTATACAAAATTTCATTGTCTTTTTACTGCTATTTTTTATTTCATTCTCAACTATGTACTAGTTCCATAACAATTTTTTCTCCTGTTTAAGACTTTGCAAAAACCTCAAAGTGAGCAGAAACTCTCCAAATCGTAGCATTTTCCTTATTTTTATCTCATATTAATTAGAGGACTGATCCTGCCAAGTACTGAGAACCCCTGACCCACCCAAAAGCAAAGAAGGAAGGTGGGCCAAGGAGCACCAAGCACCTTGCAGAATCAATCCCATATTTTTACGTGACAAAAAGAAACAAACCATTTCATTAATGAACCACAGTGAAGATGCTAATTAATCTGAGAGCATCAACCACTCATTCTTTGTTTATTTTGAGAAAGGCCTATGGTACATAGTCAACAACGGTGTGATGTCAGCTGAAAGGTTTCAGAAGAGGCAAAGGCAAATCCACATTTGGTTGCTGACTTGCCCTTCACTGCTGTTCAGCTGTGAACACATCAGGAGCAGCAAAAGACACAAAACACACACAGGCAAGTACTCACCAGCATTTGGGACTCTGAAATTCACAAGTTTGCAGTTAATGACATAACACTGATGTGCAACATGAGAGATTCAAGGCACTGAAGAGCATGGGAGGGAAGACACTCAGCAGCAGGGCAAGCAGCAGCAGAAATGGTAAACAGTAAATGATGGTAACAATGCAAGTCAGGTGGCTTTGAAAAGTTCAGCAAAACAAGGCAATGAGGACACATTTATATATGTTTGAAGCAAACAAAGGTAAATGATACACTTAAAACAGAAAATGCAGTCAAGAAAACCAAACAGCTTGGATTAACTTGCACATGCCATTATCCATTCTCTGTTAGGTGCCTACCTGATTTCCCACTGCACTTTTGTTAACCTGACTGCTTCTCTGTTGGGCACTAAGGGAAGCAGAGGAGAAGAGTTATGCTGAAGAAACTTGAACTAAGCCAGCTCCTGAGGAATAATTCTAGCAGTAATAGTCACTTTCGATTCCAGCAGAGAAAGCTAGATTAACACAGCAAAAGAAACACAGGAATATCATTGCAAATATGTGCATATTTCAACTGCTTTTCTTCCTGATTATATTTGCCTGCTAGGGACAGAAGGGACATGCACAGCAGACAGCTCCTATCAATCATCTCCTTTGCAACAACATCCTTCTTGTATTGGTAAAGGTTACTAAAAGCACAGAGAAATTATGGCTCATGTGGGTAACTTTGGAAACATTAGCCTCTATAAATACTCAGAAGAGACAGAAAACAAGCCATTTCTGTTATTTAGAGCAGTACAACAAAATCCTCCCCTGCTGGAGGCTCCTTAATAGCTTTGTCTTGACAGCTTGTTTTGGATATTATTCTAATATTTATATGCACTTTGAGGGTGTAAATATAACCAATGGATGAAGCTGTCATAAAGCTGGTTCAAAGCTGAAATCTTATAAGAATAGAGCACATTTGCAACTGAACCATATTTAAAATATTTTGCTCAATTCTTGAACTTTGCTAATCCCAGTTCCTGAAACAAAACACACTCCTGTCTCAAAACCAAACAAGTTGCCATTAATTCTAAAAGCATTTGCATTATGTGGCCGTTTGTGTTAGGCCACAAAATTAAAATGTTGCTGCAAAGAAGAAGAAAAGCGTTCTGAGAGTAGGCTTTGGCTACTCAGCCACCAGCACTTCACTGGTGACAGGAAGTTTTGTTTGGATTAGATTACACCATTTCACCAGGCACTGATTCACTGAAGAGAAAAGCATCCATATCCCAGCAGCGACAGAGACTGCTCTGACAGAGAAAGGCAGAGAGGTGTGCTGGCATCAGAGCCTGTGGCCAATCCTGCTGTTTGGTGCACAGCTGCTGCTCCAAAGAATTGATGAAGCACCCGACTCAACCCTTGTCCAAATTCTGATCCTGCCCTTTGGACCACACTACCAACCCAGCAGTCCATATGCTGTCTGGGAGAAGATCCACGAGGATATTTATGCCTGTTCACTGTGTTTAGCTCAATCATCCTGATCCTTTTTGACCAAACAACACTGCATATCCCTGGTGCATCATCTAAGTTGCATAAGCTTTGTTACATAAATTATGATAAAATGAAGTGCATACAGAAAACACAGCACTAAGCCCTGCTTTGTTTTCTTAATTTTATCACCTTAGAAAAGCTAATTATACCATGAATACCACACTAAGAAACGCATGCCTTTTAGGAATAGCCCAGCAATTGGTCCTCTACTTAATGTTCTAAATCTAAATTACTCTTCATGTAGATTGCAGCATCCAGCTGTTCTTGAGTTACACCAACTGGAAACAAACTCTAGCCCAGAATTTTGCCTTTTGTTCTGCCAAACGAGGCAGACATTGATATTCTAAGATTTTGCCATTTTATAACTATGCAAATTTTTTCTAAATACTGGCATTGTTAAATCCCTCTCAAGACAATTCACAATGCACTGCACCTGCCTCAGGTCCTGCAGTACTGCAGGGTTTGTAATGTCTTGTGCTCTCATTCCTATGACCAAGGTTCACAGGACCTACCCTGTTACTGCAGCCACATGAGACAAGGGGCTAAAAGGGCTCAGCAAAGGAAACACCAGGCAAGGGGGGAACCTGTAGGCCAGGATGTTTAGAAGCCCCTATGCTACCCAACTTATTTCATTTTCCAGTTCTAACATAACTGCTGTAACAATAATACATTTCTAGTTTCAAATTAGTATTTTTCCCTATTTGTCTCATAAGTGAATATATTTTAAATTCTTCTTTGCTATCCAAATTTTCTCTTTTAGTTGAGCAGAAGTCAACAAGGCTTTCCTTCCCATCTGTTCCAACCTAGAGAAACCCTTGTTTAAACTTACCAGTGAATTTAAGCCAAGAGTCACTTGTCATCTGCTTATGCCCCATACTTGGGGATTAGCAGATCTCAGTTGGCAAAAGAGGAAGCAGCTTTCCCAAGAAATTGACATCTGGAATTGTAAAGACACAGCAGCAAGGACCATGGAGGCTGCAGGAGCACCCATGAGGGGAATTTGTCCAGGAGAGAGACATAATGAAATATCTACAGATAAACCTGCAACTCTAGAATCCAGTACTATAAAATATGGAAAGTTCCAACTTGACCCAAGGAAAAGTCTTTTCACAGTGAGGTGAGGCAAGCATTGGAACAGGCCAGCATAGAAAAGGCTGGAGAATCTCCAATTCTGGGAATTCTCCAGATTTGATAGGACAAAATCCTGAGTAGCCTGGTCTGAACTCAGCACGGAGCCTCCCCTGAGCAGGAGGTGGGACTATGTGACTTCCCAAGGTCACAACACACACCATGAATATCCATGGAGTGTTTTCAGCAGCCTTTTTCCTGTCAGAAAAGGATGAAGAGTAGTAAATAGCAGGCAGGTTGTTATCTTGACCTCTAGAAGGCCAGCCACCATTCCTACAACATCCTGTCATTTGTCAAGAGAACTGATAACAATATCTAGGACCCAGAAACAATTCTAGAGAAAGTTGCTCAAACCAAACACATAAACAGTGTCTGGCTTTGCCTTCTCCCCTCTCAGCTTACTGAAATCCATGTCTTAAACCTTCAAGGCACACTGCCAAAGAAGTGGACCTTCCTTCACAGTGCTAACTAGAATTGCCCAGACTCAAATACCTACTGTGGTGCCAAAATTTGTTGCCACCATCTCACATGGCCGAAACATGTTGTGATCCCAATCACTGTCATGACAAATATGGCATGAATATGTCCGAAGGAACATTTATTCTTCAAAGAGTGAAGACATCTTCAATGTTTTTACGAGTGTCAAAATGTTGGTATGAAGTCCCTGAGGCACAAATTGCTGGAAACTGAGGGAGAACATTCTGGAAAATATTCTCACAGCCTTTTCAATTAAGCGAGGAGAACGTCAAACCAGGCCCTGCAGGGCATTCTGCTACTATTATTCTCTGCAGCCAAACAGCAGGGACACTTATAATTCAGTGACATCCATTATTCTGAGCAAAACTGTTTCACACAGAATCACAGCTCCCAAAGTATGCATTAATAACAATGTGGAAAGACCACCAATATCCATTTCTGTGGTCCTGAAATACGTGTGATTCCAGACCAAGACATAAGCTCCAGCTTCAGTGAAACCAGGCTTGTGAACTGGGTGAAGGCTCCCCTGCAACTGGGACAGAGTTCAACATTGTGGCTATTGAAAAAAAGCATGGTCCTGCATGTGTGGGACTCTGCAGACTGGATCTTCACTGCCCTGCTTCAGGACTTGTGTTCCGAACAGAATAAAAAAAAAACAAAAAAACCCCCAAGCAAATAAACAAAAAAGCCTGGCAGTGTCTTTATAACAAATTTCCCATATACTTACTTTGCAAAGCCAATGAAGTCTTCATGGTTGGTGTTGATATAAGAAACCTGAATATCAATGAGCAGCAGCATCTGTTATGGGACACAGGAGAGCAAAATGGGATGGGTAAGGTGGAAGAGAGAGATTGAAGAAAAGGAAGGGGGAAAAAACCAGAAGTCTTGAGTTCTCTGCATTACTGAATATTGTTTTCATAACTGTTCAGGCCAAAATCAATATTTTCTAAATTCCACCACTTCTGTTTCTTTGCTTGTTTAATAAGTTAGACTACAGAAGTCCTATTCCTTCTTCCTTCTTTTTTTCCTAACAGACCTCATTTTTCACTCTCTTGGCCCTTGTCCATTCCATTAAGATCAATCACACACGGGCAGAGAGAATTTTAATAATTATATAACATAGATTCCAGCTCTGCATTTTGCAAGTTAAGCAAAATTCTGTCTATCTGGAGCATTCCAGCCAAGCCAGCAAGGAACTTAAACCTCAAATTCCGGTACCCACACTTTCTTTATGTACCACACAAAGATAAATAATCCAGTCCTGGCTCAGAAAATGTCCAGTCCAGGTACCAGCCAGCCATTCTAGTGTGCACACCTGGATTGAGAGATGGGCTATCAACAAAATAACACAATGGTTTGTGTATTTATCACTTGTCAGTAGCCCACAGAGAATTTGATTCAACCTTGACAATCTAACTCAGCAAAGAACCTGCTAAGATATCAGCAAAAATTCCCTCCCACCCTTCCACAGGCTCTGGAATATGCATGAGACTGCACTTCACCCCTGTCTTTTCAGACTTCCATTTATGAGAGGGAGCAAGGAAGGAACCTATTGTTACCAAATGGTGGCATTTAATCTCCTCAACCTTATTTCTGCCAGGTCTTCAAATATAGCATCACTCCCAAATTCTTCACAATTTCCAGAAGATATTAGATGCCTCACTTAGACTAAAATCCCCACTATGTTTTTGCTCCATCTATTACTTCTGAAAATATTCTCACTAGTGTTTTGATTTATTAAGGATAACTGCTGACATGATAAATAATTATGTGAATGTGACAGTAAACTATTTGGTCAATTTTTTGGCATTTACAAAAAGCCCATATTTTGTTCTTTGTTCTCAGAAATAGTCAGGTATGTGCATACAACGAAACAGGAAAATAAAACTCAATTATTTTAAACAACTTGTATTTTGTCCAAAATTTTGAGATAACAGTATTCTGACTAGAACTCCCTGCAAGTACAAGCCCAGCTAAGAATTTTTTTTGTTAAATTATTTTTATGATTACATTTGCAGCACAGATTAAAGCAGCAGGATGTGCTGCACAGCTCCCTAACTTGCACAGGGACAGGACTGGAGAGCCAGCAGTCCAGAACAGCTTAGGAGCTCTGCTGAGCTCCTCTTCTTCAAATATTTCTATTCTCACACTCTGCACTCTCCGGACAATAATTCCTGATTTCACTTCCACTGGATTTTCTCGCACGTAATCTCAGATTTGCAGTTTCCTGAATTTGGAATGTTTGGCTGAGTGATGAATGCTTTAACTCAATTTCTCTGAATTTTTATTTGTTTTTTAGCTTTTTTTGAAGAAAAGCTTGTCATTCTCTCAAGGGTCCCAGTAAAATTGTTTGTGAGCCTCGCTGTAACTAGGTTGAGGGGTGGGTGCATGGGATTTGTATGTTAAAAACACCTGGAAACAAAGTAGAAATAAACTGTTCATGTGTGCATTTCTTTAATCAAAATTGATTCCCCACAAACAGCACTAGTGGCCCAGCTAAGAAGTTGGCACACTGGCACAGGAACAAGCCAACCCTGCTTCACTTTTCTGTAACAATTCCAGTCTCTCTCAAAGCTCAATGGTAAAGAAGCAATTTTTCTTCCTCTCTAAAATGCACAGCCTATTTAGAAAAATAAAAGCTTTCGCTGTCCTACTGCACTTAGGATGTAAGAACTAGTGTCCCTCACACTTCCCCAAACTGTCACATCTCCTATGTATTCTCACCTGATCCTTGGTCTTCTCTTCTCTTTCACGAATGTAGCCAGCAACAATTCTTTCTGTTTCCTCACACAACCTTGGATATGTTGCCAACTGAAACAGAAAATTAATAGAAATTTACACCTGCAGAGGGGCTTCAGCGGAATACAAACAGGTCAGCCTCCAGCTTTCCTCTTTGGAAGAAAGCAGATATTATAAATGCTTGGGACTAGAAGTTAAGCACACTGCAAAGCAAGCATATTTGCTGTTGTTCAGAGACTGGAGAGACATAAACCCTTGGATTATTGCTGTTCTTTTCCTCCAGGGAACACTGAGGAACAGACACTTTGGACATATGAAACACAGTCTATCTGGGGTGAGGTTTCTCTCTCTTCTACTGGGCCTAATTCCAGTAAACGATTTCCAGATTTCTCGTTTTTTTCAAGGCTCCACCTTGTGGCAACATCTTTACATAACAATACTGAAAAAAGCAAGATAACAGTGGTAAATTTGGCCAATACCACTGAGAAGAGCATCTGAAGAGTTAATTCAAGTGACATGTCTTCCAGACTTTGACAAAAGTGAAAAAACCCTGGAAACTCTGCTGAAAATATACCAGAGAATCTGCTTCTCTATGTCCTTTGTCTTTCAGGTTTTAAGAAACATCTCATTTACTTGCTCATTGGTATAAAAAATTTGGGTTTTGTCAGAAAAAATGCAAGATGATATTACTCAACAACCTCATTATACCTGTGCTCACATCCCAGAATCACTCCTGTACTTGCAGTTATGGGGTACCCTGCATGGTGATGGACAGGTGAGACTGCAAAAGCAGCCAGTCAGCTGAGAAGTGAAAACATGGTTTTAAGGAGGAAACTGAGGGCATCTCTTGACTCAAAAACGCCTCTCATCAAAAGAATCAAAACAAAGGAATCAAAAAACCTGTACCTTTTCATCATTACACTGTTTTGAGAGCTTTGAAGAAGTTGTAATTACTTCAGGAAGTCCTATCCTGTCCAAAAAGTGACTGAATCAGAAATCTCTTGTAACACCATAAAATGCAAGACAGGCTTTATATTATGTACTATACCATTACATTTTACTTACATTACCAGATCTATGTGCACTTTACCTTTTTAGTGCACTTCTTGACGGTGTTGATTAACTCTTGCATGACCAGATCCACACTTTTTAAGCAAGGTCCTTTCAGCTTAACTATCTGCTTTTTAACAATGGCTTCAAATGCCATATCTGGAGTGAACAAACCTGTTCTGTGGACATAAAAGAATATGTAAGACGATAATAAAAACATCAGGCCAGGAAGTTGTTTGGTTCTTTTAACTAAATTGCTCAAATCTTCACTTTTGGAGCTGTGTAATAACAATCCCTACACATACAGGCTTCCACATAATCAAGTTTGCTTCCTTCTCAAATAAAGTGTCATTCTGAGAAAGAATATACTCAGAATATAAGTAGAAACATGCTTGAAAGATGAAACTCCTTCAAGAGAACTGCAAGAACTCTAAGGAGTACTGCTGTAATGCAGTAAAGCTTCAGCAGCAGTGCATCAAACCTTAGGGATGAGTGGCAGCTGCAAGAACTTCCTGTACAATCCCTTGCACAGCAAATCCATAAGAATCCTATGGCTGCATTTTCACCCCCACCAGAAAATGATGTTTTGTTACTCAAGAGTCCGACATGGAGAATTTCACAGCTGGTCACTGCAGAGTAAATGAAGCTATAAACAGCTACCCCACAGGCCCAGTTCTAAACAAATGGGCCTTGCTTCTCTTTCAAGCACTCTTCTCCAAGGTCTGCCTTGGCAGATAAATTAGATAAAAACCCAAACCGTAAAAGCACACCCACAACTCACCATGATAAATCAAGACCTCCCCAGCAATCAGGCAAGGAAAGTTCAAATACTGCACCACGACTACCAGTGTCAACCATCTGAGAATTTACCAATCAAATAACACAAGAAACATTTCCCTAAACACTGAGAACAGCAAAGCTTGTAAGCAATGCTTTGGGAAGATATTCCACCTGTATCATGTGACCATGCAGGAAGACCTGGGAGCACTTGCCTGATCCCATGTATGTTCTTGATGGCATAACTTATCTCTCTCCGCAGTTCCTTCTCATTGAATTCCATCTAGAGGGACAGCAGGACATGAGAGCACATCAGGGGAAGGTTTTAACAGAACAGAAAATATCCCCTCTCCCTATATAACCATAAGGCAAGCAAATTCAGCTGTTAAAATAGTAATTTCTAATTACACTAAACAATGCTTAAGTATTCGAAACGTTTTAGCACTAAGGCTACAGGCAGCAGTAAATATTGTTGAAAATCACACCCCCTTCCATTCCAGATGTACCAACAGCTGGAATGATTTTGAAGAGTTGACAGAGTAAGTCAGAAACAGGATTTGGAAGACTCCAGTTTTTTCTTTTAAAGCCTGGTTTCTTAAAGTGGTGCAACTTCTGTGATGATGACCTGTTTATCCTCCCTTTCCCATTCTACAGTTTTCAACTAAATTTAAGAGAAGAGTTGTCTCAGTTATGAAGTTATAAAGCTTTTCTTTAAGTTTCTTGAAAGCCAGCTAGCTGGAAGACAAGTCAGTGTTGTCATAAATTAAAGGGTCATTACCTAAGTCAAACCATCATCGAATGGTTTGGGTTGGAAGGGACCTAAAGGGCTATTTTCTATAACTCTCATTTTAATAGATACCAGCTACTTGAACACAAGTCAAATTTACCAACTGAAACAGTTTGCCTGCCCCATTTAGCCAGAAGAAAGAGGCCATTTATGATAAAACAATAGGAGAGCACTGAAAGTAGTATGAACTGAGGCTATAAGTATATTCTAATTCTTATATTTTAGAATTCTTAGCACATCTCAGTGTCCAATCCTAGAAATTAAGCCAAGTGTCTCAATTAGAACTTGATGTAATTTCTTCCACAGTTAAAAGAATATTCTTTCAATCAGATCTTTTCTTGGCTACACTACTATCAGTATGAACACAAGGGTACATAAATAAAATAAAGCACATTAGGAAGATTGATAAATACCTTCACAAGTTCAAAGGGAAAACGTTCATGGAAAATACGATTGATTTTGGCACCTCCTGAAAGTTCTAGCGTATCAACTTGATCTCCTGATCCTTCAATTCTTTTTTCAAAGTCCACTGAAAACTGTTGTACCATCCTAAATGTCAAAGGAGAGGAGGAAAGAACAAACAAACAAACAAACAAAACTCAGAACAATTTAAGCATATTAACTACTACCTCTTATTTCAGGGCTATGCAACCAGTACTGCCTATTCAAACACACGTAGCAATTGCCAAAAGTATCTGTACAGCTGATTCAGCCAAGCTGCCAATCCACAGACTCCCTACCTACACACATCCCCCTGCATGCCTGCTGTCTTGCAGCAGAGTCTAATAGCATGATGTGAATCCAGTGCTGGAAACTTCAGAAGAGATTGGGAAGGAACTTCTTTTCCCCATGCCAAAGGGCAAGCCAAGAACCAGTACTGACATGGTGACGTGTCAGTACCACAAGCTCCAGCTTACTTGGCTCTGCTTTTACTTCTGCAGCAGGAGCATTCAAAAAAACCCACAAGAGAGTTCTCCCAGTCACGGCAAAGTCAAAGGTGATGTCCCTCTGTTTTTGCAACCAAAACATCTGGAGTAAAGGCAAGAAGAACTGTCTACTCTTTTGGACACAGTTGTTACAAAAACAAGGAGTATATCAGACTCTTCATGTGGCTCAAGAAAGCCTCTCTAGTTCAGCTGATTACTTTCCCCTCTGAATTTCAAAGTTTCAATTAGAGAATGAATCTGGCCTCAAATTTACACATTATCATAATCCAGTGCTATTACAATCTATCCCAGAGAACTGAGAATGCTGAAAACCCCTGAAACCAGTCAGAGCAGGAATGTGACAACAGGCATGTAAGAGAGAAAAGCTAGGTACATTTTACACTTCTCCTTCTTTCACATGCTTCCTCTCTAAGAGGTAAATTTTATTTGCATATAAACACAGAGGGCTACAACTGAAGAAAAAAAAATGGGAGAGTAAAAATGACACATCTTTCAGGTGAAAAGATAGGCAGTACTGAGTATCCAGAACCCCTGGAAACAGGTCAAGAATGAAGCAGATGCAGCAAAGCAGCAGGTGCTAGCTGGTGTTCAATCCACAAAATCAGCATTGTCCTTTCTCCCTGGTGCTAAATCCACAATCAATACAGGGCTGCGATTCCACCTCCACTTGACTCCAAGTCAGATGAACATTCATCTCTGTTCCATCATTGTTATCAAAGTCTCATCAGACAGATTTATATTGTGGATGAGACTCAAACCAGACAGTGACTTCAGCAGTGAAAAAGCTTTCTAGTTCAGAACTGATGATGAAAATCCCCAAGAATTTGCCTCGCTGCTTTCTGAAAACACACAAACTTTTACTGACAACTCCTGCAGCAAAGATTTCTGGGATTTAGGTGCACAAAATATGAAGAATGACCATCTTTGATTAATTTTGATCTGGCCATCTCCAGGTTCTTTTGGACAGACAAGTTTTTATACTAGAAAAAGAAGCATTCTTTATTCTTCTTCCAGCCTCCTCATCTTACAGACTTCCAACACCATGTCTCTCCCCTGTTTGAGGTCATCTTTTTGGCAGACAGAAGAATGTGTCTACACAATCAGAAGCAGTTTTTACCTTTGATCATCTCTGTTGCCCATCTTCAAGCCTTTTCCTTGTTCTGATTTCTCCCTTTTCTAGGATTACTAACATTAATTTAGGGAAAATTCTGCTGAAATTGTAGTATAATGAAGCGTTCTGGAACATCAAACACAGAATTCCTTGGAGCTTGTGTTAAGAATCCTTAACAATACCCTAATGTTTAAATTTAAACCAATCAGAAAGAAGGGGGAAAAAGGCAAAACAAACCCATTCAAAGTGGAAAAGCAGACAAAAGACACTCACTGCAACAGGGCTTTCGTTTTTCTGGTGGGATCTTCTGGCCTGAAGTTTTTGTATACCTCAACTTCATGTTCTATAGAAAGCAGCTGGCTCTGGAGTTTGCTTCTGAAGGCTGGCAGGGTATCCCGAATATGATTGGTAAGTTGCTAAAAAGCAAATAAAAGTCTTTTTATACTGTTAAAAAGATGAAAGCAGGAGCACAACCATTTCCTTCTGACTGCCAACTGTATCAGCCATGACCTGTACTAGTGTACTAGTGCAGTTCCTTTTGATCTCTGATGCAATGGAGACTGTTAAAGAACAATCCAATACTCCTGGTGCACACACACTTGCAAGGAGGCTCAGAAAATTCCTTCAGCCTCTCTCTCACTGAGCCCTGTTACAACACACTTGTTTGGTTACACCTGAAAAAGTTACACACATTACTTGAGTAATTTAAAATCACCTCTCATCTGTCTGTGCTGATGCCATACTCCCATTTTGCTGCTTTTCTTAAGGGTGTTTCATAATTCCCTACATATTTGTTCAGCACAATTCCTTTATGCTACAGCCACAAGGCAAAGTGGAAAGAAAGAGATTCTGAGACCCACAGCATGTTTTTACATATATAAATATATGTTTTAACGTGTTAGGACAGAACTGTCCATGACTTACCTGTGCCATAAATTTCTCAGGTACTGTGCCCATTCCTTAATCAAAAGCAAACTGGACTTCTTCCACTGTGCCCTAAATCCTCTTCCCAACCCCAGCTAGACAAGGTGTACATTTCAACTGTCATACACCAAAATATATATAAACTCGAGTTTAAAGCTGCTCAGCAGACTGACAGGCACAAAATCAAAAGCTGGAGTTTCCCTGGAGCACCACCTTGTGGATACAAAGAAACTGAAATATTACCTAAAACCACAATAGGTCCCCAATATCATGAGGACAGAACTTATGTAGATCTTTCCATATCTAACATTCTACACAAATTAAAAGCAACAGGAGATCAACAGTTCCTACTAAAGTAGGTAAATATTCAAAACAGCTCTCAAAAAAGTTGATAACAGATAAAGCAGTGCAAGTCAGGACAGACAAGACAGTTGAAAGGTTATGTGCAGCTTGTGTTTCAGTATCAAAACTAAGACATATGGATTAAACTTTCAAAATGTAAAACAAGGCAAAACATTCTAAACACATATAAAAATTCAGGGTAAAGGCAAGTTCTTGCAAGCTGATGAAGACTTTGGCTCTGAGGCACAAATAAATGGCATTAATAGTCTTTTTGAGCAATCCCAGAGCATTCCAGAGCCTGGCAGTCAAATTACAGCTGCAAAGTCACTGTAGCAAAAAATTATGCAGACCAGCCACTTAGTTTTCTGCTTTAATCAGGAGCATTCCAGCTGTTTCCAGCTGCTGTCCAAAGCCAGGCTGACCTGGTCTTGTCTATTCCAGAGGAAAAGCTGTAATTTGACAGTGAGCTGGAAAAAACAGTATCAAGCTGGACTTGTAGGAATGCCATAAATACTGGGCAACTGATAAGTTAAATGTAACAATTGAGGACTAGGATGGTATACTTCCAGGGAGGGAAACAAATCTTATTTTTGATGTTCATATTCAGTATACTAAAGAACAGGGGAGTGCAGAACTGCTAGTAAAAGTAAGAAACTACAAGTCACAGCAAGCTTTTGTACGCTACGTGTAATATACATCTTTGTTTTTACCTTGTGCAAATTAAAAACACTGAAAGCAGGAAAGGATGAGTGAGGTTCAGTGAGCAACTTCATTTTCATACAGTTTTTATATTGGCCCTATGATTACAAAGCTGCCTTTCCCCACCAAGGCTTCAGGGTTTACCTGGTTTAGAACTTTCTGGAGATACGGTGTTCCCATCCGATCTGCCATGTGCCTGTAGGATGGGTGGGAAAGAAAGAATTTCCTTTCTGCTAGAAGAGCTGCCTTTATGTCCTTCTTCCCATCAATGTCTTTCTGGCTTCTGTTTACAACACCAATATATCCTAAAACAAGACAAAACCAATGGGTAAATCAGTTCAGCTCTGCCTGAACCACTGGATTCATCTTAAATAGAACCAGACTGACTCAGCTCAAACAAAACTTTCCAATTTAGGCATTTCAGAACATGTTTACAAGTAGAAAAGTAATCTTAACACTGTCTAAATTGTTAATTCTGTTTACATATAACAGACAGACTTCCTTTTAAATCACCAGTTCAAATAGAGAAATATCTGAAACTCTGGTGAACCACACAGAAACCACTTCAAAAATAAACAAATAAAAATCCAAAATAAAATTGAAATACACACACAGGTCCACACAGATAAATGGTATGACATTACCAAAACAAAAAAAAACCGAATTTCTTCTCATTTGCTGGACCAACATGCTCTATGGGAGGAGACAGTAGTGTTATCAATAAATTATTACTAGAATCAAAATTCTTGATATTATTAACAGAATGAGCCAACATGGCAGTAGCTGCCAGAACATGGAAAATTTCTGGCAAGGATCAAAACTGGTTTACAGTGAGATTACACCAAAGCTCTGGTGCTTGCTTCTGTCATATGCAAATAAAAAAACATTATTTTGTTGCAAGGAACCTGGCAGAGAAGAAAAGTATTGGCTAATGGCATGTGCTGGCATTACACTGCATATTCCAGAAGAAGCAAGGATTTCCCAGGTCCAGAAAGGATATTTGTAGCACAGCCATCTTTGTGTTTGCTGAATAGATAACTGCAAAAGAAAGGAATACATCAAGTCCAGCATAACCTCTGATTGATCTCCAGGACTCCCAAACACCACCCCTATCCAATTATTTTTTGGACTGCAAAGAATAAAAGCAACTGAACATTCTCACCTCTCCGAAGAGGGAGGAGTTTGTTTTCTAGAACTTCCCTTGCATCTGTTCCTTCATCCATCAGATCCAATTTTGTGATCACACCAATGGTCCTAAGGCCTGACCAGAGTGGAAGCAGGAAGTTATTGAAGACTCATTTAGATTCAGAAGAACAATTACATCTTACAATTACGTAACAACATATCTGTGCCCTTCTCAAAGCTATCACACAGTAACAGCTCCAACTCAAGTTGGGATATGTCTGGAAAAGAAGGGAACATAATTGCCAGTGCTGCAATGTGTTCCTCTAAACTCCTTAACAATGCTCAGTGTCCCTACAATACCACTGTATAAAATTTATTATGTAAGTAGCCAGAAATCCCACCAGCACCATCTCCTATTTTTCCCAGTACTACAAAAATTCCTAGACAAGCACTGCTGCACTTGTTCATAAGAGATAACGACAACATTCTTAAAATTCATTTACAGCAACATTACCCAAACAATACCGAGCTAACAAACAGTTACACTGTGATGTTGAAGATCATATAAGAATGCAAATACACACATCTATATTACATATTATAAATTATAGAATTTCCCACGAGACTTGCTCTGTTATTTTCAATTATGTTAGTACACTTAGGAACAAAACGTGGCGACGTTCAATCCTGCTTACCCTGAGGGTCCACCTCCTTTGCCAGCTTCAGGGCATCTGAGTTGGCCAGGTCAGTGTTAGCTGGAGTGACTGCCAGGATCAGGCAGTTCTCTCGAGAGATGAACTGCATTATCATGTCTCTGATCTGCTGCTCAATATCTGGAGGCTGATCCCCCACTGGCACTTTAGTGATTCCCGGCAAATCGATAAGGGTCAGGCTTAAGACTGCACGGACAACATGGATCATAAAACTGGTTAGCACACACACATGACAAAATACACATCTGTGGCTGCAGACAACTTTTGGTCACATAAAACCCCACATAACTACCTTTACAAGTAGATGAATATGTCAACAGTTGCCAGTTCAACTGGCAGTTCAAACAAAATGCCTGACAATCTGCAAAGACTTGTTTCCCCGTTGGTCTTACATCTCTGGATTTATTAGTACTATTTAATATTTGAAATATTGCAACTGGTATAAAATGATACTTATATCAAATACCTCTGAGGGTTCTAAGGCAAATGGACATGGCTTTCTGAGCACAGGCAACAGACCACTCTCATTGCATCTTCCAAATAAACCTAAACAGTTGTTTGGATTTTTTTTTTAAATATAGTGTTTCTCTGACCATGTTTTCAAACATCTCTCCAATTAAGAAATTCCAAAAAAGCAATCAATAGCTAGCCTAACTTATATAGCAAAACTGTTCTTAAGGGGATATGTTGTTGCCTTGGAGGTTTTTTAGAGTTTTTTTTTAATCTGTAACATCTTCAGAAAAGTCAGGAAGATGAAAAAATTAATCCATTAAGAAAACCTGGTTTGCTCTGGTTTGATTTCCCCAGTAAAGGCCACAGTGCCAACTAGAGGCATCCTGGCTTGGGGTAAGCATCCTGCTGCTGGGGTAACAGGGCATCCTTTAGACAAATGAGAAAAATGCAATTCCTAGACAGGAAACACCAGAAGTGTCTTTGGAGTCTGGTCAATATAGACAACCCTGGCTGAACTAAAAGACTACTAAAACAAAGCAAGAGCAATAGGTAGGAAATTTTCACTTTCTCCTGGAGTCAGCATGTTCAACAAACAAGCTTTGAGGCAGGGGATTTAGTTGAGCTTCTCTGCAGCTAGAAAAATCACGTGCTTCAGCAAAACACACCACTTTTGTCCTATATCAAAGACAGATTCAATAGAAAACATTTTCTCTACATTGTCTTCATTAAACTGGGCAGATGGCAACCAGAGGAACCAACTTTGATATATACAGGGGGTCTTCAACAGAGAGCAACTTCAAACACTATTACTGTCTGACTGTATTTTTAGTGACAGCACACAATAAATTTCCAGTAAGGCAGGGAGACTCAGAGACTTTCTAGATCAGGGAATTCCTCTGGAGAGTGCCAAAAAGAAGTTTTGTTACTAAGTCCCATTACTGGTCTTTACTAACTCAGCCTCAAACCTTTTCCAGTTCAGAAGATCAGGCATAAGAACAGATACAAAAGGTGATGGCTACACAGACAGAGCTATATAGTATGTTAATGTGACATAAATGTAAAGCAGAATGATTTTACCTACCATGTGGAGAATATATCCTTAAATTAATAGGAACTGAAGAAATGCCTTTGTTCATTCCTGTTACTCTGTCTGTTTCTACTTCAATTTCCTGACGAACTTCATCAAAATCAGTAAATTTCTTCCCTTTGCAGTGTAGAAATTCAGCATACTCTGTCAAGAATCAATAACAACTCAGTATTTCACAGGCACATTGACTTGCACACCCACTTTCAAGCCCCCAGTGTTCTTCAGATGTGTGGATACAAAAGTTGGTCAATCATGGCTATCAGGAACGCATTATTAGGACTGCAAATATGAAAACCAGCCCTGAACAAGAAAGGCTCAGTTAAAGCTGACTGGATATGATTTACTGCTCCTATCATTAGCACATCATCTTCTAGAACAATGTGAAAGATTCAATGAGATGCCATTTACAGTAACAGAATAAGGGAACAGATTAAGCATGAGATTCTGAGTTTTCATCTGATCTCATCTGCCTGTAATATATTCTAAATGGAGAAGTAATTCAAATGCTGTATCATAAAAGATTTTTAGCATTTGCTTCAAAAACTAAGACCGCATGTTACACATGAATTTAGTAAAGGAATTCTGTAAATTTTTACAAGTTCAAAATGAAAATAAGATCACTTCATGTTTTGAACACAACTTCTCATTTCCTAGAAGTTTCCTGTAGCCAAAATATGAATCTTGTGTACAAGCCTGCAAAAGTTTCAATAGAAATAGCTGTGATTTTGCTGAAGTGGGAGAACACAAATTATTCCCGAGTCTTTAATATCATAGAAGTTGCTGTTTTACCTTAGAAGAGCATTGACCAGGAATCAGAGACAGATAATTTGTTAGACCCAAACTTGACACTAAGTCCCTGTTTTGACTTTTGAATCCAAATATTAATTATTGCAACCTTTTGGTCACCTGCATAACCAAAAGCACACCCCAGGCTTTTAAAACTGGAGTTTCTTCCTTCAAAGCAGAACGTAAGTTTCTCCACATGGTGAGGTTGCCATCAGAAATAATGACCTAAGTAATAATTCCAGACACCAGCTCACATCCTGTCCCCAGCAGGTGTGAGCAGTAGGACTGGAGAAAGGGTGAAAAGATTTGTGCACGTTCCAGTTCACTTCATCCTGTAATCAAGGCCTGGTCTCAAAGTTCCCTTTGGAAGTTTCTTCCCCAGCAAATATTATTTGGTAATGAGCCACCATAGCCAGTGCAAAGAGCTTGCTTGGTACTCAGGGAAAGCAGCTGAGAACACCAGATGTGAGAATATGGATTAAAAAAGGACTTTATGTGTCAGTACTAAAGCATGCTCCCCAGAAGTCACTTTGCTACTATTCCTGACAGAGCTGTTAAAAAAAAAAAATCAAAGTAATAAATAGTCAAAACTACAATAAATAATTAAAATAAACGGACAGAAAAAAAGGACAGAGTGGAGGGGAAAACCTCAAACACCCACCTGTCTGTGCTACAATACCACAATCCCTCCAGACTCAGTGTGTGAGGAACAGGGAAACTTGCCCCTGTTCAGACCAAAATACATTGCTTATTTTAAAAACAAGAGAGCACCTAACAAAAAAGCACCTTAGTTTATATCTTTTTTTCAGCTCCAACAGCAAAATCACAATGAATGGAATTTTTGTTACATTGTCCACTGTTTATTAAAAAAATCCCAGGGAATATTCAAATATTTCAAAATGAAAAATAACAGGTTGCACAAAATAAAATATCTCAGTTGAGAATTTACATCTGTAAAATATGTCATCTCAAGACTGGCAAATGAAAATCAGATACCTAATGAAAAAAAGAGCTGACAAGTGGTACATATGTTATCCCACTTCTTTATGCACAGATGTACATATTCTTCTTAGTTTGTTTATTTTTTTTTTCCCGGTGGGTCATCAGATTTTCTCAAGAAATTATTTCTAAATCCAGTAATTAATACTGATGTCCAGCTGTAGTTGACTCAGTTGATAGCCAAGGAAGCTCTTCTCTGTGTCCCATTTCACAGTAACAGATTCACTACCTGACAAGCTTTCCAAGCAAGCCAAATAAAAACGTTTGCTACTTTTTAGCTGGGTTAATAATATTTATCCAAACTCCTTGCTCCTGGTGCCATCTGTGGCACCAGCAGTGCTGAAGGAGTAACTCCACGGTGGTTCCTAACCTGTGGTGCCACACGCAGCCTACGGAATAAGAATTCCAAGGGACAAGCAGGGCTTTGTTCTGCTCCTTTCAGCCCTCAGCCTGGCCTTGGCAGTGATGCCTTCAGCCAGGCTGCAGCAGCACATGCTTTAATGCAATCTTCACTTGCCAGCTTTCATGCACAGAAGAACGCTAGGAAAATGTTTTATTTACATTTCTGTTGGAATGGACGCAAAGCCAGACAAGAAAAAATGATCCTGCCTGATGTCTAGCTTTCAGACATGTAGTTTTTGCACAAAACTGAAGTTACATTAAGAGAAAGAACAATTAGATATAAAATTAAGACAGTCCTTGCATGTAAAATAATTTCTTTTCCCCTCAGACTTATAAAAAGCACCTTGGATAACTCAGAATGAAAAGGCTACCATAGCATAGTTCCTTCAGTGATTCCATAAATAATTAATTATCTCTTCAGTTTTCATTAAATTAAACAAATCATACAAACAAATTATATGAGATCACATCTTTTAAAATGCTCCTTATTTTTCCTGTCAGTTATATTTCCCTATGCCTTTATGATTTAATCTAGCACAATGATATATTGTTATGAGCATTAAACAGCCATTGCTGTTCTCTAACTATTTAAATTATACAAAAACTTGAGATATTTCACAAATTTGTCTCTAAGCCAAAGAGAGCCAAGTGACAAGCATCAGCCCTTAGGAATAGATAAGGGATGATGTGGAAAGTGTCCTTGATCCACATCAGGCTGAGCCCAAGAGCTTCCAAAGCCCAAAGATTTTACTCTGTACAGAATTATCTGTTACTTGAGGTCAGGAATTTGCCAAGATCAGAGACCTGGATTCAGAACTGCTCCCAAACTGACTTCAAGAAGAATTGCTCCGAGCTGGTGGCAGTATCCAGTGCAGAGTACTCAAAAGGGATTGAAAATGTTCCAAGAAGTTGGTTCATGAAATTGTAGGCCTGTAGCAAACATTTTAAATGTATGTAGCACAGGAAGAATATCTGCTATTACTGCACCTCCTATCTGCCAGCCCCTTGGGGAGGTATCACTCAAGCAACAACACTTTTTACCTTCAAAGCATCTCCTAAAGCCTCAGAACTCTTTCCAAAAGAGTGATTTCAAGAGGGTGCTTTAAAAACATGCAAACAAACATCATCAGCCAAAATACTTCACCTTTTCTTTGATGACGGACAGCTTTTTCTGAACAAAGTAAATGCACTTAAGTGAACCTGGACCATAACAAATCATTCAAAGGTGCCCCCTTGAAAAGGGAGGAAGCATCAAAAGCCCTTGTTGTCCTACCCAATCCACAGTCCCTCTTCTTCTTTTTCCATGGATGATGCTTTCTACAGTTCCAAGCCCACACACAGCCCTCCTCCAGGCATTTTTTCCTAAATTTACAGAGGCAGAGCTCTCACCAGAGTTCTCTCCTTCCCAGGACTATGAAAAAGCAGAACCTTGTAAGGCTGCATTTCTGTGATGCATCTTGGACAATGTTTACTGCTCTATTTTACAGCAGCACAATATCAGAGTGCTATGCTCTGTCAGAGATTCTCTCTGAGCATCAGGGCCTTTTCTGAAAACCAGCCTTTCACTACTGAACCCCCCACCCCCCATCCCAGCTGAATTGCTTCCTACTTTGGGGATATTTCTCTTCTTTTGCAAGCAATTTGAATTCAAATTCTGCCCACCAGTATCTTCCATATTTTCACTTGTACTTGCCAAACACCAACTTAATAAACACACTCTATTCTGTCATCCTATCAGTAATACAAAATACTGAACATGACCTGGAGGGGTGTTTCTACCACTCTGTAAACAGCTGTACATCCACCTTATAGGAGTCCTTGTTAAATCATGGTTCCCAAGCTTTTTTATGATATTTTCAAAAAAAAAGGAATATAATGTAAAAACTTTTACTGTAGCCAAGATAAGATACCCACCATACCTTAATTTAAAAGCCTGCTGCCCTGTAAAAAAAACTAAAAATATTGCACTGATATGACAGAATTATTTCCCTTGATGAGTTTGTGTTGGCTGTTGTTCATCTCAAACACCTCTCAGATTGTTAGTTAATAATTACTTACAGATTTCTTTCTTCTAAAAGTGAACTTTGACTGATTCTTCTGTCACTTTCCTTTATTATCTTTATGAAGATGGGCATATCTTTTCCTCCTGTTGGTGTCCCTTTTTAGCTTTTGGGGTACACACCTCAGTTATTTTACTGATCTCTCCAGCCTCCATGTTCATCATCTGAGTGAGAGTGAGATCCAGGAAATGTCAGTCACTGTCTGCCTTTCCTCCCTGTAAAGTCCCCCTTCTCTTTCTGCTATTTTCAAGGTTTTGTCCCTCCAGAACTCCAAATGCCTGCCAGCTGATAAAGTCTCTAAGATCATTTCTGTTAGCTGAAACAACCAGTCTAAATTTTTTTTTATATTTCTTTTTCTGTTAGAGGATTATTTTTGCCACCAGATGGCAACAGAAGATGGATGTGCATGAGGAGCAGTCTTGCAATACACAAAATTTGGATTAAAGCTCAACCTCAATAGAAAAGAGCATCTGCAAGACTTCAGAAAAAATCAGAATGTCTTTTGAACCTTATGATTTACTTTCCACTTAGTGTTCTAATTAACAGAACTCAAACAAATGTGGGTACTGTAAATATGACTCATTTATCTAAAAAATATCCACCTCAGAAAAGATTTTCAAAACCTGTAAATCTGCTGAAGCAAGAAGAAAATCTGAAATTGCTCCAAAAACAGTTATCAAAATGAGAAAAATAACTCTCCTAGAGCCAGGATATTTAAGATGTAAATAACAAATAACAGGATTTATACAGCAGGCAATGTACTTTTAACAAAGAGAAGACCTGCTACAAAGGCTTCACACATTTTTTGTTGCCACTGCTGTTCAAAAACAATGTACTACCTAATCTAAAAGGATGTAGTCATTAGCTCACCTGCACAGGCAGAAGCAAGCACAGCAAGAACAGGTTGCCTAAGGTGCTACAGAACGTGTAGCAGCAGAAAGAAAAAAAAAAAATAAAACACAAGCAAAATCCACAACAAAATGAACAACAAACAAAAAAACCCACCCATCTCTCAAGATCTCAGAAATTTCAAGTCATTACCTTCTACAGCTTACTCAGCAGCACCACTTGAAATACCTATTAACTCCAACAAAAACTATTTAATCTTCCTGCTGTAGTAGATCAAAAAAACACCAAGCTAAGAACTATACTCAAAGTTGTGAAACAAAAGCTTAGAATGTTGAAGAAATAAGTCTTAATGTAAAAATTAAGGAACACCAACTCAATGGAAGAAAAACCCACCAGCTCAAAAGAACACTCGAAATTCTCATCCCAGGTCAGCTGGGCACCAACACCTACACCTTGAAGACATTTCTCATATTATCAAACTCAGGGGAAAATACTCAAAACTACTAAAGACTGACTTGTTACTTCCAATATTTCATTAAAAACTTAGTATTTGCCTTCAGTATTTCAGCAGAGTACATATTGGGTATGAATGTAGAGTGCAAATGCCATCGAGCCATTTAGGCATTGCACTGGTACCACCAAATCACGTCAGTGACTAAAGGAGGCCAACAGGACACTGCAAAATAGTTTTGTACAAACTACACAGAACTTTGAAAATAGGCAAACAAAATTCTAAAAGAGATATAAACACCCCCCATCTCTCATGAGATGCATTTCTTCCCATGGAATTGTTTAATGTTACTCCTGCAGGGGTAACAGCTCTTTACCCAGATGTGTCAGATCTCTCAGATGCTGGAGGATCCCTGGTAACTCCTCTCAACCAATTCCTGCTGCACCCTTCCATACCATGTCTGACCCTAAAAATGGATGGGCAAAGCTTTCTCTTACTTTGATGTGCACAATTTTCATCTCTTAGTGCAATGACTCAAAAGAAGATTTAACCTCCTCAGTCAATCAAATTCACATTCCAAAGCTATCCTCAGCCACTTCCAAAACATTGCTGAAGTACCTTGTAGTTATCTGTGCATGCCTGTAATAATTTTCTGTATAGAAAGTGCCCCTTCTCTCCCAAGGAATACTCCAGGATTAAGAACAGTTACTTTTAAGAGTCAAGAAATATCCTAGGATTAAAAATTAGTTTGTTTACCACAGCAACAAGAAGCTGATACAGCCCTCTAATTATTCTATAACATTTTAGATAATTATGGCTTCACAGAAATCAGCCCAGCATCTGCTTCCTGTGAAAGAACATTGTGCTTCTCTAAGCAGTTTTCTTTATTTTCTTTTCTTAAAATTAGTTCACAAAGATAAAGGTGACTTAAAAGATAAAGTTACTTGGAATTTCACCATCAAAAACAACAACAGTGGAACAAAGTTTAAAGAAAGTAACGAAATAATTAAAGCTTGCATTTTAAAGGCCTTGGCATTTAATCCCAAAAAAGAACTACACAGCATTTCCCAAAGGAAGGAATGCACCTTGACATTCAGGAAACACACAATCAGGCTGAAACTCAGTTCTCCTGAATTTTTTAAGGTTTTAGTTGTGTTATTTAAGCTATAATTTAGGACAGATTTTCAGCAGAGAAGGTACCTGTATGAAACCTAGAGGCCCGCCTAAAGCCAGCAATTCTTTGGGAACATACTAACAAGGAAAACCAGATAGAGAAAAACCCTAAACCAAGGGACAATGATGATTTTAGAAAAGAGATCCACACAGAGGTCAGGGTAAGTTTTGGATGGGTGTCAATGAATAAAGTATTTAACCACTTGAGGTCAGAGTTTAAATGCTCACTTGCTGACAGTGACTGAAAGTTCAATCTTTTTGAAAGGACTGCCAGCACAAAGCTCAAAGCTTTTCCTTCTTCTGCTCTTGCATGGTGCTGGAGAAGTCAGATTAAGACTCTCCCCAGC
Organism: Certhia americana; assembly: GCA_018697195.1. NCBI lineage: Eukaryota > Metazoa > Chordata > Aves > Passeriformes > Certhiidae > Certhia > Certhia americana. Next base: position 30,743,538 of record CM031864.1, on the reverse strand, counting down.
TAAGCCTTATTCATTCATTTCTGCATCATCTGTCAAAGACCAAAAGCCAGATCTGCAGAAATGGCAAGTGTTCATTTCTCCAACTAAAACAAATGTTAATATTTACCATATATTAAGGACTATAAGTGTGTAACACACTTGACAATCCTAAAGTTTCTAAGCTGAGCATGCAGAAATACTGAATTCCACTGTTTTTCCTTTCTCTTCCAGAGTGTAAACACCATGGAAAATTTCATAGAGGCATTGAAAGTATGACTGCATTTTAAAAGGATTAATTCAGAAAAACCCCTGAAGCCCAAGCAAACTGCAGTCCACCTTCCTGTTGAACAATGCAAAGACCTTCAGGAAAGAAATACACAAAAACTTAATTACACCTCACACACAGGGACACCCGAAAGTCTTACAGGCAGCTATAATTTTGGTTTTTCCTCAGTTTCACCATGGTCCATAATTCAAAGACCACTTTTTGGTTTTCAGTGCTGATTGGATGTTACTTTGTTTCTTTTTTTACTCTTTTGAGCAGAAGTAAAGAGCAAACCAATGATTTTTGTTGCTTACATTGGTTTAGAAGTAACAACACCAAAAACTGGAATGATGGTAAACCATAGCTGCTTTTAGATGTAGCAGGGAACTGAGCTACACCACAGCAGATCAGGTGCCCTGTGGAAGAGTACAGAGTAGTGAATTCTCATGAAAGATCTCAGTATGTCCCATAGCTTAGTGGTACACCCAAAAATATTTATATTTTTGACCAGAAAAATACACAGAACCCTTGTTTTCCCCCAATCCACCTTCTGCTCTACTTAGTGCAGTGAGCCCAACCAAAAAAGACAAGTTCAGAAAACAGTCTGTGTGGAATCAAATCTGTGTGCACTGGAGCAAGAGTAAAAGACACAAGAGCAGCAATTTTGGTGTGTTAACTAATACAACTGCAAAGCTCATCAAGAAATGAACAAATCAAAGATAATTTCCAAAGCATATTGCATGTAATGATGTGGATTCAATTCACCATGTGCTCCAGGATTTAGAAGTTACCATTTTCCCACAATGGGAAATGTGATGAGTTGGTCCTGAGCATACAATTTTGAAGCAGCAGCCCTTTGTTCCAGGCAGCATGGTGGCATCTTTCTTCATGTTGCTCACATCTTCTTGGGGAAGTTTTTTCTCCTGCTGAAGTACATCAGCACTTTGTCCAGGCATTGACCCAAAAAGAGGAAGAGATTACCTGTTTTGGCAGTGATGAGTTGCAGGACCAATGGTCGTCTCGTCACAATTCCAGAACCTCGTGGAAGAAAATCCCTAGAAACATTAAAAAAATAGTTACTAACCAGAAGTAATGTGGAGTTACATAAGATACTGGACTAATTTGGAACCTCCTCTGTATGAAAATGGAAAGTTGGTGTGGATAGATTTATAGCAAATACTCCTAAAAAGTAGGGCTGTTAATTTTGGTTCGAGACATTAGTGTAGGTCATTACATATTAGAAAAATGTGTATTAAAACTAAATTACTGTCTCAGGGCATTACCAAAGCCTCTTCAAGACCATCACATGCAACATCTCCCCTTGCAGAGTAAGAGTACCTGCAGCCTTGCCCAGGTTTACCCAAATGATTCTGTATCACTGCACACTTAATCTGAAGAGGATCTGGACATAGGAATTCATACACTCACACCCACACCAAAGCTCTGAACAAACCAAACTGGCAGCACTCTGCACTACTCTTTCACATACTTCACTTCTGCCAGTTCAAATCCCCAAGTAACTTTTCCACCAACACATCTGCCCAGAAGTTTTTGAGTGAAGGCAGAACGAGGAAGTCCTGTGGGACAGAGGGAGAGAAAGCAAGCAAGGAAACAAAGACACCAGTTCTACCATATCATTATGCATCCCCATGAGGATGCATGATGCATCCTATGTCTCTAAAGACAGGCAGACTCCTTAGGCAACTGAAAACAAAGAAACCCAAAGCAAAATAACACATTTTTCTCACTGTCTTCCCCAGTTGCCAGACCTATTAAACATTTAAAAGCTATGAGATGAGGTTCAGTGAGAGGCTTTGTAGAATGTTTCCTTCAAATAAGTGTCCTTGGAGGAATAAACTCCTGGAGTAACCAGAGTTAAAAAACCTCTTGTTTTTCCTGCCTTACAAGGGATGTTGACTCACTTTCCAGCCTGCCTTAGCAGCACTGCTAACTCACCTCTCTGGCTCAGGTGAAAAGCAATGCAGCAAAGGATTAGGGCAGGAATTTTCAGTCCAAGTGCAGAGCTGATCCAGGTGACTGTTGCTATCCACCTAAGTGCCTGTACAAAGGTGAGGCAGGAATGTGCAGAGTCTTTGAGAGGGATGGGGAGAAGGACAAGAGTCAAAGGAACAAAGCACAGCCCTGTCAGCCCTTTAGACAGAACTTCTAAGGTAGGTCTGCTCAAGCCCCTTGGGAAATCACCTCCTGCCTCCAACCACTGAGGATCTTCCTACTGACCTTGCACTACTTAATGAAAGCCTGACTTTGGTAGCTCCTTTAAAGGCTGCACACAAACCTGCACGGTTTAAAACAGGTCTTGAGGGTACATCTATGGAAAATAAACCACACTAATATCCAGGATACTGTCTGTGCAAATCAGAGGATATTAGGTCTGAGCAGTCCCAGGCCAAGACAGACTGAGGAACGCAACAGTGAACCCCATCCCACAAGCAGAAACGAGGTGACAAAGCTTGGGCAGAAATGAAACACAGCACCCCTACTTGTGATGCGAGTACTGAAGGTTTCCTTCCCAACCTAAGACCTTGACGTAAAAAAAAAAAAAAAAATAACATATGCAAGCAGCTCTAAGGCTCTGAGTAACAAGACCAGCTGTCAGCTGTGCCCCACAGCGCTTTAGAACTCCCCAGCATTTTGAATGAAACAGTGTTAATGTCGAGCTAAATTGTGTTTCCTTTTCTCAGTACCTGTTAATGTCTGCTTACAGTTCGATTACTCTGCAAAGCAAAGCTCACCATGAAAGGGGAGGCTGTTCAAACACAAACTCACTCATTAGCTTCCCTACTCAAACACAGACCTGCAGGCAGAAGTACAATTAATTAGGAATTCAAGTAATCTCTAAAGCAAAGATACTGCAAAAACATCGGGTGTACTGATTAATAACCCTTGAGACAGCAACAGGATACAGGAATTAGCTTAAAGAGATGCCAAAGGCCTTCAGATAGGTCTCTATCATAATTTCAGTATTACTAATGGAGAGAAAGCTGCCCCTCAGTGAACATCTACTGATATTTTCTCATGGGGAAACAGAGAAAATAGTAATGGGAGCACGGCCATACTTCTGTATGCACTGAAATGACAGCAGCCCAGGAGGCAGCAAATGCCTATTAAGCTGACAGTTTCATACATTGGTTTTCAAGCACTTAATACCTGGTTTTATTTTTTTTAAATTACTATTATTTTTTCCCATCAAGAAGCTCAAATGAATTGCCACTCAGGACAAAGCGGTCACCCAAAGCAGTGTCCTCTACAGCACCACAGGAGACAAGAAAACCCTTTGGGGAGTCAAAGGCTGAGAAGATTTATTGATTTTCTGCTTCAGTCTAAGCACATTCAGCGATAAAGAACACTGCATTAATGCAGCTCCTGGTGTACATAACGCTGACCTTTCTTCAACAGCAAAATTACAGAGAGAGGTAAGACAACAGTTTTCCTTCAGAACATCCTCTAATATGTGCAAAAGTGATGGCGTTTGTTACCCTGTCTAACGGGCTGAACTATTTTCTGTTCAAGCAAACATCAGCAGAGAGGTTCCTGCTTGGTAAGAGGCAGAGCCGTGTTGATCACATAACCAACTGAACAGATATTACAAAAAAATACGTAAACTCTACTTAGAGAAAAAAAAACCCAACTTTTTTTAACACACAGAAATATAAGTCAAATCTGAAACATAGCTTGCACATCTTTAAGAAAAGCAACGTAGTACCACAGAGCAGGGAATCAGATTAAATGCTGTACAGCTGCTTGTGCAGAAATGCCTCCTCTGACAGCCACAGGACAGGATGCAGCTCCTCTTCCCCTCCCCTCGGAACAGAAAGCATTCTCTAAAGGGTTTGTTAGTGGTGCTGAATGCAACAGCTCTGTATTAGAAATGGTCCCACAACTTATACAAGCAATAGCAGCAAGAAATACGACAGGAATGAACAGAGGCAAGACTCAAAGGTTCCTTCTGACCAAAGGACAACGGCCCTCCGTGTCCTGATGGCACACCCTAACATTCTTGTAAGACTGAGACAGCCGCTACCCACACCTTTTGGTTAGCACACACACATTTGTTTAGTGAGAGCTGGGATAAAAAATTCACTTCAGTGTTGAAGCAGCTGCAAAGAAATCCACCTAGGAAAATATTCATGCCTGAGAATTTGTGCTCAAAGACAGCAACAAGGGGGGGGGGAAAGGCTGTTTGCTGTGGTGGGACAGTGAGCCTGGGAGCACCTGCACAACTTAACAGGACCACTCAACGACGAGAAGGTGCAGGAAAGAAGAAACACAATGTGCAAGAATAATGCCGGGAATGAAAGCCCTGCTCCTTTAAGAGACATTCCGGCTGCATTAAGATTCCAACTACTTTTACATCTTCACTCTCAGAGCGTTTGCAGCACAAAGCACTGAGCACTGTGCTGACAGCAGCTGTAGTGGCTCAGCAGCAGAGCTGCAGTGACAGGACAGTCCAGCAGCAAGGTCTGCCCGCTGCTGAATTTATCAAATGCAAATAAGAGGCAAACAGCCAGGTCTGCCAGGACCTCCCTTCAGGAACTTGTCAATCTTAGAATGCACTCAGCTGGCAGAATATCATTAAATACTTTTAAGAGCAAAATATTTTCAAGGCTGAAAAAGTTTTGCCCTCTAAAATTATTCATGTCTTACTGCATAACATAAGCTGTGTTGCCTTCTCTAGCACTGCTCATTTCCAGTATCAGAGATCTGGACAAGTCTATCACTAACTTTGGTGTCTACTGTTTGTTTAATGCATAAAGGAACAGACAATAGCTTGGATTTGACTTGTTAAAAGCCAGGTCTCAAACTTATGCTTAGGATGGTGAAACAAGTTACCAATGGCCACACCAACACTTCAGCAGTTTATAATAACAAGCCAGTTTGAGCTTTAAGGTGAAAAAGTAATTAAACAACTCATTAATTGAAGAGTCTCATGGAAGAGAGGGAAATTTCAGGAAGGACAGAAACTGTAGGGAAATGCTGAAAAGCAAACTAGACAGGGGCTCGTCAGTGAGGTGGTCTCATTGTAATGCAGGACTGCAGCTTACAAAGAAAAATACATCAAACAAACAAAACATAAACATAACATGTTTCCAGGGAGACCTTCCTTTTAGGAGATCTCTAGCACATTTACAGTATTTATTATGCTTAAAAAAAAAAAAAAAAAAAAAAAGAAAAAACAAAAGAATCCCCAGTTTGCATGAAAAGTGATGATGCATCCCTGTTTAAAACTTATTTGTAGTTTCAAGAATAACTTATATTTGCTTTTCTTTGCCACTATAAGGCTGAGAAATGCCCTGTGCTTTGAACAGTTACATGGTCAGTATCACACAGGATAAATGGCAACTAATTTACATCAATACAAATATAATTAATTCATACAAGACACATCAGGAATGCAAGAAATCAAATAACCAAGGAAAATGTCAACAATTACACAGTAAGTGCATTAATTAATGAGCTAGGAACAATTCAAATTGCTAGTGATGAGTTGTTACAAAAATCAGAATTGCCTCCAAAGGAAAAGCCTCCACATTTTTCACAAAGGGTAGAAACACGCCAGGCTCAGGACAAGAGCCAGAGTTCTCTTGTCAGAGAGAAGCAGAGATGACCCATCTGTATTTCATTGTGCCACACAACATCAGCAATGTCACACAAGTTGTCCCACTAACACAGAGTCCATCCCAAGACCCTAAACCACCCTCAGATGCAGCAAGGCCATGATCCATCAGGAAACGAGAGTGCATTGGTAGCACTCCCCACAGGCTTTTATTCCCAAGTTTTGCCAAGGAGCGCGACACAGCTTTAATTGCGATCGGAAGCAATCGTGCCCAAAGTCAAAAGTTTTCCTGGGCCTTTTTCCAGCAGTGTTTATTGTTTTCCAAAACTTCAGCCTGGCACACCAGGAGCACTTGTGGCCCATATCAGCAGCTGAATGACCATGCCTTGTGCAAAAGACCACACAGTTTCACAAAAACACTGAGACACATCCATACAGCATCTCCAAGTTCTATGAAAAACACATGGAAGTACTCAAAAAGCTTTAGTTTTTCTTCCATTTCTCATAGTTAGCCTCAAAGCAAAGTGCTAAAAAACTCAAGAAACAGGAAAAAGCATGGTTCAGTGTAAGCCTGAGGGTGGGAAGCATGAAACATTTCTAACTTCTTTCATGAGTTTTATAAACCCTTAAACCACACCCAGTTAATTTGGTAACTGAAGAACTCTTAAGGCTAAAAATATCCATCTGCAGACCTATTTTGTAGATGTGCTCATTCTCTCTCACCTGCTCCTGTGCTCACCGACCCCACAGAGGATCCAGCAGCAGATCCTTCACTCACTTTTAATTCATTACAAAGCAAGGTACGTCCAAGAGATGGAAAATGCACTTTGCATTTACGCAGAGGCTTCTTAGGAATGAAGTTGGTGAGATTTTCATCACCGACACAAGTCACCACTGTGTTTATTCTCAGTGGCTTTGGAAGCACATATTCTCTACCCTTCAGGTGACAGGACAAAGACAACCCTAGGACACCTTTTCAAGAAGTCTCAAAAGCCTTAAGGCACTGCCTCAGTTGTGCTTTGATGCTCTCAGCCACGTGCCTTTTTTAATTCACTAACACAGTAGTGTTTCTACATGACACTGATATTTGGCCATATATGTCGTTCCTCATCAGCTCCAAGTACAGAGATCAGTTCTTACTGTCAGTCACCACTTGATCCCTCACCTCCTTTCCTTAGTTACAGAAAAGTAAATGGGTTTTTGTTTGGCACGATGTCTGTCACTCAAGGGTGACCCACAGCTTTAATCTACTTTATTGAAGACCAATGATACCTATCTTATTCAGGCCTACAGGCATGCTAAATGCATTTTAGAGGCTGTGGATTTTTAATGATCTCAGATGTATCAGCTCCTAAAGCTCTATACTGATCTTTCCAGTGGTTTTTTGGGGTTTTTTTTGTTTGGTTTTTTTTTTGTTTTTTTGGTTTTTTTTTTTAATTAACCTGCTCAATCAAGCACAGTAACTACACATTCAGCCCCTGCAGTGTGTGCAGGACTTTAGGGGCCAAAACCAGAATATTCAGACACCTTAGGGCTGTCAATTCCTCTTCCTCTCAAGAAGGCTACATAAATTTGGTGTTTTTGAGAAGCCATTTTCCAGCCCATCAATGTCCTTCATCACCACTGCTGAACTACTGAACCTCAAAGCAGGGACACCCCAATTATCCCATACATCACTTTCAAGTAAAAACACAGGTTGAATTAAGAAAAATAAAAAACAAAGCATTGAAAATCTTACACAGCACTACAGCCAGCAGCCTAAAATGTCTTTTTGGGTCCCCTTTCCCTCCAATCCTTTATGAAATTTAATTTATTAAAAAACCCAGAGGGCAATGCTTACCCAAAAAAAATGTTTACCCAAAAAGACACAGCTGTGGGAACATGAGCGTGTTGATTCTCATGTTGATTCAAATGTGACAAAGAAGGTATTTTTGAAAAGCCCTTGAAAAACTTCAAATAAGCTGGCAAGGGATTCCAGTCACACTAACTGGGCACCTCCATAAGAAGTTATGCTCAATGTCAGTGCTTAGGCACGACTCAGGTGAGAAAGCAGAGCTTGAGATCTCCTCTTCACGCACAAGACTGGAGAGAGCAGGCTCAGAAACCCCTGCCATTATACATCTCTTGGATCTGGAAGATGCTTTCTGTAAGTAGCAGCAGCATTTCTGCCCCACAAGCTGCCAGAAGTAAATACATCTCCCCCACTGGACATCACAGGGCTGTGAGAAAATTAGTGCCAAAAATTACTCTGGTCCCAATGGTAAAGGCTCCCATTAAACAAAATTGGAATCAACAGATTGTCCAAAGTAGGGGACATTTGAACTCAAGTCTAGGAAGGCACAGACCTTCTGAGACCAATCTAATGCTGTATTTTCTCAGAAGTGACAGTACCCCACATCACATTTCCACACAGAAAAAGGCCTATTAACCAACTCAAGGCAAGGAAATGCATTTCCTAGGATTCAAGAAAACGTCTTTTACGCGACAGAAAGTTTTAAAATCTCAGCAGTGCTTACAGGACTGCAAACTTGCTGTCCACAGGCATGAAAACCTGCCAGGCAAAAGGCCAGGAGTGGGAGCTGAAGAGTGCTCTGTTTGCAGTGCCTGTGCTGTGCTGGGCTCGCTGGATGAACAGAGAGGGAAGCTGCCAATGTGCAGGCTCGTGGGCAAGGCACGGTATGCACGATGCATCTGTCCTCCCTGGCAGCCAGCCAGCACTCTGCTGCATCATCCTCATTCCATTGGTGAAAATGCCCTTTTTCCTCTTTCCCTTTTAAGATTTTACAAAAGCTTCTGCTATTTCCTCCCCGTCAATTCCAAGCACTGGTGGAAGGGGGAGAAAGGAAGCACAAAACACAAAGAAAGCCCAACAATCCTCAGAATTTGAGTGTCAAAAAGAATAAAGGGGACTTTGCGAGACAACTTATTCTCCCTAATCAGATATGTTTGCTTTTAGGAAAGGACTCATTTGCATAGGATGTTGGTGCATAAAAGCCCATCCATTCTCAGGATGAATACTAATTCAGCAAGATTCTGTATCTCAACACAAGGAACAAACAACAAAAATTCTCGACTCACTTGAAATTGTTGTCAGTGCTCTAAATAGACCTTGGCTGTTTGGGGTTTTTTCCAATCACTTCCAGCTGCCAAATGTAATTAACAATGTTTCTTTAAAAAGATTAGAGTAAGAAGGTTTCCTCCATGATATAATCAGAGATAAAAATCTGACTGCAAGGATCAGCAAGAAAACAACACGCCCCAACAAACCAGGCGTATCAGCTACATGAAGCTAACTACTACAGGAATACTCGCATTTAGCAAATAATTCACCTCTTGATACCCTGTCAGGACAAATCTTTTAGATACCCTGAATTCCAGTGGTGTTATCAAAAACCCAGAGAAAACAATCTGCTGCTCTTTCTCCCAAATCCCAGTGTCTTGAACTGGGATCCATCAATACAGACTTTTTAAACAGTAGCACAGTACACAGTCTAGTAAAATCCAAGAACTTTTCAGAAGCACTGTGAAAATACATTTCTCTTTTGTAGTAGACAAGGTGTCAAACTGTACAATTACCTTTTGTTTGTACAATACAAGCCATACCAGATCATTCTGCAGAGCTGGAATGTAACTGGATTCAATTCCTGTACTCCCTCTGGAATATATATATACACATAGTGGGAACTGCAGTATAAAGAGCATGAATTTATCAGCAGGAAGACAACTACAGAAGGAAGGGGGAAAGGAGATTGTCTCCAAAACAAGTGATCCAAGTTTTTCAAACAGTTTCTCTTCTCTAGGTATTTTATCCTTTTTTACCTGCCCTTTTATCTTTCTCTGAGCCCCTGGTACGTGCAAATTAATATATTGTCCAGGACAATGTAAAGTTTGTTTAGCTCAACAGTGAAATTTAATATTAGCCATGATCGCCCATCTCTCTGCTCACCAGAAACTGAATTATTACCACAAGAAAAAATGATATTAGATATTAGAAGACCAAAGGAGTGTTTTGTGCTGCTGCTTCCCAGAACACTAAAAAAATCATTAGGCTGCAGGTCTCAGTCTGGACTCCTGAGCTTCTCAGCCTCTTTCCCAGATCTGACAGACATTGAGGATCTTCTGGCAACCTTTGTTTAGCACCTGAACAAATAAACAGGTGAACACACAAGGGCACAACACTGCCTCTGATGGATTATGCCAGAATTTCTTCAGCAGCTTCCAGCTTGGCTGATGAGCAGGGCTGGAAGATAGCCCATTTCCCCCCTGGAATGCAGCAGAGAGCAGAGATGCCTCTCAGAGGTTCTCATCCTTGCCATGCAGAGCCCTGGCTGCTCTCTGCAGGTGAGTTTTACACACACGCAGCCCCAGAGCATCCTCTGGAGCTGAGCACCACTGAAGGGATGTGCCCAGAGGAAACAAGGGACCAAGTGCCTCAGGGTACTCTGGCTTTGATGATCTCGTCTGTGGGGGCTGAAATCTGTATGACAGCACAGAGTGAATCTCCTGCACACCTGAACAATGAAATCTTGGTGATTTTGCACAGGATGCAGAAATACCAGGTTAGGTACTGAATTAAAAGCGTTAACTTCCACACACAAATTATAAAAGCTGACATTATCAGCAGACACTTGGGTTGAAAACCTCTCTTATCTCCAGCTACAGTCTCCTTTACATCCCAGAGGCTATCACAGACAACAGTGCTTGGCAGCACATCAAAGCCCAGCACCCAGTTAAATGGGATTTTGCTCCTCTCTAGTTCAATAATGCTGCCTTGTTCATCTCGATGCAACTTGCTGAAGAAAAGGCTGCAAGGTCACAGTTAAATAATGCTCATTTTCTGTTCTCAGCATATTTACTCTACAGGTTTACACTGCAGACACACAGCGCTGAAGGGATTCCCAGTAGCCCATTACACACAAACACAGAAAACATGGGGAATTCACAGACTTCTATTTATTAGAAGGCCTTCTTATGTTTAAAAAGCCCCCAAAACAGTAAGAACAGTAAGAAAACCAAATCAGAGAAAGCAAAAAAGAAGAAAAAGCAAATTAGTCTCTTCCCCTCATGTCTGCAATCTAGATACTGTTTGAGAAACCCACAAATACTTGGAGAAGCATCGTCAATTTGCTCAGTGATCAACTGAGAGATGGCAAACCACAAACATGATCTCTCTCTCAATGACTAAGTTATTGCTGGTGCCTTTCTGGGATGAGGAAACACTGCTACATCAGCCATCACTCAATCAAGAGAAATGTTAACAGCAAGTTTTAGACAACAATCACAGTTATCCCACACTGATTTTAACATTGCATGCCACCATTTTCCTTTAGAGACAGAAGCAAGTTAAAAACAAAGGAATAAAAATCTATATTCTACATACAATTAAGGCATGTGTGGATACACATGCAGGTAATATTTAAAAAGCAGGCTGAGGTCACCGTAAAGAGTGGCAGAGAGAAGTGTTCACACTTCCATGTCCCTGCTGCAGTCCATGGCAGCATCACTCCTGATGTTCACTGGTGAATATCCAAACAATCCCATTGCTAACATCCATTTATCTAAGCTGGAAATCTTTGTTTGCTATTTCATCTACACAGGAAAGGGACACAAGCCTGAAACATCAGCAGCAATGCCCATCAAGAAACAGTAAGACAACAAAGGTGTTGGTCATTTGTTGATTTCATCACTACAAAATCCCAGTTGTGGGCTCCTTCCTGAAGGCAGTGAGTAACAGGATTTATAATATTTTATTGGGTCTAGAGAGTCAGACAACCTGTGGAACTTTCAGAAGCGCTTCTGGATTAAAAACAACCAAAGTTTGGATAAAGTTAAGTAGATTCCTACTGTCTGAAAAAAAAAAAAAGAAAAAAAATCCCCAACCCAAAACCTCTCCTGAGATGACTGCTCTCCTTTAAAAATGATCAGAGGAGTGCAGCCACCTGCAGTACCTTGATGGATTGAACTCCCTCTAACAACTGCCACTGAATCTGTAGCACTGATTTCTCACAAGGCGCTCGAGACCGCACTGGGTTTTTTTTTTGAACATTGCTTTTTGATGAGTTTTGAAGTTTTTCTGAAGTCTAGAGCACAGACTTCAAATACTACACTTGTGTTCACTAAATGCTACAATCCCCTGACGGTACACAGCATGCTGAGGTTATAGTAAAACTATGGATTCTCCCAGGTACTCCTTACAAAAGTGAAGTGTTACTTATTGATTTAGCATCTCCAAACTGCCTGATACTCTGAATTTCAATATCAGAATAAAGGTCAGAGCTCCCTACGCTGTGCCTGCCTCATGACAAGAGTACAGCTTTTCTCAACCGGCAAAATTTAAATGCCAAAAATAAAAGAGACCAATCCTCAAAGTAGTTTTAGAGGAAAGAAAACACATGTGGGGTGGTGATGAAAAACACACATGCAAACAAATATGCTGGGTTTTTAATACACATTTCCTTTACTTTGTATATCAATATATATATCAATTCTCAAGATTTGTAGAAAGAAAAAAACCTTTTAAGTCCACAATGGAGTTACATTTACAGACAAACCCAGGCCATCAGTATCCCATCTAAAGAGCCAGTTTGTTCTTCAATGTGTAAATGCAAAACCTTATTCAAATGAGCCACTGTCGCATTTGCTGCTGTTTCTAATTAATGAAATACCCGGAAAATTCTTGCTTTTGTTGCACCAGAGTATTTTGATAACTAGGCTAATATACTCAATACTGTACTCCAAGCTGTACTATGGCTTAATCAGTCAGGAAAAGGAGTGGCTGACTCTCATTTCCAGAAGATCAGTAACATTAAAAAAGAGTACACAGCACGACGTCTCAGTTTGTATTCAGTTTGACTCCTTAGCTTTTTCATGCCTGTTTCACAAAAGGGGAGATTTTCTGTAAAAAAGGTTTTTCTGTCAATGCCTAGTAACTGAAAGAATAAAATAACTGCACCAATCTTAATACATCTCCCCCAGGAAGCATCAATCTAAATATGTGTCTACATTCTTGAGAGAAATTTTCTGCTCTAGCAGCCAAAGTCCCTTCTCTTCTCCTAATGACTCAACGCAGTCTTTTCACAACCGCCATCTCAAGCAGAACAGAATGAGCTGAGCACACGAGGAATAGCAATTTCAAAAAGAAATAATCACTACATACGTCATAATAAATAGCTCTACTTACATGCAGTGGCCCTAAGATTATCAAAAGCATCTCAGATCCAAAAGCTACAAAGCTGAATTACACAATCAGACCTCGGGCTCTTAAAATGAAAGTGCCTGTTTGATTATGACTGACAGGCTTACAATCAAGAGTTCACATCTCTTATAAAACAATTATTTGGCACATGCAGTTTGTATTATATCAAGCAGGAAGGGAAGCAAAGAGCTTTCAAGTTGGAAACCTAATTATTAATTTCTTGCTATTTTTAAGAGTAAAACAAGGTTCTGATTTCTGAAGAAGGAGGCCTTGACAAAGCAGCTTGCTGCCTGTGCCTTCAGTTATCTAAAAAACCTTTTGGGTATAGATGAAATAACAGAAAGCACTTTCTCTCCAAACACAGTTTACAGGGATTGCTTCCTGCCATTAGTTTCCTTTTAAGCAACCCTATCATTATCAAAAGCGAGTCTGAAAAGCACAAACAAGTTATAAGCTCCTGGCCCTGAACTGCTCAGGAGCACAGGAATAGGAGAGGCCAAGTGCCTTCTCCCCCTGGCAATCTGCTGGCATTGTTGCTTGACTCCCCTTTGTGCTTTTGAATTGCTCTCCAGCCAACCTCACCAGAAGGTTGCATTGCATCCTTTGCTTCAAACAGTGGCTCAGTATTTTCCAGGCACATTTACTCCTGTTACAAAGGGAAGCAGAAGGAGGTAGGAAGAACATTTGCTCTTCAGACAACTTCATTTCCTCAAACACACACCATGAGCTTCAGTTATGAACACATGAAGGTCTAACCCATAAATGGAAATGACTGCTGTCCTCAGGTGCTCCCTGGAATCTCTGTTTTCATCTAAATGGAACCAGAATGCTGAGAGAAAAACCTTCACACACGGTCCTTGACTACCAAAAGAAACTGTCTCCTTACACACACAGGAGCAGTACTTAAAGAGGAAACTCTCCAAATTCTTCAGGGATGCTAATCCAAACAGCAACAACAATGGACACATTGGGAGATTTGACACTACTTCATTCCATCTTCAGCTGGCAGTTCAAAGCCAGCCTACAAGGAGACAAATAGTTCTGGGTGTCACACAATTCCTGCAGAATCCATCCCCAATCAACACCACCATCACATGTGAACTAATCCAAACACATTCCCTGCCTGCTGACAGTCACCAAGGATCCCCTGTGCACCTAAACAGGCCTTGGTGCTACCCTGGAGGCACTGATGGACATGTGTCATTCAGCAGGACCTGGCTCCCACTCCCAGGCCATCTGCCAGCCCACACAACTGTGCCAGCACCAGATTCCTCACAACCCTTCTGAAAAATTCAGGCAGTGCAGAAATGACATGGTGAATAATGAATAACCCTGCATTGCCCTACAGGTTTCCTAGGACCCATAAAGAAGCTCTAACTCTTGATACCACCTGCAAGTCAGAAAACAGTTTTTACTGTCCAAGTGAAAAAGAAGCAGCAATTTTCGCACAACCAAAGATCTTGTGGAAGACTGAAACACTCACAGTGCTATAGCAGTTACAGACAGCAGGGAATAACAACCTGATCCTAGAGTCAAAACCACTTCCCAACCTCACCTCAGTTCCTCTGACAAATACAGGTTAACAACCAGCAGCGTGTTTGTAGCAAGACCTTGCCTTTTTCATGGAGGGTACCGTGCCTTCCTCATACCAATTACAGCTATTCCTGAAGAAAAGACATCTTCAATGTCTCTCTGAAGGCTAACAGTTCAAAATCTACTACTCATAATGATACGTGTAGTAAAAAAAAACCAAAATGAAACCAACACAACAAAAAAAGCATCACAACCACAAAACAACCCAAACCCAAAAAAAACCCAAAAAAACCCTAAACAAAAGCCATGAGAATTAATGCTCAAACTTCAGAGCAATGCAAGGACTGTTTCATTTTGATGTCAGTTTCAAAGCTGTGCTCCTGTTAGTTAAAGTTGGCCCTGTGGTTGCCAGAGGTCATGCGATATACCAGTAACAAAGAGAAATGAGCGCAGCATGGCTCTGCAGGGAGACCTACTACCTCTACAAGGCATAGTGAGACAGATGTGGATGAAACTTGTTTGCAGAGAGCAGCAGCATTATCCCATAAAAACAGGAATATCTTATGGATTACTAAAAAGAGACACAGGCCATTTGTCTGCTGATCTGATGAGCAAAATCCTCTCCCGAGCTCACAGATATTTATTAATCTGGTTCTGAGGGTTCACAACCAAGTTTTCACAGCTTAGCGATGGCACATCTGCTGAACACACAAACTGAGTCCAGAGGAAGGGCACAAGCAAAACATCCCTGCTCAAATCTCCTGGAAGAAGCTTGAAGAGATGCAGTTTAATGTCATTTTTGCAACAAGGTTGCAAGCAGGGAGGTACTACAGATCAGTTCATGCTGAATCTCTCTTAAGAAGTTACTGCAGAAAACATCAATGAGGAACTCTGAAACCAGGCTGAAAGAATCCAAATTCCGGTGTTTCACTGTAGCCTGTAATCTCTTCTCTGAAGAGATTGAAGTGTCTGCAGGCTGCACAGTGAGTAACTAAACACTTACTGCCCTTAGCTCTCCTTCAGAACTCCTCCTCGTAGTGTCCACATCTCACCCGTGCAGCTGGTTCCAGCCTCTTGGCCAAACAGGCCAGATCAGCACAAACTGCTCATTTTCACCTTTTGCTCCAGCCAGACACATCCAGGCGGCTCAGAACAGCTCCACCTGCGGATCAGATGGAGCAGCTCCCTCTGGCAGCCGAGCAGCGACAGGCATCTGGGAGCAGTGTGATCTTCCACCAGCACAGCTGGAGCCAGAGAGACACATCAGCCCACAGCCCACCTCACCCAGCCCCGACCCCAGGGAACAAAATGTCCTCACTGACAAGAAAAACGAAGGTGCTTTCTTCCCCTCGGCACACAGCTCAAAAATTCAAAAGGTTACCAAAATAAAGAAATTAAAGAAAACAGTGATAATTAGATGGCAAATCGTGGTTTCTGAGGACCTCATTAATGTTTTCCAAACTCGAGAGACTCGGCAGTACTGTCAACACCAGTAGCTAGCTACAGTCTTCAAGGAGAAAGACGAGGAAGAACTGATATTTAACGCAGTTCTGAAGGAGAGCTGAAGAACCACTATAGTGTTTTTATTCTGGGTGTCAAGAGCTACTGCAGCCTGACACACGGACAGGTCGTGGTGTGTCACAGCATTTAATATTACCTTCAGGGAAGATCTCCGCACATCAAAGCCTCCTAATCACCGACACACAACAGTACTTCGACCCTGTAATCCCGAGTAGGATCGCTGCGCTGCGGGAGCACCACCTCCCTCCTGGAGCCCGCAGCTGTTTGAGGCAAACGCAGCAGGAACTTCATCAAGCAGCACGTGAAGCCCGTGTTTACCTCGGGACGACTCCAGAGGCACTGCCTGGCCGTCAAAAAGCACCGCCTGAATCGTCAGGCTTCCCCTTTTCCAGCCGGTGATTTGCTAGAAACGATGCGCATGTCGGACTTGACGATCTTGGAGGTCTTTTCCAACCTTAATGACTCCGTGATTCGCATACCCACAGGCGCGTTGGGACAGTGCGAGTTTATACGCGATGGGATGGGAGGAACGAGCCGCCCCGAGCCAGCACCGCCCCGAAATCAGCGTTTGGGGCTTTAAACCCCTCGTTCCTGCCAGGCAGCGGTCACCCACACGCACGGAGCGGGCACACGAACGCGCTCGCACCGGAGCCGCCGCGGCTTCCCCGCAGCGCGCACATCGCATCACGGGCGCTGCCGGGCCAGGGCCCGCCTCGCCACCCCCGAGGCACAGCTGGGGGGAGGCACACCGAGCATCCTCGGTGGGAACCGAGCACCCGCGGTGGGCTCGGAGCAGCTCGGTGTCCCCCAAAAATCCCCGCTCGTCCATCCCCGCCCCCCCCCCCCTTCCCCATTCCCCGCTCTGAGGGGGGGCGCGCGCCGCGGCCGTTGGGCCGTGAGGGGGGAGCGGGGGCGGCGCGGGGGTGCCCTGCCCGCCGCCCCTCACCTGGAGACGCAGTTCTCCAGCACGGAGCTCTTGCCGGCGCTCTGCCCTCCCACCACCGCGATCTGCGGCAGGTCGAGCAGGCAGTTCTGGCCCAGCGCCGCGAAGGCATCCTGCAGCCGGTTAACGAGCGGGATGAGCCCCTCCATCCCGCCGGCGCCGCCGCCGCCTCCTCCGGCCGCCGCCGCTGACAGGTAACGGCCGGCGCACTGCGCATGCGCCTCCCCCTCCGCGGGCCCGGGGGCGGGGCCTTGGGCGGCGGCCACGCCCCC
>CM031864.1:30707235-30721255 GCA_018697195.1 Certhia americana | reverse complement strand
AGGTGTTGCTGTTTAATTACTACAAGTTACCTAGTTCGCTTATTATTTACTGCTCTGTCTTCTGTTGGTGGATGATCCTCTTGCTTCCCATGCTAATTAGTCTGCATGCTCAGTCTTTCTTTCTTGTGTAAGTGGGGTTTTTGGGTCAGTGGTCTGTGAGTCAGTGGTCACAATTTGCCCCTGCCAGAATTACCTCTTACCCAGCCAGAGCTGATTTCATCACAGTTGCTCAGTTATTTTTATTAGTTTCTCCCCTATCTTGGGGGTTCTGCCAAATAACCTTGTAGCCCCTAAATTCTGCATTCTTTGTGTCAACAAAGAGTAGTATACCCTTCTTCCCTGTGGTAACCTCCTCCTAGGTCTGAGATGACCGAAACACTTTGAGCTCTAGACCTTAACAAGGCAATTCTACCAACAAGTAATTTGTCTTTCTACTACCTGGACGTCACTTAGAGCTTGCTTGTTAGAGATTTTTTCGCAGACTGCCTAGAAAGGCTGTGGAGTCTCCCCTGCTGGAGATATCCCAGAGCCAGCTGAACACAATCCTGTGCCTGTGTTCTGGGATGACCCTGCTTGGGCTGGGAGATTGGACCAGATGCCCCACTGTGCTCCCTGACAACCTGACCCGTTCTGTGATTGTGTTCCTGCCTGAGAACAAGGCCACCTCACTGCTAGGACACTTGGACACAAGGAGCACGGTTCTCCCAGGTCTGTGCACTGACCATGAGACCACCCTGCTGCCCCTCTCCCCTGAGAGCCCCAAGCCCAGCCACCCCATCCTGCTGCTGGGAAGGGCTGTGGCAATGCTCAGCTGCCAGGCTCAGGTGATGCTTTCTTGAGTCTAACCTAAACTAGACAGAGCAAAAGGATAAAGTAGGGATTTATTAAAAAACTTCAATGGGTACACCTGGGCAGCACAAGAGCACGGCTGGGCCACACCCAAGATGCACCCAAAATGGTCACAAAATGGACACCTGATCACGAGGTCTCACACTTTGGTAAGTTCTGATCCATCAGCACATTGGAGTTAATTGTCCAATTACAGCTCCAGGTTATGAAGCTCCATCCTCCTTGGTTTTTCTTCTCACTTCACCATTGTTCTTGTTCTTGGGCCTGAAAGTTGTCCTTGGTCCCAAATTAGAGAAGGAATTGTTTTGTCTGCCTGCTCTGTGAGGAAAGCTTAGTGGAGCTTAATATGAAACCCAAAACTACCCACTAAAACAGCCCAGAATTTAAAAAATATTAAAGCTAAAACGAAAGGCAGCACAGGCACATCCTGAGGAGGAGTCAGATCCGGCAGGGCTGGCAGCAGGTAGGTGGATGGCTCGGGAGCAGGCTGGGAAGTGACATCAAGGTCCAAGCTGTGTCACTGCAGCGGGTTCAATTAACAATGCACGCTGAGGCTGAGCTGAAAGCTCAGGCACACAACAGAGATGAGATTTAGCCGCGATTACTGGCAGCAGTCACATCAGGAAAATATCCGAAAGGCAGGCTTTGGAGTCCTGCAGCGATAAAAGTTCTCCTCTATTAAAGCAGACACTGGCCTCGCTCGGCGTGAAAAGCAAAACAAAAGGGAACTGTGAACATCCCGCAGGCTGACGGAGACTAACGATCTGGAGGATTATCAAAACTTCTTGGCCAGAGCTCTCAATAAGAGTAAAAAATTACTCTACAGCAGCCCGACCTATAACTCTGGAAACAAGTAGCAGTTTTTAATCGGCATGAGGCGGAGACGGCTTCTCCTCCTGTTAGATCACAGCCTCTGGGAAAAGCCTTGCCATCATTTCTGTCTAGTTGGGAACCTGGGAGTTATTGACATAATTATGCCAATTAGCAGCATGATTATTTCTTTCCCCACTCCTGGGTGAGCGAGCTATGCCAGGAGGCACTGGAGTAGCTGCCTGGCCTTCCTCCAGTTCGTGGGTTTCTATGGAGGCTGGAAGTAGGGAAGAACATTATGAGTGTCAGAGCACTTTGTGCTGTCCCTGTGAAATAATTAAGATCCGTAGAAGAGCAGCCTGGCCACAGGATTGCATCTCCACGGGAGACAAATAAAGATTGAGAAAGGCACGATGCCTCAGGAGCAGCACCTTGCACACCTTCAAATTGATAACCCGAGAACTGTCCTCTCTGTGAGGTCTTTAAATTACAGCTTTGTCTGCTTCCATGAGTAAAATAAAATAAATTAGGAAAACAACTAAGATTAGGAAAGTTTGAGTTATTTCCCCAAGCCTGGAAAGCTTCCAAATCCAGGTTTTCTGTCTGATGAAGCAGAGTTAAAGCCACTAAGTGCCCACATTCATCCTGCAACTCTATCATTTACAAAAATCTACCGTCCCCCACCAAAAAAAAAAAAAAAAAAAAAAAAAAAAGCAGCCACAAGCAGCCAAGTATGGAGTCCCCACCTTCTGCAAAAAGCACAAACAATTTCATTATGGATGCTTGTGTCATCATGAGGGGTTTTCCCCATTTTTTCAACAACTCCAAGAGAGCAGGGAAGGAGAGAGGAGAGGCACCCGAGCATATCTTTAGGTCTCTGCTTTTCCTGACGGACTTCTCTGGGCAGCTTGTTCCAAACCCCCATGCAGAGCCCAGCCTGGCTTTCTGAATTTGCCAAGATTCAGTGGCTAAATTAAAGGAAACAGGGGCACTACTAGCAGAGACCATTGCAAAGCTTCTTGTAACAAATAACCCTGAAATACACAACCCAAATCAGTGTTGGGGGGCCATGCTAGAAATTGTTTTCTGGGGGAGCAGTAGGTGCAATCCCCAGGAGCCCAGAGCTGTGCTGCTCACAATTCTGTGTCTCTGAAACTTCATAGCTGAAGGCTTGTCAAGATCCTTTCTTTCCTAGGGAAAGCTTCTCACTTTCCCAAGAGAAATTGTGTAAATATATTCTCTAAACAATATTCTTTCTCAAAACAAGTGATATTTTTTCATCCTTGTTTTCCATAACATACAATATATTGTTTCTCTTACTTAGCCAATGGCAATAGTGAAGGTGCTGTTCCCATTCACCAGTCACTTCTTAGCGAACTACCTTATGTAAGATGCTCCATTTTATTAATAAAAATTCCTCTTTTCAGCCTTCTAATGAACTTATTTAGAGTCTGTGTGTTTCTGTTCATAAACAACAGCAACAGCTCACTGGTTAACCAGCTAAACACAATCTGGTTTTCAGGCTGCTGTGCTCAGTTGTGCCCCACAATAGTTATTCTTTCCCTTTGCTGCGTGCCAGGCTCAGCAAGGAGAGAAAACCTGTGCCAAGCACCTTTCCTGGCACGGCAGGAAGGGTGGGTGCCTTGCTCCCCAAGGTGACATCCTGACTCCAACAGCGTGCTCTGATGTCACACATCACCAGCTCCAGCAGGGCCTGTCTGGGGCCCCCAGTCGCAGCCTCCAGTGCATTTCGGATCAAGGCTACAGCCAGCAAGCTTGTCCTGCCACGACTTTCAGAAAAATATATGGCAAAAATAGCCTGGCTTCAGGGGGCAGCTGAACCCACAAACTCACGCACAGACACTTGTCCCTAAGCAGGCAGCGTGACGCTAAAACTGAGGACATTTGGACCAGGTCCCCAGGCTGCTTCATAAACACACACCAATTCCCTTCACAAGAAATGAGTTTTATATAAACCAGCCGAGTGGAGACTTGCAATGCCTGCCGTGAAGAGCCAGGCAGGCTGCCCTGCCAGGGGGAAGCAGAGCACAGCAGGGGCTGCATCCTCTCCCCTGAGGACAGGCAGGTTCCTTCACACTTGCTCTTCTCTCCAGGGACCTTCCTCAGCTCGTTCTTGCTTCCGAGACAAACGCAGAGTTTTTGCCGAGCTTTTCAGGCAGTTGATGGGCACAGAGCAGGAGGAGGTGTGGGCAAGGAGCAGCTCCCAGGTTCTCGGCAGTGCTTGGCTCTGCAGTGGAGCTGCACGGAGGTGTCACTCAGCATTATGCCTGTGCATCTGCCAGGACGAAGAGCTCAGACCCTGAAGCCGCAAAAGATGGAATTCACGCCCGGGAAAGAAAGCCAGAGTGGCTGCAGAGCTGTAATTATAGTGGCTGCAGCATTTCTCCATGTAAGGAGGACGTGATTTCTGCCTTCCCCCCACAGTCCGGGGCACTGCTGACTCACTGATCGTAGGACAACCCAATGCCTGTCCCATCTCTCCTCTCCCCTGCCCTGTGACCTCCAGCTGCATTCTTCAGCCGGGCGCATCCAGTTGCAGGGTAGGAAAAGGGCACCGTGCTGCATTGCAGCCTGCAGAGATGTTTCCCTGCAGCCCTGAGCACCCTAGGAAAGAGCTGCACTCCCTTCCCTGCAGCCTGGCAGCATGCCTGCTTCCTTGGCCACAAAGCCAGACAAGCCAAGTGCTTCCCCAAGGGAAGATTTCATGGACAAAACACTTCCCACGTGCTTCCAGCCTCTGGGAGTGGCTGTTGCAGCCCTTGTTGTGCTGGCCCATGCCATGCAGCATGGCCAAGGCTCTGCCCAGCTGAAGGGAATCAGCCCAGGGCTCAGTCCCTGCCGCTTTTGTTGCTGCACAATCTCTCCCAGCTACTTGCTGTACTTTGAGCTGATGACAGTATGTCCCTTATCCACCTCCACCCTCTTCCCGAGAGGGATCTGGAGTGTCACTCTCTTTGCTCTTCTGCAGAACAGGGACCGGGGATGTGACACCATATGGGGTGTACACGTGGCACCCCATCAGTGCCTGCCTCAAAGCATCACCATCCCAGCAGCTGCCTGCTCACAGGCACCCCAAGCCAGAAAACCTCTCTGCGTCCTTCCACCCAAACCTAGGAAACTCAGGGCTGACCCACCAGCTCCCAGTGCCTCATTCACTGGAGAAGCAGCAGGAAGGACATGGAACTGAGATGCTCTGAGAAGGGACTGGACCAGCCCAAAGCATCCCCAGCTGGCTACAGCCTCACACCTGAGCTGTGGCATTAGTGAGAGCCTCACACCTGGCTCTTTATGTGCTGGGGAAGCCAGAAAGGGGAAAAAGTCAGCATCTCTGTGCCGGTGGAGGTTGCTAAGTGACGGCAGAGCTTGTTTCCATCCCGCTGCTGACAGCGTGCCTACGCTGCAAGGGAAGGAAGTGAGGAGTAAGGGATGTAAACATGAGTACATTGCCAAAACACTCGACAGAATCACCATTGCCAAACATATACATTAGCTGCATGTTTTGGCTGCCAGCAGAGGAATATTTACTACGTGTCAATTACTCCAGCCTTGGAGCGCTTTACCTGCAGAGGAGGATTTGCAGCACTCATGAATTTGTTGGTTTTCCAGCTGAAATTAATTTCCAGACCAAAGTTGTCAGGCTATCAGTAGCTGCAAGGACAGCTGCCATGAACTGAGATTTCATCCTTACATTGTTACTAATAGATGGCTTTTGTTTTTCCACCAGGATGTGGCGTTATGCAGCCTTTTGGAAGCACAACAGAAAGGCAGGACTGGACAAGGGAGGGATGAAGGCAGCCTTTGTATGAGCTCCTGGGGAGAAAAGGAGATGGTTTCAGTAAAATAAAGGGCACACACACACACAAACCTATGTCATTAAGATTATGCTGAGAATTGCAAACTAAGTTAAAAATAGAGTAAATGCAGCACTGCTGATCTAGTTGAGAAGTTTGCTAAGCTAGGTGGATAATAGATACCTTTCAAAACAGTGCTCATCACAGAGGAGCTTTAGAAACTGCATGGGGGCAGGCACACTGCAGCTCCAGCTTTAGCTATGTTTCTCCCCTGTGCTGTTCTGAACTCACCACAGAAGGAGAATACACTGGGGGAGTGACTGGGTGGCATAGAGGGCACCTAGCCAGGCTGCCAGCCTTTATCTGAGGCAGGGAGCAGGCCAGCCCTGCTCTCCTGGGCCTGGGAACCATCAAAAGCACTTATTAAAAAAAGCACCTACTCCCTCTGCGTAGATACAGGTTAGCCCAGGGAGAAAGTAGGGCACCTATCTGTCCCTCTGTGTGAGGGGGAACAAGGGAGTAAACATCAGAGAAGGGATCTGAGCAGAGTAGTTCCCAAAGTAGAACCTGCTGGCAAATAAAAATGGAAATACATCCCCAGCTGCTGATCAGAGGGAGGTGCTTGCTGGCACCACAGCTGCCATGGGGCACCCAGGGCACCAAGAGCCCCATCTCCTGCACTGGTGCAGTGCCAACATGGTCCCCACTGCTGCAGGGGCTGAGAGCCTCTGGGGAGATGCCTAAAGAGGCTACCTAGAACAGAGGCTGGACAGAGTGAAAGGAATAAAGCAGGGATTTATTCAATAGCCTTCACAGGACACACCTTGGGCAGTACAAGAGCCTGGCCAGGGCTACACCCAAGATGGACCCTGAGTCAGGAGTTCTCACACTTTTATCAGTTTTGGTGCATTTCCAGATTGGGGTTCATTGTCCAATTCCAGCTCCAGGTTCTGCAGTCCCACCCTCCCAGACTGCTCTCCTCAATTCTCTGCTGTTTGCACTTTTTGGGGCTGAAGCTGCAGCTTTGGTGTCCTTGGTTGTGGGGCTGGCAAAGGATTGTTGTGTGTGCCTGAGCTGTGAGGAGAGCTCGCTGACACTTTATATGAAATTCAGAGTTACAAACCAATGCAGTGCAGAACCTGGGAAATGTAAAAGCTAAAAGGCCTCACTTTCCATGGCCCCATGGAGCTGGGGAACTGCAAACTCTCAGGCTCACCCACCCTCTCCCTCTGCTTTTGAAGTGGCAGAGGCTTTCCCACAGATGGAGGAGAGCTGTCTCTTTCCAAGCAAGGAGGCTGATGAGGGGCAGCCCAAACCCTGTTAGGACAGGATGTGTGAACTGCAGAGCTGGCAGATGGCCCCGGCAGTAATGCTGAGACACAGATCCCTCCTGGAGCTACTTCTGATGCAGTTACCTCCCTGGGCTGTGGAAAGGTGGCTGGGGAGGGTTGGCTTTGGGAAAAAGCTGTCAGAAAGATGTCCTCTCTCAGGCTGCTAGTGGCAGAAAGGAACGTGGAGGAGGGTGGCCAGTTTGCACCTTGCTGTCTGCAAGCTGGTCACTGTTTGGCTTATTTTGGCACCAGCTGTTGCAGGGGAGAAAGACAACCCCCCCCCCAAAAAAGCTTCTGATGATTGGATCAGAACCTGCAGGTCAGCTGTGCTGTAACCAGCCAGGACATACAGGTCAGCTCTTGAACGAGCTGTCTGGGCAGGATTGGGGTGCTGTGGGAACACCCCAATGGTGTATTTCCCAATGGGTATTTTCTGGCTGCCCTGTCATCCTGCAGGAAGGTTGATCTGCACCAGCTGGGTGAGTGGGTTGAGGTGGCCAGGAACGTGAGCCCAGGGCTGGGTCCCTGCTGGCCCTGGGGAAGAAGGGTTCCAAGCTCGGGGGTTGCAGTTCAGTGGCAGTGGCTGGAGAGATTCAGAAGAGGGGAAATGTGAGAGGCAATCTGGGGAGGGTGAGTGGTGAGGGGGCAGTGGGGTTCAAGGGGCAGCTGCTTGCTCCCAGGACATGCCTTTGAAGTGACCCAGGGGTGTGGGTGCTTCAGAAATAAAGCCATAGCAAAGCACTACAGGCCTCAGAGCACCTCTGAACACTTTATTCTCACAGCTTGCAGCCCACCCACACACATCCACAAGAAGGCTTGGAGCAGGGCTGGGGCTCTGCAGATACCAGGAATGCTGGAGATGCAGGGAGAGGCACCATCAGAATAAAAGGAGCCGTGCTGAAGGGGAAGGAGAATAGGAGGGATGCTCTTCCCAAAGTGGGAAAGCAACGAGGACAGACCCAAACCCACAGTCCTGCCAGTCCCACAGCACCTTCCTCACCCCACCAGCCAAACTCTGCCCCTGGCGCTGTACAGGTGCTGCACCCCTTCCTCAGGAGCCACAACGCAGGAAGCACCTTTCTGTGCCAGTCCCATCCTTCCAGCAGGCCCAGGCCAGCCTTGGGCAGCAATGCCAGCCACAGCCAACCCATTGTGGGGCGACAACCCCCTCAGAAAACCAGCCCACTGTGCTGGAGCAGCCACAGAGCCCCTTCAGAGGATGTGGACGGCCTGCAGCACATTTGTCAGTGCGTATGAGCTGTCCCAGGGCTGTGCTGGCTGCAGAGCTCCCTCAGAGGATGTGCACAGCCTGCAGCATGTCTGCCAGTGCATATGAGCTGTCCCAGGGCCGCCCCGGCTGCCTCAGGGCCCCCTCCAGTGCCCGTGCCCTTGCCCCCAGCTCAGCAGGGCCGTGCCGACCCGCAGGGCCCGGCTGGCAGAACAGGATCTCGTTGACCTCGCCTTGGATGCGACGCGCGTAGAGCAGCGGGAAGACGTCCCTGAGGGTGGCCAGGACCGACTCCTTCAGCCGGGCGTCGCGGCACACCAGGTTGAGCACGAAGACTCCTGCAGCAGGGTGAGAGGGAGGGGGGTTCAGAGCAGCCTGTGTACCCCACCCCGCTCCCTGCCACCCTGATGAAAATGTCCCTGTGGTGCCCCTGGCCCCACTCCACGTCCCTACTACCCACGATCTGTTCTCAGGGAATGTCCTACACCTTCTGCTTCCAGAAAACTCCCTTGGATCCCCCTGGGAAGTCTCAGCCTGCCTGAGCTGCCAATGTTGCAGGTCACTCACTCCATTCTGCTGTCACAGTGCCCACTGCAACACCCAGATACAGGACCCACCAGGAGAAGGGGATGCCATGCAGCAATCCTGGCTGTAGCTGATGCCTTCAGTTTTAGCCTTTTAGCTTTTCCAGATTCTGTGCCACACTAGTGTGTAACTCTGAACTCCATATAAAGCGTCAGCGAGCTCTCCTCACAGCTCAGGCACACACAACAATCCTTTGCCAGCCACACAACCAAGGACACCAAAGCTGCAGCTTCAGCCCCAAAAAGTGCAAACAGCAGAGAATTGAGGAGAGCAATCTGGGAGGGTGGGACTGCAGAACCTGGAGCTGGAATTGGACAATGAACCCCAATCTGGAAATGGAGCAAAACTGATAAAAGTGTGAGAACTCCTGACTTGGGGTCCATCTTGGGTGTAGCCCTGGCCAGGCTCTTGCACTGCCCAAGGTGTGTCCTGTGAAGGCCTTTTAATAAATCCCTGCTTTATTCCTTTCACTCTGTCCAGCCTCTGTTCCAGGGAGCCTCTCCAGGCATCGTTTTTGGCAATTCCTCTGTGATGGAAAGACGTCTGGGAAACCCCTGAACTCCTGGATCAGAGGAACACCCAGCTGCCCTTCCTCTCCCCACCCCCAATCTTTAGGCATCACAGCCAGTATTCTCCAGGATGAGAAACGGTGGCACAGCCCCAACTCCACACAGAACTGTCTGGCCTGGCCACAGGGACATGGCCAGATGTCCCCTCCTACCTTCTGGCTTGAGGATGGTTTTAACTTTCTGCAGAAAGGGCTTCTCCACAAAGGCTGGGGGCGGGCAGCTCATCCCCACCGTGAGGTCTTTGCTGTCCACATCAAACATGATGGCATCATACTGGGCTGGTGCTGCAGGACAAAGCACAGACAGTTGGTATCCTATGGGACAGAGGTGAGCTACACACATGGGAAGGCCAAAGGTGGGATGGGGTCAAGACACCCCTTCTGCCACGTTATGGGTGTCTTCTCTGCTGGGGTTTCTCTTTACAAGCCCTTGGTGCTTGAGGGAAGCAACAAATCTCAGGTCCTCTGCAGAGGCTGGCAAGGACAGGCTGTGAGCTGCAGAGACCTGGTGCGGCTGGAGATCGTGACACACGGCAGGAGATGGGCAGCAAGAGGAGGCAGAAGTGCCCACGACTCCGCTACCCAGCACAGCACCCACCGGGCTGGATGAGACACCTGAAATACTCTGAGATGGTACCTTCAGCTGCCAGCTTGGCCACGTAGTCGAGGCCATCGGAGACGTGCACTTGCATCCGGTCACCCTGGGAGAAACCGAACCAGCGCGTGGCCACTTCCAGCATGGAGGGGTCGATCTCCACCACAGCCACACGGGCCTGTGAGAAGTAATCGTGGACAAAGAGGGGCAGGCTGCCCCCGCCGAGCCCCACCACCAGCACTGCCAGCTCTCCTGCCAAGCGAGAGCACCCAGTGAGCCACCAGGATGCTGTAACGCCACTGCTCGTCCCACCCACCGTCCCCAAACCGCTTTGGGCCACCTTGGCCCAAATTGCCTTTCCCCAAGGGGCTGTGGTGTGGGGACACCTGCCCCCAGCACAGCCTCCCGCTGCTGGCCTCGTCACCTGGGAGGGCGTTGGGGCCCCCCAGCAGGCAGAGCCCCGCAACCATGGCCTTGTGGTGCTCACAGCACAGGTAGCTCTTGTCGATGGCTCCAGGTGGCTCAGTGGGGATGGGTTTCTTCTTGTCCTTCCTCCGCTTCTTCTGGCCTGAATAACAGGAGACAGCAGCCAGTAAGGCAAGGGGGGACATGGAGGTGCTTTCTGGGGACTAGCCACCCCCAGCCCTGTCCCAGCCATGGGCAAAAACACTCCCAGGGTTGCTCTGGGGCATGACAGGCAGGTCCCAGCAGGACTTCCACCTTCTTCCTGTATTGATCTCACTCTCTGTCACCCCAAAAAACCAGCCTTGGCCCCTGCCCCATGTACCTGGGAGAGGTGTGGGAGCCAAGAGCCGAGCCTCTGACTGCACCACGTTCCTGTTCTGGAGGAAGATGAGGCGGCGGAAGTAGCAGGTGCCATCTCCCTTCACATCCTCCACGACGAACTCCCCGCTCAGGGGGCTGCTGTCACAGTGCCGCACCGCCCGCACCCCGATGTCACCTCCCACAGACAGGAAGGGCACCTGCAGGGAGGACAGGGGCTGCTGTGAAAGGAGGAAAGGCTACAGGAAGACAGCTTGGCATTCTCACTGTCCTGACTGTGGCTACAGGGCCAGGAGGAAGCAGACACAACAGAGGAGCAGTGGGATGCCACAGGAGAGCTGGGGATCTGCACTAGATTCAGTCCCAACACAGGGAATACAGGGAGCAAACACAGCAAGATTTTTTTTGCAAGAGCTCAGATGTGTGGAGTTGGGGCAGGAAGGAGAAGACAGAAGGAACAGAAGTTAAAGGCAGGATTAAGATGGGGGGCTGGATGCTTCCAGGGTTTCAGGATCTCTACTTTTCTTGGGACACTGAGTTTTGGAGGGCAAGGACTTCACACTGAATCCTACCACACAAGCACCTCAAATCCTGCCCCCAAACACAGGCTGACAGCTGGAGGGAAAGCCAAGAGAAGCTGCTGCACCTGAAGCCCATCTCCTGCCCATCAAGGCATCCAGCTCACACCTTGCAGCTTGGTCTCCCTAGGAGCAGAGAGTTTCCCTGCTGGCAGGGAGCCAGCCCCACCCTGTTTTGGGAAGCCCAGCCAGGAGGGGCGGGCAGTGGGGGCTCACCTGCTGCCGGTCAGGGAGGCCCGGCGGGGCCAGCTCCATCACCTTCCCCGACAGCTCTGCCTGGATGCCAGCCATGCCCTCGTAGTGCTGCTCCCTGTGCAGGGCCACCGTGACCAGGCGCCCGAAGCCAGCGCTGGCCGCCAGCTGCCTCCGCCCTTCCTCCGTCCCAAAGAGCCACTCGGTTTCTCTGCCCTGTGGGACTGCACAAGGGGCTGCCGTCAGCCCGAGCTGCTCCTGGCTCTCGAGCCTCCATGGGAGGAGCCACAGAGAATGGCAAGACATTTAAGGGAGGTACCACTGCTTGGCTACAGCCGTGCACTGAGACCATCAAAGAGAGCCAGGATCTCCCCCGTTTTGGGCAGGCTCATGCAAGAAGCTGGAAAAGCCACATCTCATTGGAAAGGGGTGTCCAACAGGCTCCTGATCAGTCTCCAGGCTGTGCTAAGCCCCAGCTTTGCAGACATGCAGGGAGGGAGCGGCGCTGCTGGCAGAGGCCGACACATCTCTGTGGGTGCAGCCCCAGCAGCCTGGCCCTGCAAACCAGGACAGCCAGCCAGAGCAGCAATGTGCTAACTCAGCTGTCACCAGCATCCAGGCAGGAATCACCACCCTGGAGGTGGGGCAGGCAGTGTCCCTCTGCCCAACAAGCTCTGTGCCAGATCTCTGCTTGCACTGCCAGGCAAGCACATATCCCACCGCTATGCCAGGACTAAAACATCAACCCAGCCCCACACAGGTGGGTTAGTTCCCTCTCCAGCCCCAGACTTAACAGGCCCTGAAGGGCTGGCTGTTTTGCAGCTCCTATCTGACTGCAGCCTGTACTCACTGATGAAGATGGCAAAGTGATTGTCCCGGGAAGGTTTCACCGAGGGGCTGTCGACCACGTGCAGCGTGTAGCGAGGCTTCCCGCTCTCTTTGTCACACAGATCCAAGGAAACCTGTTCCCTGCAGGGGGTTTTGCTGATCTGGCTGCAGAGCAGGGCATAATGCTGCCTGTCCTTCACTGCTGCCACCAGCCGCTCTGTGCTCTCCACCCGCATTGGCTTGTCCTGCTCCTCAGGGCAGATCTCCAGGATCTGTGCTGCTGAGCCAGGGATCTTCCTGAACTTTGTCATGACATACACGAACACCGGCAGGACAAACTGCTGCTTGTCCCCACTGCTGGCCACCTGGTGGACACGCACGACCCAGCCTTCCTGGGAGAAGTATTCCACAGCTTTCTTCAGCACGTGGCCTTGAGCCAAGGAGACGCAGAGGTAACGCCCTCCCACTTGCAGGACCCGGCTGATCTCAGCAAACATCTGGTCCACCTTGGCTAAAGTGGCCTCCTCTTCATCGGTCAGGAGGGCATCCAGCGTGCCTTTGTCCAGGACCACTTGGAAGTGGGCATCAGGGAATTCCATCTGGAGCATGTCCATCAGCAGGTAGCTCATCCTCGGCCGCGTGCCGGCGCTGCGCTCGCCCATCTGGCGGATCACGGCGTCGCTGACGTCGATGTTGACGATGTCCTCGCACAGCCCCGTGTCGTACATCTGCTCACTCAGCTCTGAGTTGCCACAGCCCACCACGAGAACCTGGACAGTACAACAAGAGCAGCGTGATGGTGAGAACACCCTAGAAATGCCATCCCTCCCCGTTTTAGGAACAAATAGCAGAGGTGGCTAGGAGCCCTCTGTGAAACCCACCCCCTCAGGCTCTGCAAATTCACTCTCTGTGGCCTAAGATAACATGTCCACAGAGGAAGGTCCCACGGGCAGAGGAGAGATACATCTGCTGTATGTTTTTTGAGAATGACCCCGGTGTTTTAACCCCCACAGCTCCCCAGACCAGGGCCACCCTCGGGCCTCTCCTGTCCTCTTGCTAAGGCACACCGGGGGCTTCACATCACCTGTGTCAGCCTTTGCACACAGAACCAACTAGATTGGAAAAAACCTCTGAGAACAGGGAGTCCAAGCTATGAACAAACTCCACCATGCCAACCAGACCACGGCACTGAGTGCCACATCCCATCTTTCCTTGATCATCTCCAGGGACGGTGACTCCACCACCTTTCTCTAGCCAGTCCATTCCAATATCTAAGCGCCCTTTCTCTGAAGAAATGAATCCTCCGAATGTCGACCCTCAACCTTCCCTGGTGCAGTTTAAAGACTATCTTTTCATCATACTGCTGGTTGCCTGGCAGAAGAAGCCAACCCCCGGCTGGCTACAACAGCGATAGGCTCACTCCTGAGCCCCCTCTTCTCCAGGCTAAACAACCTCACAGCTCGCCGCCCAGGAGGGGACACAGCGCTGGCCACCAGCCTGGCCTCACCTTATCGCGGGGCCGCACATACTTGTGCAGAACGGGGCAGAGCTCCGGGAAGGCCCCGTACCACTCGAAGGGCCGCTGCCCGCGCTGGCGGAAGAAGCGATCCCAGTAGCGTGCGGAGCCGAACTCGGCGGGACTGCGGGGCAGCAGCTCCATGGCTGCCTGGGCCCCGTGTCCCGTTCCCCGTGTCCCGTGTCCCTGTCCCCTCTCCCCGCTCCCGCCGCGGCCCCACGTGGCCCCCGTGCTGACCGCTTCCGGCTGCGCGGCACGGCAAACCGGCCCCCCATTGGCTGCCTCTTCCACGGCCCCTCCCCATTGGCTGCCTCTTCTGCGGCCGCCCCCCATTGGCTGCCTCCT
>CM031864.1:30690352-30707225 GCA_018697195.1 Certhia americana | reverse complement strand
CCCCATTGGCTGCCTCTTCTGCGGCCGCCCCCCATTGGCTGCCTCCTCCACGGCCCGCTCCCCATTGGCCGGTGGCTCCGCGCGGCCCCGCGCTGCGGTCCCGGCGCGCCCCCGCCCGGCTCCTGTCCCGGTCCCGGTCCCGGTCCCGGTCCCGGTGCGAAGCCGCCCCCAAATCCCAACCGCGCAGCTTTGACAGCCCACAGGCGCTGGGCTCTGCGGCACTACTGCAGCAACAAAACGAGCGGAGGAGGCAGCGGCGGGTTTAAAAGGAGCAGCTTTAATGGCATCCCGCAGCACAGGGAGTCTCTGCCGGGGCTGCCTGTGACATGCACAACACCCGCCCGGGTGAGCTCCATAGGTCCTTCCCGACCCCAACAACTCCCTGTGGGTGTGTGAGCCACACGGTTGTGTGGTTGTGTGAGCTAGCTGGGAGCGGGGCGGGGCTCTGTCGAGTCGCTCTGAAGGAAGAAGGCGGAGAGCTCGCTCAGCGCCCGGTACCGGTGGGAGATGGAGTTCTTCACCGCCTTGGGCATTTCAGCGTAGCTGCAGCGCAGAGACACCACAAGTGTCAGGGGCTGAGACACTGCAGCACATCCCCCGAGCACCGAGAGCTCCCCCTCTGCCTCCCCTGCTCGGTGGGGCGTCTGCAGTGACACAACCTCTGACCCGGGGGGTTCTCATCACCCGTGGTGTTCTGATTCAGGAGGACATTTCTCCCCGATGCCCTTCCTCACATTGTGCAAGTTCCTCTGGACACCCTTGACCGAGGTTTGCCTTAAGAGCTGCAGGTAAAACCCCACTTACGTCTGGTTGTAGCCCTCTGGCTGAAAGCAGGGATCCCAGCCAAAATCCCGAGGGCCTCTGGGCTCCACTATCAGCCCCTGCCAAGAGGAAGCACAACAAACCTTTAAAGACTGAACTTCCCTCCATTTCAAAC
Source organism: Certhia americana (assembly GCA_018697195.1). Lineage (NCBI taxonomy): Eukaryota > Metazoa > Chordata > Aves > Passeriformes > Certhiidae > Certhia > Certhia americana. The sequence continues at coordinate 30,706,288 of CM031864.1, read as the reverse complement.
ACAGACTGAGACATGCAGTCACAGGCTCTACAGGGTGCTGTCCCCACTCCCAGCTCCTCCCCAAGCCGTTACCAAAACTCGCAGCTCCAAACTCACGCTGCCCTATGCTGACAGTGCTTTGAGCTCTCCAAATAACAGAGCTAAGAACTGTACCTGAATACAGCCCTGTCAGAGGGGGCTGGGGGACTGAGCAGGCTGAGTGCAGAGCTCAGCAAGCACCACTGAACAAAGGGCTGCACCCTCAGCACCCACCTCCCACTGGCTGCGCTCTCCCTAAGCCTGTTCCCAGCATTCAGTGACCCACAGACCACCAAAATTGTCCTCAGCAGAGCCAGTGCTGCTGTGAAAGCACACCACAGCCCCCCTCCCTGAGCAGGTTGCCTTCTCAGGCACACCCCACCTACTTGGGTCCGGCCTTTGAAGAGCCTCACTGGCTCCTCGGGGTTCCCGCTGCTGAAGGCGAAGGTGCAGAGCGCGTAGGCAGACTTGTCCTCAAAACCAGCCAGCAGCTTGTACAGGCCTGAGGGACACAGAAGGGACCCTGGAGCTGCTGCTGCTGCTCCCTGGGAGCACAGCACACCCACCCAGGCACCGAGGGGTGGAGGGAGTGTTCCTCATGGCGTTCCCAACCATCACAGGAGGTGAGAAAGCTCAGGATGTCCTTGGCACAATCCCTGCTGTGAGTGAAGCCAGAGCCTCAGATCACATCTCCAGAGCCCTGCTATGAATTTGGGAGAGGAAGCAACTGAGCGTGCAGCACCAGGGAGGACTGAAACCCCCAGTGATTGAAGGTGATTAATGCTCATATTAATAAGACCAGCAGAGGATTTGCAGTCACACTCTGAACTGTGGGATCGAGGCACAGCAAGGATGGGGAGCATTAGTGGAGAGGGGTTTGCCCTGAAGCCACAGGGAGCAGGAGGTCTTCTAATTCCCACTGAGGATGCTCTCACGAGCCTTGCCACCAGCCTGCAGAGGCAGGAGTATGGGAATCCAAAGATGAAACTACTGAGAAAGAAAACATCCCAGGAAGGAGGGCACGGCACAGGCTTGAGGAACATATTGGTTCCCCCAGCATGGGCAGGGAGCCACTTCAGGGGCAAAGGAGTGGGTTACACACAGAGCAGCAACGTGAGGGCAGTACCTTCTGGCTTGAGTTTCTCCAGGAACCATTTTCTGAAATGGAAGGAAAGAGGGAAGACCAATTTTTGCTATTATCTCTCAGAAAGAAAGGCATCCTTGTGACACTTGCTTACATTTTCATAGGCCTTTGAATCCCTGTCAGTGTTCTGTAAGATCACTCATTCTGGACTATTTACCAGGAATGACAGATCTATCTCTTAAGCTGAAGGGGACGCAGTGAAAACAGCTGTGGGGTATTTAATTTACTGCATCCTAGGGTCCATATAAATAAGTAATAACTCTGTTATCTTCTGGATTAAAGCTGTCCCTACGAGGACCTCTGGGGCACTCTGAAAGGCTTGGTGCCTTCATTGCACAGAGCCTGCTCTTTGGACAGGTTCCCAAGCTGCCAAAACAGGCACCACACACTGGAAAGCAGAGCCAACCACCCAGGTCTGTCTCTCCATTCCTGCTCTGTGACTTACAGCAGGGCTCAAGGAGTCCAGCCCAGCCCCTGGGGTGCAGGATGAAGAGCAGCAATTCCCTACCTCCCTGACCCCAGTGCTCCTGGAGTGGGAGCCCACCCCGCCAGCCTGTGCTCCTAACCCCGGCACATGAAAGGGGAAACAGCCTCCCTGCTACTTACATGTAGGGTCCTGGAAGACCCCCCAGGGCATTGAAGCACAAGCAGGTGTCCTCTACTATAACAGGTCCCTGAACCTACAGGGACAGCCCAAGAGAAGAACATTAGACCTAAAGGAAGGCGCTGCCTCCAAACCCATCCCCTTGCTCTATCCCATCTTCATGTTTCCACTCGACCTCCCAGGCAGCACACACCAGACAGACACAACCAAACCCAAACTCTCCCCAGAGAGGTTGAAGAACAGCAGAGAAGGTTTCACATGGAGGAAAACGGGCAGAGCTGAACACTCCCTGCCATCCTGAGGATAAGGAAAGGGAAAGCCTGTGTTCCAGAGGCATGCCTGCATTCTTCTCCAGTCTCAGCCCCCACTTGGTTCTTTCAAGACACCCATCCCAGAGACAGCTCTGGAATATTCAGCAGACGCAAAACTTTGTCCTGCAGCCACCGGCCCTAGACTGAAGGAGCTTCCGTGTCCTGCCGCTGCTGGAGGGACACAGCATAAACCAGGGCGATGGCAGAGCAGCGAGGACAGCGAGGTTGGGCTGCCTGGGGCCCCTCCGCACCCATCCCGCCGGGAAAGGGGAAGGAGCGAGTCACCTGCCGGGCGGCTTCGCGACACTTCTGCACCGAGATCTCGTCCGGCTCCCCCTGGTACTCGGGCACTGCGGACACAGGGATGGAGCGCTGCTGAGCAGGCAGCGGACGGCACGAGTCGCCTCATCCCGGCCAGGCCCCGCCAACAACTCACGGTCAATTTTCTTCGCCACCAGGGTGTAGGGTGAGGAGTCCCCGAGGATCTGCGTGACCTGCGCAAGGAGAAGGGAGTGAAAAGGGAGGGATGGAGGCAAAGCCGCCGGCCGGGCCCGGCCCCGCCGCCCTCACCTCCTCCAGTTTCTTGGCGTTGCCTGTCACGAACACGACGCTCCGCCGCGCCGGCGCCGCCATGCTGAACGCGCGCGCGCCGCCCCTGCGCGCCCGGCCGCCAATAAGCACCCGCGGCGCCGCCGCGCCCCGCAGCGCTCGGCCAATGGGGAGCGTGCCCGCCCCGCAGCGTCCAGCCAATGGGGAGCGCGTCCGCCCGCGCCAGAGAGGCGGGAACTGCCGGAGCGCGGGCAGTCTCGCGAGAGGCGCGCGGGTTGCCATGGCAACCTTCCCCCCTCACGGCCCCGGCCCTTGTTTACAGCCCCGGCCCCCGCAGCCCGCGCTGGTGTTCCTGTACTAGAATCAGCTGGAGTCGGGGAATCGGGAAGGGGATTGCGCTGTAACCTCTGTTGCTGTTCAGTCTCCGAGCTCTGGCGCCTCAATGCACTCTCAGCAGGTTTTCTGTGTCGGAGCGATGATGTTGCGTGGTTGTTGGGTTTGCTGCTGGTGGTGCCTGTCACAACCAGAGCGTTCCCTTGGGAACATCTGTGTCCAGGACAACCCCAGGACTAAAAACCGATCGACACCCCATTCTAGCAGCTCAGGGCAGTGCACTGAGGGCTGGGGTTGTGGCAGCGTTCCCTGGCCTGCATCTCAGGCCAGGACCTGCTGGTAGCTGCAGCAAAGACTCCAGGCCTCGAGTCAGAAGTTCTGTCCGTGGGGCCGATGCAGAGCCCTGCAGATACAGGTCAGAGCAGAGTGTCCTGCCGTGGAGCCAGGCCCCTCCTCACTGCCAGACCTTGCCAAAGCTCCTGCTTTGCAAGGGGACTCCTCAGGAGGGATTCTTCCCCCCGGGCTGCCCAGCTGTCACAGCCAGGAGGCCTCTCAGCACCTGTGTCACATCCCTGCAGCCCCCCGTCCCTCCTCAGGCTCACACCAGCAATCCCGGGAGGAGGAATGCGCTGCTTTCGCCAGAAGGTGCCATTCCCCGTGCAAAAGAAATCACGTGGAAAACCAGCAGCTGATGGTCTGTCCTCTGCACAATGCAGGAATGGGTAAAACAGACCCAAAGCTTGGGTGAGGGAGTTGTTTTTCTTGTAGAATCTCCTTCATAACTTCTCCTAAGTGAAAACCAATCCCCAAGCATGCAGACACTGCTGAAAACAACAGCCTTTTCTGCCGACTGCAGTTCTCTCTGCCACCAGTCCAGGCTGCAACATAAAACCACAATACCAAAGGAGTATGTGGAGGACTGCTCTGTAGCACCCCAAGAGCAGACATTTCTAATGGTCTTTCCAGCCTTGGGGGGTGTAGGGGGGAAATCTATAAAACTTGCTCGGCAAATTCTATTCCTGCAATGTTTCTGACCAGGACTCCTGTGGCACCAAGGTTCTGCTGTGGGTGGCAGCAGCAGCAGCAAAGGAAAAAGGGAAGAAAGGCAGAGGAACTGGCAGGGCTCTGCAGCAGCAGGAGTGAATTAACTCGCTTTCCAGTTGGCAGGACATGGTACCAAACAGCTCAGCGAGATCTGCAGCCCCCCTGGAGACAGACACAGTCCCCCCTCACCCATCTTCACGATCCCTTGCAGGCAGAGTAGCCAAAGGCACAGGCAGGATGACTTTTGTCCCTTCCACTGAGTGCATGGGGTTAAAACCAGCCTATACTTCAGGAGGAAAAACCCAGCTTTGCCTTCCTGATTCCCACCTGGAGAGACCAGGTCTGGCAGAGGGGGAAAGCCCTGTTTATAATGCAGCTGGGCAAGGGAGCTTGAAATCACATCCAACCCTTCAGGCTGCCATGCTCACTCCTAATCCCCTTCTCTGTATGGGTGGAAACGTCCTGGGGGCAGGGTCAGAGGAGGAAACTAGGACAGGGCACTGGAAATTCCCTGGGGCACCATTTCCTCTCTCCAGAATGATTTCAAACGTGTGTTTAGCAGGACAACGCTTCTCTCATCAGAAAAGACCAAAACGAGAACCAGAAGAGCTTGACTCAGCTAAAGTGCCAGGCTCAGGGCTGGAAAGGAGAAGGCTCTCAAAAATAAAAGGGCTGACAGAAATGTCACCAGACTTGAGAGCAAGGCTGGGCACAGCTGGAAACACCACAGTCCATGGATTGAGGAGCTCAGCTCCTGTTGATTCCAGCACAGGGGACCCAGTGCCCATGTCTGGGAATAATCCCCACCCCACTGGATCACAAGGAAGCAAAATCAGCTACCTCATGGGGAAGGGCTCTGAATATGAACTGGGCTTGTTCACTGTGGATGGGTGTCAGGAGAATTGTTCTCCAGCTGTGTCTTTATATAATCCTACTGCTTGCTGGGTTTTACACACATTTCTTACTTCTGGTTAAGAACACACAGAAACAGGGACTCCCAGCCCTCGGAGAGCCCCGAATGTCCTCCACAACTTAATGAAGACATGCAAAAACTCCACATGTACAGTCAAAAATAGGTTTACTGGAATGTCTTTAGTCACAGCTGTAAGCAGCAATACTGAAAACACTGAGCTTGTGCATTCCCATGGCAGGACCAGAAAGTGTTCTGGATTGTAAAACCTAATTTCATTTTTTCTCTTTTTTTTTTTTTTTTTTTCCTTGAACAAGAGAAAAACAACACCCTTGCAGTTGTCCTCAAAAGAATCAGTTCCCTATAATATATTGGTGTATTTCCCTTCAGACATTTATCTCCTCCTTTTCTCTGATTCAGAGTCCCCTCTGCCTTCCACAGCAGGCAGCTGCTCAAAACGTATTATTATTATTATTAATATTAATATTACAACTCAACCATATATACAGATAGACCGTAGGGGCAAGCAGCCAGCTCCAAACCAAAGACCCAGAATTCCACAAAACAGGCGGTTTGGGACCTGAATCTTGTGTTACATTAAAAAAAAAAAAAGAGTCTGACAGCAGGAACAGGTACTCGACTGGAACAGGGTTGTTTGGTAGTTCTCAAAACACTCCCTTAGAACTGGCTGCTTGCCACCACCTCCTGCTCCCAGGAGAAAAAGCAACTTCCAAGCTATATACAGATATCTGTCTTAAATTACACAGCAGTTTGGTGATCCCAGAGGCAGCTCCACAGAAGCCTCCAGCTGCCCTGTCAGGAACGGTACTTCAGGACTATGGGGACTGCAAAACACAAAGGAAACAGCTCTCACCACACCCCCATCCCTGCCAGGGAGTCCCCCCATTTCTGCAGTGACAAACACCCAGCAGCTGCGAGCAGAAGTGTATTCCCAGCCCCAAGCTAAAGCAATCTGTCTGCACACATGCTAGACAACATACCCTGCTACCTTCATCTCCTTCCAGCTTCCCAAAACTAAACCAGATGGGATTTTCCATCAGTCTCTCTCTCAACCCTGCTGCCAGCTTTGCCTCTCCCACTGCAGGCTGTGTGTTAGAAGGACAACAGGCCATGAGGGCTTTGCTGAAGGAACAAGAAGTTACAGAGCTGCCCCTGGACACCTCAGTGGGATAAAAACCCTCCAGAGCCAGTGGCACAGAAGAGCTGCACTATCATTCTGCAGGCAGAGGGATCCATTATTCCTGCCTGGAAGAAACTTGCTCTGGTCATTAAGAGCTGTTTGGTAAGAAAAGCAGTGACATCTCTGCTCTGGGGAGCTCCAGGAAAGGCAGAGAGCATGGGAGGGGACCTGTGGCAAAGCCCCAACAGCAACTTGATGGAAATTAAGCAGCTCATCAACTTTGGGGAAGAGCATTTGCAGGCTCATTGTGAGGTAGCTGATACATGTAGAGATTATTTCTGGAAGACATTTCTCAAACCTGAAACTTTTCCATGTACTCCCTTGGGATCAGTCAGTGCCAACCATGGCTCAGTACAAGGTTGGCAGGGCACTGCTGGCTTTCTTTGGTGACAGTCAGCAGGACTTGGTTAGAGCCTGCTCCTCTGTGTGCACCCTTAAGCCTTGCAGGAACACAGAAGGTTCTGCAGGCACCCCCTTATGGTGACAAGCCCATGGAGTGGCTCAGGTGCTGTCCCTCAGGGACAACAGCACCATGGTGTCACTGGCAGCACAGAGTGCCACCACTATGTCCGTGGCAGACATGGCTGGGGTGATGTGGTGCTACTCACCGATGATCACGAGCAGGAGAATCACCACCACCATTGCTATGATCGCCTTCATCTGCAAGAGGAGCACAAAGGCACCTTACTCAGGGTGCCAGGGGTAGCTGCTTCCACCTGAAAGGAGGCCTCTGCCTCCCAGCACGTTTTCAGCTAGGAAACAGAGCTTCTCCACCTCCTCCCAGGGGCAGGCAGGTCACCATCCTTCCACAACCCCAGCCCTGCCTGTTCCCCTCCTTGCTCACCTTACAGTCTCGCCACCACATCTGTCTCCGGAGATGCTTGGCTCTTTTGCTAAAAGCTGCTGCATTGTCTGATAAGCTGTCTATAAAAGGCAAGAAGAGAGTCAGTTCAGCAGTGTGCACACTGTCAGAGCACCCACTCACCTGTTCCAACCCCACTGAGTTCTATGCAATAAAAGACCCAAGCACACCATGATTCACCAAAGCCACAGCAGGGTCAATATGACACCCTTCACCAGAGGGCACAGACAAGTCCCACTGTGCTCCCTCTCTACTGGCTGCTCTCTGAGGACAGGAATCTGCTCTGCAAGCCACTGGACAGTGCCAGAAGACAGACCCAATCTACCTTTGCCTGAAGGACCAACTAGATCCCAGCACTCCAAACTAATGCCTCTGCACAGAGCAGAAGGTTAAGGTGGGGAGAGTCAGCAGCAAGTCAGATCTGCAGCCCAAGGCTGAGCAACACCACTCTCAGGAAGGACAGAAATGTAAGCCCAGGTCTGACATTAGGTGCTTTCAGAACTGAGCCCAGCAGCCAGGGAGCAGGCCAGCAGAGCTGTATTTGACACCACACCTGATTTGTCCTGCAGGTCGTCCAGCCGCTCACCCCTTTCAATCACCTTGGTGATGTTCTCCTGCATGACATCGATGACTTCATCCACCTGGTTCTGGACACTGGGGCAGAGCAAAGGCAGTGTCAGAGGCAGAAGTGAGCACCAGAGCTGCTCAGTGTGACAGGATCTGAGAGCTCACCCACAAAAATGAAAGGGCACAACAGCGGAAGGTTGATGGGATATAGAGAAAGTCGGAGGCAGGGCATTGCACGGGGTGGATCTCCAGCAATCCCAAGACGGGCAAGGAAGCACAAGGGGCTCAGAGAGAGCACTGGGAAGTCAGCAGAAGTGGGACACCCTCTCTAACATCTTTAACACACAAATGCAGTATGAAAAGGCATTTATTGCTGTTGGTGGGCACCTCTGCTAAAGAAGAGCTCACAAAGGGGAAAGAAGAAATATAAAAACCACATCTTATCTTTCTGCATTTCGTAGGACTCCACATCACACCTTTGCTCAATAACTTAGGATGAAATTAAATCAGTTCCCTCCTCCAGGAACTGAACTGCTAAATTAAACCTACTCTGCCAGGGACATCAAGAGGATAGCAAAGAAATGGTTGATATGAGCTAAACCCAGTTATAATTCATCTTCTCATAGGTTACACAACTCTGTGGGTAGCCTCCAGTGAACAGTACCCTAAATCACACCCGTAGGGTTATTAAAAATGCATTTATTCACAACCAAAAAAAAAAAAAAAGCTACACTGGCAAGAGAGGAAAATTTTCCTGGTGGAAAAGTACTGCTCCGTTCTGGTTTGTATTTTGGAGCTAATACACGTTTATTTTCCTGGAGATAGAAATGAGGATTTTCTTGAGGCCCGGGGGATAACAATACATTGCTTGAGACATAGCGTTCCCAGAAAGGCAACAGCAGGATCTGGGAAGCAACAAAACAGAAATAGCTCCAAGGAGAAACAGTGTATCCTCCCCCATGGCCACAAATCTAGGGCCAAGACAGACTCAAGGCCAGTCAAGGGGGGCACTGCAGAACCATCAACTGGGCTCTGTCCTCACCACCATGCCTCTAATTAATTAATTAATTAATTAGAGACATAGGTTCACACTGACCTGTTTCTCCTATCAGCTATGTGCCTCTCACCAGGCAGACACCTGTGCTGATGAGGAGCAGCTGCAACCAGCAATAGTGGTCACATCACTTGCTCACATTTACATCCTGTTCCAAACACAGGTGAGAATAGTCATTAAAAGGCATTTTTCTCCCCAGAAAGCTCTAGGAAGAGTTTCACATCTCTAAATATGAAGGGGTTTCCCATCTTGGCTTTTCAGGTTGAGCTCTCCCACCACCACTGCACTGTGGCTTCCAGAGCTAGAAGAGCCAGGCAACTCCTCTGCAACCTGTGATAAGGCAAATGCTGGACTCCAGCAGCACAAGTAAAAATATGCTTTATTTAGGACAGCATAAGAAAGGAACCTGCCTTCTCTGCTGTCTCAGAGAGTCTGTGGGATGGGAGCAGCATCTCTCTGAACCCACCTACACCCTGTGGTGGCAGCTCCCGCCTTCCCCACTGTCAGGAGCTGCCTGCCAGGAGCTCCTTATCTGCAGGGAAGGGCACAGACAATCCCCAAAGACCTGTCAACAGGAACTGCCCCATGCCCAGGGGCCTGTTCTGACCCACTGTTTGTTTTACAAAGTCCGAGGCGAGCGGCAGAGCTGCCGCTGTTGGCAAAGCTCGGAGGTGGCAGACAGGAAACACACGGCAGTGCCCACCCCACACAGGACACACAGCCCCATGGCCCATCCCTGGGGCACTGGGTGACAAGCAGGCATGTCCTGCAAGGGGCTTTCCTTACCTTGGCACAACAAGTCCCAGCTTGGAGCTGCCAGCAATGCAGCTACAGCTTGGGGTGAGAGGAAAAGCACCAACAGCTGCTACCCCAGATGAGCCAACTTGGCAAAACCTCTAAGCCTCAGACATCAGCTTCACAGGCAGAAGTCTACATTTGCAGTATGTAAAGGTTTCTAAAATAATTTTCTGGCTTGCAAATAGAGAGATTTCCTCCCACAAAGATTTGTAACCAAGTGATCCTGGTACAACTAACAAGTGGGAGCACATAAAGTTACAGTGCATCTAGGAACATGCAGAGCAATGCAACCCCACCAGTGTAGGTCAGAGCCTGGAGGTGTGCTGCCAAAGTATAAAATTATATATATTTGTTGGAGGCAAACAGGCTGGTAACTTCAAGCTCCTGTGGTGGTTTAACAGCATGTGGGGGAGAGCTATGGAGCATAGACCCCTACTGCCCAAACTGCTTCTCAGCATCCTGTCTCTTCTTACTTGAGCTGCTGGCAAGATGCTAAGGGCCCTTGCTACCTGAGCAAACCCTGGGCAAGCTGTCAGCTTTCTCCAAGAGACCAAAACATTTCACAGATGGAGAACAGAGGCACAAAGAAATCAAGGCTTATAAACCTCCCCCAAATGTTGAGGTGTTGACTCCCATGGAAGACGGATGCATTTAGGTCACGTGGTTTGCCAGTCTGGGGGAAAAAACCCAACAAAACAACAAAGAACATGAAGGAAGAGGCCAAGCCAGGGAAATTCAGACCTCCACACAGCACCTTAACCAGATATTAAGCCAGTCCTTTCCTTCTGCTCTCTCCCACCCTTCATTGCTGCCTCTTCAAGAGGGGGCTGAAAAATGCTCAGCTTATGTATTAGCCCAGCAGGTTCAGAACAAATTCAAAAATTCCCACTAGTTTGGCATGCTTGAGGTAGGAAACTCGAGTCACATCAAGAAGAAAATATTTTCTTGTTTTATTTGGCAAGAGGGAATGAGTCCTCTAATACAAAGTCTATTTCCTGTTGGGGAGCTACAGGCTTTTGACACATACACTTCATGTGCTTTACTCCTGCCAAGCTCCTCCAAGAGAAATAAAGTGGAATAAATACCTGCCAGGAAAGGGAAAATGAAATATGAAATATGTCTCCCAAGACCTTCTTTCTTACTAACTCCTGCAAGTCTGATGCTTTTAACCAGGACATCAAGCATACACCATCAAAGCAATGAGATCCAATGGCACTCAGCTTGCTTTAGACTCCTCTTTTCTTGTGCTCTGCTGTTCCAGAGTGGGAGGAATAACATTTTTCATTAACTTTCCATTTTGGCCACACTGGGTTAGGTACTGAAGACCTGCCTGGGCTGGTCAGGGTGCTGGGTTAACAACAGTGCTGCATTGTCCAGACACTATAAACAGCCTGTGCACACACCATGGGATGTGCTGCCTGAGGCTGCTGCTTGTCTCCAAGCTGGCTGTTTGCAGCCAGCATGACACACTCCAGTTTTCCACCCCAGTGCTATTAACGGTGTGTATTTTGGTGCAAATTACACCCAAACACCCCTCGTTGTGGCAGCCACCCAGGGAAGAGGGAACAGGAGGAAGAGCCAAGGCAGATGGAGGGTACAGAGGCAGGAGGCCAGCACCGCACAGCACTCCTCAGCTCTCTGCAGAGAGCCCTGCTGCTCCCAACAACGGGGCAACAGTGCTGAACCTTGCCACAAAACCCTGGACTGAAGCTGCTGCTCAGTCACAGCTGGGAGGAAAACAGCAGTATATGCCTTCCTGAAGCCTTTGAAAGGATTATATCCAACAATGATACCTGTCAGTGTGCTCTTGGTATCACCTTCAGATGAAAGCCTGGACTGTGGTTGGGGTTCACTGCACAACCTGCAATGAGCCCAGGGAAGCTGCAGTCAGCTCTTGCCTCTAGAGTTCAAACCATTCCCCAAACCTTCCCCCTGCTGAGGGCCTGCAGCCCCAAAACAGCACAATGGGGGATTCACAGAGACCAAGAGGCTCCTGGGGAACCCCAGCACTGTGCTGAGCCTCAGCAGCAGCATGAACAAGAACCCTGAAAGCACAAACATCAGCAGTGAAGTTGAGTCAAACAGTGAAGAAAAGGGGCTGATTTTAGCAGAATTTTTGAAAAGATGGTCTGTGAGGAGAAGCTCCTTTTCCAAACAAAAAGAAATCCAGCTGGAAGATGAACATCCCCAGCTTCCCTTGAAAAGGCTCTCGTGCACACATTCAGCACTTCTTCCAAAGCCTCAAAGAAAAGGCAGAGAAAGATCAGCTCTCCCTTACCTGTTCCTTGTACCTTGGGGGAGAAGGAGAAAAGCCCTTTAAAAGCTGTGTTTCAGCTCCAGCCCACCCGGGGGATGGGAGCCCTCAAAGGGAGCCAACGGGGCCCCACATGGCCTCTCAACTACCAGAGAAGAGTCCACCCCAAGCAAGCAGCTTCCAGACACATCGGGACAAAGCTCAGCTTGAAGGGGACTGACACCTCCTCCTGTCACTGTTGCTGACTGTAACTCACCTCCTTCCCCTACAAGGTTTGCAGTGTTCCCCACAGCTGAGCTGGCCTTGAGGGTCTCTGCTGCCAAACTCCACCATCAGCCAATCCATCCCCCTTTCCTGCCAAGGACAACTAGGAAAACTTTCAAGTCTTGCCCCTCATGTTTAACATGTTCCACACCTTTGCTCCCATAATCCCATCACTTTTTCCTCTACCCAATCCTCCACCCATCTTCACACCTCGTTCTTCCAGCCCTGTACTGCCATGGCCTCTCTAGCTTTGCCCAGCTATGCCTCAGCTCTCCAAATGCTCAAATTCCTCCTTAAAATGTCTTTTCCTTAAAGTTCCTTCAGCAGCAACCCAATCCTTTCTTTGTTGAAACGAAGAAAACTGACTCCCTATGAGACCAGGCAATGATCCTTACAGCTCAAGGGCTGAACTGATCAGAAACTTCATAGTGATCTCCATGACAAGAAGTGAAGACTGCACGGTGTGTTTATTAAACAAAGCAATCAACATGTGATGAGAGCAGAAAATAAATTTTGTTTTGTAATAGATGCTCTAGATACTCCATGGATGTAGCCCTTTGATGGCCCAAGGGACATATTCTGTGCCACATCCACTATATCCAGGCAATCTCTGGCAATGGGCAAGCCTCATGTGTGGGCCATTAGTCACATCACACCTATGGACCCACCAGCTTCTGGCCAAATGCTCCTTTCCCTTTTCTTCCTTTTCACAGGTGCAGTGCCCTCCTCCACCTGAGCCACTGCTCCCTTCTGCCAGGCTGAGACAGTGGGAAGAGAAGAGCTCCTGTTTTCTCCCACCAGCAGGGAGCACAGCAGCCCCTGTCGGTGCTGTCCAGCAGAGGAGGATGAAGGGAGAGACACTACTCCATCTCTGCCTTTCTGTGGAGGTGAGACCCCACTCAAAAACCCAATTCTCAGCTTTCTCATTCATTCCAGATCATGCCCTAGAAGGGAGGCTCTATCCACACTGGCTTACTCTCAAGAGCAGTTCCTCTCTGCTAAGAGTATCCTCACACTCTGGAGGAAACAGAGGTGCCCTGAAAACTCAGGGGGCAAACAACTTCCCTCTGCCTCTTGTGCAACTCAAGTGCCCTTCACTCCTCAAGATAACAAACACAGCCTGATGCTGATGGTGGCAATGAGTCATCCCAGAGCTGTGCTGGCTTCCTCCTGGCATAGAAAAAATCCCTAACCAAGAGCAACACTCAGGTTTCAAACATGACCCAGTCTGAACAATGCCCACATTCCCCACACACATCTCTGTCCTGGCTCCACAGAGATCAGCAAAGGAACAGGGCAACACAGACCAGGGGGCTGTGGGTATCCCCCAACTTTTGATTTGAGTACCACCACCACATCCTTCACAGGAAAAACTGGCGCCCTGAACAAGCATCATCATCCAGGAAATGACTCGATGGGAGAAGGATGCAGAGTATTCACTCCTTCCTTCTTGCCCCACTCCTCCTCCAGCTGCAATGGTTTCCTGTTTTCCAGCTGCTTTGACCCCAGTGAGTCACTGCTCATCTCCAGGGCACCTATATCAGCTTTTTATCTGGAGAAGAGGATGCCAGAGGAGCAGCTGCTGCCCAAAACCCATGGTCCTGGTGTGTTCCTGACCACTTACATTTTGGAAACATAAAGGATGAGGTAAAAAAGCCTCAGAATTTAAAAAGTGGTGCTAGGAAAGGTTAAAATTAAGAGTTAATGCTGTAGAGAAAGAGCCTCACAAAAGCATGGAACAGGTCACCACCAGAACACAGCAAGGGCTTCAGAAACTCCAATAAGCTACTGAGATGTAATCTTATCCCTTTACTTCTGTCAAAACACAACTTCTTGACAGGTTGCATCAAAGCTGAGATTTCTTTTAGCTGTGGATATGTGAGGCAGGCCAAGTCAGTTAGAAGAACACAAGCACAAGGAATGTTCATATGATGAGCTACACAAAAACACTCTGAAAAGACAGCAGCAGGAGCTCACAGTGCCAGAATAAATTATTCTCTCTGTGACACTAAGGAACAACAACTTACTGCCTGATCTTGTCATTCCTGGGTCCAAACCTGGGTCCAGAAGGCCCCCTCCTGCAGGCAGAAAAGAGCAATCAGGACAGAAAGCACAATAAAAACATGTTTTTAAACCAGACACAAAAGACACAGAGGAGAGAACCAACGCCTTGTGCACAGAGGATTGTTTTCATACCTCCTATCGGTCCCTCCCATGTCTTAGGATCCATGGGACATCTCATTCTTACAAAAAGTCACACCTATTAATTCATGCTCAAGGCCAAGGCTCTGGAAGAACATCCCAAGGGAATCAAAGGTTTTCATTCCCAAGCCCCCAGACTCAGAGCTGCAGGCAGGTATGACACTGCATTCCAACTCACAAGAAAAAATCTTCCTCTTCATCTGAGTCTTCCTCCAACAGGTTCCTCTGCAAACACAGAAAAATGCACTCATCAATAAGCAACCACCACCTCACACACACACATTTCCAACTCTTAGGATGCAATCATCATCCTCTGACTGCAGGAGGGCCCTTTCTGCTCAAGGGACAACCCCCAGCCCTGCACTCAAAAGCATCAGCATCACTCACAGCCACCCTGGGCTGGCCCATCCACAAGGGAAATCAGATCCACTCCGGTTTGGAAGAAGTGGTTTTTCCACCATCTGATGGCAGCAGGTGGAAGAGGGATGACCACAAGGGAACACATTGGCTTCCTTGGGCTGGAGGGCAGAGTGGTCTGGCAGCTCCTCTGCTTCACCCCAAAGGGTCCCCAGGGCTCCCCTTTGCTGATGCACTACACTCCATGACAGGACCCAAAACCTGATTTTCAAGAGCAACCCCACAATCCCACTGAAGCCTGAATGTTCTGGACAAAACCATTTCTCCTTAGGGTCAAAAACAACCAAGAAGGGGAGGTGACACACTAAAGGTGTGGGCCTGGGGACCCAGCAGATGGTCCTTGGGGTTCCAAGAGCTGCTGCTTTCCCCTGTTTAGATCTGCACTCCCACCTGCAGGCCTGATACCCTAATGTTGAAGCTTACCTATGTTTCCATCCTGTCACATTTGCTCAATCGACTCAAGCAAACCTGCAATAGTCCCAGCCACTGCTTCCCTCAAAGGGGGGGAGCAGTCTGTTCTTGGCAGCACGGGCTCCTGGTCTCGCTGACAGCTGTTGGGAGCTGCAGCAGCATTTCTCAGCCCAGCCTAAAGTGAGCTTCAGCACACCCCAAGATACCCTTTGTCCAAACCAGGCAACTGCTGGGAACTGTATTCAAAGCCTAAACTGTGAGGGGACCGTCGTGCCAGGAGAAAAAAAATCAGCTGTAAAAGCACAGGGTATCTTCACTCGAGTCCTTCAGCCAACGTGGGCAGCAGAGCCAGGCCAGGTCCCTGCGGAAGGGCAGGAGGCTGCAGAGCACCGGCAATTCCTGGCCATAGATTACAGCCTGAAGGAGCCGCAACAGGTTCCCCGAACAGCCGTACCGAGGCTGGTGTGACACACACGGAGCGGGGCTAGCCCCTCACTGACCGAATGGCGCTGTCACCGGGCCCCGCGGCCAAAGGCTGCGGCAGCACCAGGACACCCGGCCAAGGCACCCCTACCGTGGGCACCGAGCCCGGCCAGCCCACACTCAGCACCCCGGAGGAGCGGCACTCACCCGCTCGCTCTTCACCGAGCCCGTCACCTCGTCATCGTTCAGGTGCCGCTTGAATTTGGGAGGCATGGCCGGTCTGTGCCGCGAGGCTCCGTGCCCGGGGGAGAGAAGCCTGGAGGGGAGAGCAGGGAGCGCCCGGCAGGCCCAGGACGGGACCCGCCGCCCCCGCGCTCACCGGGCCGGGCCGGGCCGGGCCGGCGGGAAATGGCCGGTGCCGGAGAGTCCCGCTGACATCGACCGCACGGAGCTCCGCCCGCCGCACCGAGCGCCGAGCTACCGATGGCGGGCGGGCCGGGGGCGGAGACACGGACCGGGAGTGGGCGGGGGCGAGGCGGGGCGGCCGTGAGGCGAGGCGGGGCCGGGGCG
>CM031864.1:30609298-30686901 GCA_018697195.1 Certhia americana | reverse complement strand
GAGGCCCCCTTGTGATGCACTACACTCCAGACAGGACCAAAAAACCTGATTTTCACCCCCTAGAGCAACCCCACAATCCCACTGAAGCCGAAGTGTTCTGGACAAAACTCATTTCTCCTTAGGGTCAAAAACACCAAGAGGGAGGTGACACAATAAAGGTGTGGGCCTGGGACCCAGCAGATGGTCCTTGGGGTTCCAAGAGCTGCTGCTTTACCCTGTTTAGATCTGCACTCCCAAAAACAAAACAAATAAAACTGCAGGCCTGATACCCTAATGTTGAAGCTTCACCTTGTTTCCATCCTGTCCACATTTGCATCAATCGACTCAAGCAAACCTGCAATAGTCCAGCCACTGCTTCCCTCAAAGGGGGAGCAAAAAAATCTGTTCTGCAGCACGGGCTCCTGGTCTCCTCACCCCTCTCCACCTCTCCTTCCTTTCTTCCCGTGAGCTGACAGCTGTTGGGAAGCTCAGCAGCATTTCTCAGCCCAGCTAAAGTGAGCTTCAGCACACCCCAGATACCTTGTCCAAACAGCAACTGCTGGGAACTGTATTCAAAGCCTAAACTGTGAGGGGTCGTGTGCCAGGACGGACTTCCCCCAAAAAATCAGCTGTACAAGCCACAGGGTATCTTCACTCGAGTCCTTCAGCAAACGTGGCCAAGCAGAGGCCGGCAGGTCCCTGCGGAAGGGCAGGAGCTGCAGAGCACCGGCAATTCTGAGCCATAGCATTACAGCTGAAGGGACCGCAACAGGTTCCCCGAACAGCCGTACCGAGGTGGTGTGACACACACGGAGCTGCGGCTAGCCCCTCACTGACCGGACCGAATGGCGCTGTCACGGGCCCGCGGCCAAAGGCTCGGCAGCACCAGGACACCCGGGCCAAGTGCCACCCCTACCGTGGGCCACCGAGCCCGGCCAGCCCACACTCAGCACCCGGAGGAGCGGCACTCACCGCTCGCTCTTCACCTGAGCCCGTCACACTACGCATCGTTCAGTGCCGACTTGAATTTGGGAGGCATGGCGGTCTGTGCCGCGAGGCTCCCGGTGCCGAGGGGAGAGAAGCCTGGAGAGGGAGGCAGGGAGCGCCCGCAGGCCCAGGACGGGAACGCCTCCCCCGCGCTCACCGGGCGTGGCAGGGCGGGACGGCGGGAAATGGCCCCCCCCGGCCGGAGAGTCCCGAAGACATCGACCCGACACGGAGCTCCGCCCGCAGCCACCGAGCGCCGAGACTACAGAGCGGGCGGGCCGAGGGGCGGAGACACGGCCCGGGACGTGGGCGGGGGCGAGTCGGGGCGGCCGTGAGGCGAGCGGGGCCGGGCCGAGGCGGGGCGGGCTCGGGCGAGGCGAGGCGGGGCGGGCCGAGGCGAGGCGGGGAAGGCCGAGGCGAGAGGGGCCGGGCCGAGGCGGAGGCCGGGGCGGTCTCGATCAGGCTCGGCACGAGCGGCCACCTGTGGGCTGTGGGCTACGGCCCGGGCCCGCCCGCCTCACCCCTGGCACACGGCTGGGCCGGCGGCCAGGGGAGGTGGCGGGGCAGGTGCGGTGCCCCCCGCAGGCATCTGGAAGCTCCGGCTCGCCCGCCCCCGCGCCCCGACTCTCTTCCCTCTATAAATGCGGGCGCCGGTGCGCCGGCTCGCTCAGAGGGCGGCGACTGGGGCCATGTGGGGGTCTGGAGCTGCGCTGGGGTTCCGTGCGCCCTGGGCGGCGGCGGACACCGCCTTTCCTGCAGCCGCGCCCATGACAGCCCCCCCGGGTCACTGCCCACAAAAACCTACTCCTTTCACGGTGCCAGCCCCGTGGATGCCGCCTGCCGAGGGTGCGGCGGCTGCGCCGAGCTGCGCGCCGAGTTGGCCGCCCTCTCCGCCCGGCTGAGTCGGCTGGAGAGCCGGGAGCGGGGAGTGGGGGGCTCGGGGCCGCGGGGAGGCGAACCGGGGGGCGCACGGGACCCCCAGCAAGCGGCCGCCGCCCGCCTGGAGGCTGCGTACGGCGAGCTGCTGCGGACCAAGTCCCGGCTGGAGGAGGAGAAGGGGCGGCTGGAACGGGAGAAAGAGGAGCTGGGCAGGCGGCTGGAGAGCAGCGCTCAGGAGATCACCCGGCTGCGGGCCGCCCGCTGCCCCCCCGGCAGAGAGGGGCCCGGCCGGGACACGCTGCGTGCCCCCGCCAAGGGTAAGTGCCGGGGCCGGGACCCCTGAGCGTCCCTGCCGCCGGCTCCTCCTCTCTGGCCGCGTCCCTGTGCGGCCCCCGTGCTGTCACCCACTGCTGCCCCCCGCTCCTGGTGGGCTCAGCCTTGCTGGGAAGTCGCAGCCCATTGTCCCCAGCTCCCTCCGCGCCCCGCCTCATCCCATCGCCTGCCCCGCAGCTGAGGGGGGATCTAGGGTACCGTGCTAATACGGAGCGTTAGGAGTTTCGCCAAAGAGAAGGGTCACAGATGTGCCCTGCTGCAGTGGGAGGGGGCATGGGGCTCCCGCCCAAGGCATGGGTATTTCGGGGGTCAGCAGCCCGGCACGGAGCCCCCCGAGGGCGGCAGGAGCAGGCAGGCGGTGAGGGGGGCTGGCTTAGCCCCGCTCAGGCTGTGCCTCACCCCGCTGCAGCGCCGCGCTGGGAGCCGCAGCCCCTCAGCTACCAGGAGCTGCAGTCGGAGAGGATCGAGGTTCCCGTGTCCCGGCTGCTGGAGGAGACGGCGCTCGGCCGCCCGGGCAAGGAGGACTCAGGTACGGGCACGGCGGGCCGGCCCCACGTCCCGCTCCTCTCGAGGGGCTGGCGGTGACCCCTCTGTGTCCCGTCCTGTCCCCGAGCAGGCTGCGGCCAGCTGGTGTGGGTGGGAGAGCCCGTGGTGTTCGGCCGGGCGGATTCCATCGCGGGCAAGTACGGCGTGTGGATGAAGGACCCCGAGCCCGTGGCGCCCTTCACGCGGGACAACACCTGGCGTGTGGACACCGTGGGCACCGAGGTGCGCCAGCTCTTCCAGTACGAGGAGGCCGAGCAGCTGGCCCGGGGCTACCCCGCCAAGGTGCACATCCTGCCGCGGCCCCTGGAGAGCACGGGGGCCGTCATCTACCGCGGCGGGCTCTTCTTCCAGCCCCGCCATTCCCGCTCCGTGGCCCGCTACGACCTGCGGGGAGAGACCATCACGGCCGAGAGGGAGATCCCCGGCGCCGGCTACCACGGGCAGTATCCCTACTCCTGGGGGGGCTACACCGACATCGACCTGGCGGTGGATGAGACGGGGCTCTGGGTCATCTACAGCACTGAGAAGGCCCGGGGAGCCATCGTCCTCTCCAAGCTGGACCCCGAGACGCTGGAGATCCGTCGGACCTGGGAGACGAACATCCGCAAGCGGGGGGTGGCCAACTCCTTCCTCATCTGCGGCACGCTCTACACCGTCAGCAGCTACTCTGCGCCCAACGCCACCATCAACTTTGCCTACGACACTGCCACGGGCACCAGCCGGGCCCTCAGCATCCCCTTCGAGAACCGCTTTCGCTACCTCAGCATGCTGGACTACAACCCCGCCGAGCGGCAGCTCTTCGCCTGGGACAGCTTCAACATGGTCACCTACCCCGTCCGCCTGTCCCGGGTGTGAGCCGAGGCTGGCAGTGCACCGGCTCAGCCCCCGGGAGCCTCGTGCGTCCCTTGGCACCCTGCTTCCCTCCCCATTTCCCCCGGCGTGGCCGGGAGCACCACCTCACCCAGCCTGGGGTGGTGCTGGGGGCCGCACGCTGCCCAGCCACGTCCCATTGTGCTCAAGTGCAGCAGAGAGAGATGAAGCGCTGCTCCAGAGCCTGGCAGAGCCAGGGAAATGCCTCTCGCGAGCCTCGGTGGGTTTCGGATGGGTCACAGCAATACCCAGCCCTGAGCTGCTCCAGCACCCTCCCTGAGCACCCAGCCTGGCCACCCCAAATTTAGAGCAGGGAGGGCTCAGGCATGGTGAGGGCTGGGCAGAACAGGTGGTAGAAGGGCTGTGCAGGAGGATCCTGCCTTAAAATAAACGTTTTTCCCTAGCTGTGAGCAGCTATCCCCCCTGTGGGGTCAGGGTTTATTGTTTCCAGGCTCCAGTCCTGCAGAGCTCTCATGCAGAGATCCCACAAACTCCACTGGCATCCCACAAACTCCACTGGCATCCCACACTCGCAGTGCCCAGGGGCATCCTGGAGCTCAGCCACTTCCAAAAATCATCGAGTAGGCTCAAAAGCAGCAGAAAATACAGACACATTGCAAAGGCTTTGTTTTATTGAGGGGGGGAAAGAAAATGCAGCCAAGAGAGCAGGGGTGAGGAGTGTTGGCAGAGCATCTTGCAGCTGGGTGGCCTCTCGGTGCCCAGCCCTTCCAGCCATGTGCTTCAGCTTTACAGGACCTTCCGGGCCAGCAGCTCTCTCCACCCCAGCCCAAAACACGCTGTTTTGTCTATTTATTGTAGAGAGCTTGGAGGAGGAGCCTTCTTTTCCCCTCTGGCATTGGGGCAGCAGCAACCACATTGCTCAGGGGCTGCACGGGGGCCTGGCCCAATAAACATTGCCCAGCACCCCTGCTGCCTCACACCTTGTCTTTCCAAGCCTGTTTTCCAAGGAGTGTGGTGCATCTCTTGATGCACCTAGAGACTGAAGGTGCTGCTGGGGGGAGCTGTAAAGCCTTGAGCAGGAAGATGCCACGTTTTGGAATGTGGCAGCTTCTGACAGCAGTTGGTGTATTGGAGCAGTGGAAAAGGACAGAGAACACAGTGGGACACTTGTGATGATCAGCTACAGGGATTTTCAGTTACAGGGATTTTCAGTGAGATGCTTCACCCCATTGCAGTCCTGACACTAATGCTGTTGTCTTAAGTGTAGCACTGTAAATGTGCATATCACAACAAAGCATTTGGTTTATCCATCATCCCTGCGCTTTATTTTGGAAAAATACGTGATGGTTGTTAAAAATTGAGATGATATGTGTAAGATATGTTTGGTAAGCTGCAGGGTGGGCAGCAGGTGGGAGCCTAACACGATGAGGGAGGAGACTGAAAGACCCATTCCTGCTCTTGGGCAGGCGAATTTCACCTGAAATTTCACCTGAGCCAGGGCCAGCGAAGATGTCCTCGTGGCCAGTGATGTCACCAGGATCTGCAGCAAAGCTCAGCCCACGTGGGCCAGGAAAACATCACCCCTGTCACTGTCACACACGGATCTGGGTGAGGGCCGGGCTGGGGAGCCAAGCCAAGCAGGCAGCAGCCAGAGCCCAGCAAACTTGCCACCAAAGATGGCAGAAGGGCATTTCTGTCCCAAAGCGGGATGGGAGGCGAGGCTGGAGTCCCCCTTCACCCTGCAGCTCCCCGGGGGTGGGAGCCAAGCCCCGGGATGAAAAGCAGGGTTTGTGCAGAGCCCGGGGAGCAGCAGCACCTCGGTGAGCCCAGCCAGCCAGGGCAGACAGCTGCCACCCCTGCCGAGCCTTTTCAGGCTGGGAAGTCCATCTCGTAATTGACTGAGAAAATAAAGGAGGACAAGCCAATGTACACAGGATTTCCAGAGAGCTGGGCTGGAGCTGAACAGCGCTGAATACACTGCTTTACTTAACAGGCTTTGGGAAAACAAGCCCTCCCTGCCCACATCCCAGCAAGAAGCCAGCCTGAGCTCAGGGGGATTGCTGGATCTGGCCCCAGTCACATTTAACCCCCCCCTCTGGCGCTGCCCTGGAGAAAAGTTTGAATCTTTTCACAGCCTCAACATTATTAAGGAAAAAGAAATTGAATTCCCCAAACAAAATTGTTGCTAATTTCTGGCAGGTTCAGCACAATTATTTCTCATGACCAGAGTCCCAGAAAAGAGATTACACAGCAAATCCCACTCAAATTAAAAAAAAAAAAAAGTAAGAGCTACTCCAGTGTAAATAGCTAAGAGCAAGTTATCTGATGAAATGTCAAAAATATTCAATCAACCAGGCTCAATGACTGAAAGCTCCACCTGGCCTCAAAGGCAGCTGGCGTGGTTTGGGGTTTTGGAGAGGCACACATCAAACCCAGGTTATTTGGAGGCACAAAATGCCCAAGCATTTACTTTTAAGTAAACTTCTGCAGAAATACTCCCCTTGTTCCTCTCTGAGCACAAAATAGGCCAAAGCCTGGTACATTCCTACAGCCCACTGTGGGAAATTCCTCTGACTTCCAACGGCTTTATTACTACAGAATTTAACATTAATCCTTTCAGCAGCATTTCCTTAAAAATAGAACAGTCTGGTGAATAAGTTCCCATTTCTGGGGTCCTTTTAAGATGAAACAGGCTGAAGACAACCTCAAAGCAAGGAAACCTCACCACAACTCAGTTACTTTTATAGCATTACAGTTCTAAATAGAAGCAGCGTCCACATTGACTCAGTCCCCCATGGCCTTTTTTCCATTTACCACAGCTGTGCTCACACAGATGCTTATGAAAAAGGCGACTTGCCCTGAGTGTTACCTGCTCAGAGGTTCCTTCTGGCCACAGCTGCATTTGTGGATTCCAGTACTTTTTGATTTACTCTGTATTGCTGCAGTTTTACCTGGGCAGGAAAAGACTCCAGCTCCTCTGGTGGCCCGAAGCTGCTGCTTCCCGACCCATCCCAGGGTTGGCAGCAACACCTCTGTCCAAAGGTCAACCTCCCCAACTCCTAGCGGTGCCTGCAGAGCCACCCCAACACCGCTGGCTGCATCCTCCCTTTCCTCAGAGGTACAGAGCCAGCCAGCTTCTCTCCAGGCAGGAATTACTTCTCAGAGACCAAGACACCAAAGGCTCCTGGTGTTTGTGGGAAGCAAGTTCCCTCTGGTGGCCAGCTGAGTGGGTCCTGCCTGTCCTGAGCCCACAGCACAGGGCTCCCTGACCTCCTGCCTTTCCCCCAGTGCTGTCGATGCCTGGAGAGGCGGACCTGGAGCAGAGGCTGGACAGCGTTAAAGGAATAAAGCAGGGATTTGTTAAAAGGCCTTCACAGGTCACACCTTGGGCAGAACAAGAACCTGGCCAGGGCTACACCCAAGATGGAGCCCAAGTCAGGAGTTCTCACACTTTTATCAGTTTTGGTGCATTTCCAGCTTGGGGTTCATTGTCCAATTCCAGCTCCAGGTTCTGCAGTCCCACCCTCCCAGATTGCTCTCCTCAATTCTCTGCTGTTTGCACTTTTGGGGGCTGAAGCTGCAGCTTTGGTGTCCTTGGTTGTGGGGCTGGGAAAGGATTGTTGTGTGTGCCTGAGCTGTGAGGGGAGCTCGCTGACACTTTATTATGAAATTCAGAGTCACACACTAATGCAGTGCAGAACCTGGAAAATATGAAATCTAAAACTGAAGGCATCACTGTCACTCAGTGGCTGATGGGACAACCGGCCTCATCCCAGCTCCTGTCTGGCACAACCCCCAGCTCCACCAGCTGGGGATGGAATTCCCAGCAAACGCCCCCAGGCTCCTTCTGGGATGAGCTCCTTCCAGCCCTTAGCTGGAGAAAGGCTGGGAAAGGGCTGGGATACACAAAGGAGCTCCTGGGAGCCTTTTCCTTTGGGAGCCTTTCCCTGGGAACGCCGCTCGCCTCCTGCAGCAATCATGAGAGCAGCCAGGGGCTTTATTTAGAGAATACTTTATTAGTTTCTGTAATCAAACCCATGTAAATAAGACCGTACATATTTCATACAGTGCGTTACCCCTGTACAAATGGAAAAAAAATTAAGTTTAACATTTCTAGACCAATATGGCTGTTAATTTCTGTACAATGCCAACTCACACTACAAGTGGGATACTTTTTTCCAAAGTTGACATCACAGCTAGTTTCCAAAAATTCAAATTATATATATATTTATATAAAAAGATAACCAATAGCGATTCACTAGGCATCAATAGCAGCAACAGCCTTTCCAGCTTCTGCAGTCATTTGAACAAAATTATACACATTAGACTTTCAACTCTTCCTTCCAAAAAACGTAAAAAAAAAGAAAAAAAGTCCCAGAAAAAACCAGCAAATTCTGCTACTGATGTGGTACCTGGTGCTTTTTATTAGCTTTTTCAATCATTGTCTGGAAAAAAACCTCTAGAATAACATTATTAAAAACAGCTCCAGTATAGCACAGTCACTACTACATATCATAAGCAGGTACAGGATATCTTACATTCACGGAAGTATCATACAGTACTGTCCTACAGCTAGAATACTAGAGGATACAATTAAAAAGGCATTTATTTGACTTGATTCTACTTTCCAGCACACTGTGGGCAAGGAGGTGGTGCGACGCAGCTCTGATATAAAGAATGCACCTTGGAGATAAAACTCTCGTTAATCTGATAAGGTTTCTTTTACTCTCGTGGCACAGTTTAAGTGCTCGTTGCTGTGTTACAGACAGAAACTGGAAACCGTTTAGGGACCACTCGCATCATATAAAGACAGCTGGACAGGGGTGAACGGAACAAATCTGACTATTGATGCAACGAACCTTCAACTCCAGGGGTGAGAGCCACTGAGGGGGCAGCGGGTGGAGAGGACACAGGTGGCCAAGTAGCTTTTTCATATGGTGATCTAAATGCAGTAAATTGTCATCCAAGCAGCAGCAGCCAGCAAAGCACTGCCTTCAGAGGGAAATCCAACACTGCCAGTGTTACTCTGTGTTAGGTTAAACCTCGCGTGGCAAATACCTGGATCCCTCCGTTTATACAAGATAGAAGCTTCTTAATTCACTAAAAACTTAACACACATTACTTGGCCCAGCACCATCTTCAGATCTGCATGTTCTCATATTCATGGGCTTATAAAAAGATAAACAGCAGCTGAAGATCAGAGCCTGAAGAAAATAAGAGAAGTCACCATGTCAGCTAGGAAATGCCTCCCCACCGCTGCTCCTTCTCCGTGCTGTGGCTTTGGGAAGCAGGCGGGTGCGAGCCAAACGGGGAGCACACGTGGGGGACGTGGCACCCCAAAGCAGCCTTCATGCTGTTAGAGCAGAGCCCCGAGAGCCTGGGGGCTCAGCAGGACACACAGCAGCTGCCACCACAACTGCTGCTGGCTTCTGTGCCCTGAGGGGCTGCTCAGAGCCCGCCAGGGAGAGCAGGCTGCTCTTCATCCTTCGGGCCACCAATTGATGCTGCTGACACCTCGCCCACCCTCCCCTCTCCCCCGCTCCACGGGAACACAGCCTCTAAGATTTTGTTTCCTCGGTTTTGATTGCCTGAGGTTTGATTGGTCCAGTTCGAACAGGTTTCGGTGTGGCAGCAGGCGCGGGGGCGCTCTTCTCCTCGGCTTTGTCCTGGCAGACTCCTGGAGGGTCAGCGATGGCCTCGCTGGGTTTGCTCCCGTTCTCCTCCACTTTCGGGGCTTTGCCTCCAATGGGTTTGTTCTGCTGCTGCTGCTGCTCAGAAAAGAATCTCTGGGTGGACTGAAGGACCTCTGCTCTTTGCTTTGCCTTAAGAGAGGGAGGAAATAAGTTTACTGAAGAGAGGGCACTGGAAATGGAGATACTTCACAAGTATTTTCCATATGAAAGGGGAAGGACTGACCGTAGTGGCCAGACTCTCCTAGAAAGGCAGTGTCCATCCTGCTGCTTCCCTGATGTCACCACCTCTGACTGCTTGGCTCCTCAGCAGCAGTTTAGCATCATGCCTAGGCTTCCCTTGCTCTTCCTAATCCTTCCCCAAAAGAGGATCAGGGACAACAGCCTGAAGTATTACCTGACCTCTTCCCACGCCTCCACTATTGCAGAGCTGTACCAGTATGAACACTGCTGACAGCAGCTCAGGCTGCAGCTTCCCCTCAGCACAGGTCAGAAAGGAGCAGAGGCAACTGTGCCTGTCCCCGAGGGCCACTCAGCTGTCCCTGCTCCTGCTGTCCCCCCGGAGCACAGGGCCTCTCCCAGCAGCACAGTCTGAGCACCCCAGCTCCACCTATGGTTCTGGGCACGGTCTGAGCCTGTGGCTGGGATGGAAGTGAACCAGGGTCAGAACCGTGCTGTGTGTGAACTGAAGCTTGATTTGCTTCCTGCCCTGAGCAGGCTCTCATCCCAGCTGCCTGCCTGCCTTCCCTCCTCTGAATCCTACCAGCAACCCTGACCTGCACCTGTGGAATTCCCTCTGTGAACACAGCCCAGTTACAGTTTTGATACCGTGCAGATCAGACACTTCAGAGCAAGCACTTGGCTTTCCTGCCTAAACTCCAGAGACTCCATTAAGAGTTCAATCATTCAGAAGCAGAACAATAAAGCCCAGTGCAGTCAAACACCTTTTTATTTTAAATTAGAAAGAATATCTTAACACAAGAAAGCCCTACTACAATACAGGCACTAAGCCTCCATGTATCTCTCTGAGTATTTTCTGCTCGTTTTACAAAGAACAGGGTTGGGACACACACACACAACGGGGAGACAAAACAGCAAAAGTCTGGAACAAGAGGCCTTGGCTCTCAGACTTTGTAGCTGCTCCAAGTAACTCAGGCAGCAACAGAACAGAAAACAAACCTGTGAACTCTTGTTTGCAGGACTGCAGCAACAGCCTGATTTTACTGGAGCCAGATAGACCTGAAACCCTTTGCCCAAATTTCAGCCATCCCCTGAGGTTAAGGCTAGATGACTTGGTCACCAGTAACCAAGCAGCACAGAGTAACTCTCACAGCTCTCAGCAGTGTTTGCAGGAGATTAAAGACACCAGAGTTGTGTTAGTATTTGCTCTGACTGGCTACATTCAGTCCACAGAGCACACTCCTATTAAGCATCACCTGGTAAGCATCTCCAGGCTGCATAAAGTGGAGGTAGGAAATGGACCAACCAGCAGGAACTGAAGGGGTCATCAGTCCTCCCCCAGCCATGCATAACCAGAACAACACTCTCCTCCCTCTGACAGCTCAGTGCACAGGTTACAGGAACAGCAGCAGATGAAGGAGCCCCTAAGCACCACCTAATTCAAGCAACTTCTTTTCTCAGCCAGCAGGCTCAGTGTCCCTACACAGATGGCCCACACTGCAGCCTTGTCTTGGAAGAGTTTGCCTCAAACTGAAGGGTCCCAAAGTGCTGTAACAAGTTGGGGTGACTGTCATCACCTGCTACTGAAATGCAGCCCCCTCTTCTGCAGAGTGCAGCATTCTAGCCCCGAGAATTCACCACAGGCACTTCAAACCACAGGGAAAGGACTCTCCAGAGTCCTCAAGGAGTGAGGCCGGCTGGAACAGGAGGAGCTGGGGGTGAAAGGACAGCTAACAGCCAGGTGTGCAGCTTCACTGCTCATTCAAAGATAAGCAGGCTCCTGACACCTCACTTTGCCTTGGACAGCAGAGGCAGCTCCACAGCTGCTCACCACAAGAGCACTTCAGATGGGAAGCTCCCTATAAATAATATCTTAGTCTAAAATTCTTACTAAAAGCCACCAGGGCTTAGAGAATGTCTGTGTTCAGCTGTTAAGAGCCTGGCTGCTGGCTTGGGGGCCAGAGGCACTTTCAGAAGCCACGACCTGCAGACATATCCCTACCCTGGGAGCTGTCAGACTGAACTGCTGGTAACAGCACTGCTGTTCACATACTGACCTTCACATCTCGTTCAGCCTTCAGCGCAGCCTGGGCCTGAGTGCCTCTGGCTCCAGGTACTGATCCACAAGGACCTCTGGCCACACGTGGTAACTGAGGGTGGCTCATAAGGCCTGTGGTCATCTGAGACGGCATCTGACTATGCAGAACTACCGGCAGCCTCTGAACAGGCGCTGGGAAGGTGTTAGTAAATGGGGCTCTTACCAATGGAGGGAGCAGGTTAGGCTGAGAGAGGATCTAAGTGGGGGAAAAACAACAAAAAGAGACATTTCTCAATTAGAAAATTGCCAACTCGATTGCACGTTGGCATTATCTTCAAGGGGAAAAAGTTGCTACTCTGCTGTGAAATGAATGTCAAGAAACAGGCTTGAACTGCAAGAGCAAAACGGCCCTGCAGTGCTGCTGTGCTTGAAAACAGCACCACCAACTTCAACCCAGCTTGTGAGCAGGGAGAAGACCCTCACGAGGCAGTGGAGCAGTCACTGGTCAAAGGCAGCCTCAGGAAGGTGAGGCAGTTTCTGCCAGTGACAATCCAGAAATCAAATCTCAAGTCCTGCAGTCAAACACTCCAAATGCTAAAAGGAAGACAGAAATATCCCTTCTGTCTGACATACACGTTTTTTAGAGAGGCTACATTTCCCTAGCAGCCTGGCTCCAGTCACCTGCATCAGAGATGCACCACCCTTGTAAGCTGTGCTCCCTGGAATGCCAAAGCAAATCAACCCCTCTGCTTTCAGCCCTGCCTTGTATGGACTGTGTGACCTCAGAGATCCTCTCCAACCTGAACTGCTCCTTGGATACTTCAGAGCTGCAGATCTGCTTTGTCTTTACACGCGTAAGATATGCACTGGGACCCTTCTGAGACACGAGGCTTCTCCCCTTCCCCAAACAAATGACCTGTTTCTGCAGGACAAGGTGCATTACAGCTGCCTGGGGAAGCCACACCACCGTCTGTTCTGCATCATTCACAACTTGGATTAAATTCCTCAGCGTGCACAGAACTCAAAATTAAACACCACAAAATCAGCACTGCTCGTAAGCAAGATCAGAGAGGTAACTTTTTGCTTTGATCTTGAAATCAGGTTTCTTACGCCATTTCATTTTAAGGATTCCATTTTGTATCTCCCCACGATAAAGCCTGAGGAGACACAGTCGAGTCAGAGCCACCAGGTCACACAGAGGAGCAAATCTGTTTGGAGGAAGCCACCAATCACCTACCTGTGGTGCAAATTGTGCAGGAAAGGGCTGTGTCATTCTCACAGCTGCAGCTGCTGACTGGAACTGCTTCTGGTAGACAATGCTGTTCATTTTATTGGACTGATTGTTAGGACTTGTAGAACTGGCCCTAAAGGGAAGAACTCCAGTTAAAATCAACTGCTTTCATTTCAGAGGATGCTTCTGCCCACAGTTACAACTTAGCTAGAAACTCAGCACTGGAGGGGGGAAGAATGAACCTTCTGGAAAAGCTGGTGTGAAACTTTTTCTAAATAGAAGCTTCTATGTGCAGAAGAACTCAGAACTCAAAGAGAAAGCATCATCAGAAATATTTAGGCTATGAAGAGATTCCAGGGCATGTCTGTATGAAAGAGCCCTTTCCCCCCAAGTACTCATGACACACTGATGTTAGATTTGTGATGTTCGATGCACATGATATTGGATTTTCCATCCCTGCTACCTTATGTTCAGTCCTGCTCCTTTGCAGTCACTCTTTGCTCTCTCATGGCAAGTTCAGAGCTTGTCACAACAGGCAGTGAACATGCAGCTGCCTCTACTCTGACCTGTTGTCAAATGTTTCACAGCGCACTTGAACAGATTTCAAGAATTCACAGAAAATGCTCTCCTTGTTTTATTTGGGAATGTGACCCTTCACTAAAACTTCCAAGGTGTTGAATCACCACAAATTACATGAAGCTTGACTGATTATCTGGGGGAAGGGCAACAAGCAGCCCTCAAAGAGAAAAGAGTGAACAGAAAAAGAAGACAAAAGCAACAGCCTTCTTCAGGAAACAGAGCTTGCCTTGCAGAGAGCGTGGGCAAAATGAGCAGAGGGACACCAGTGGCGGGGCACACCAGCTAAGCTCCACACACCAGTATTTTGTAAGCTTAAAGGAGTCTGTTTTGTTTACTAATTTCACTTGTGAGCAGCTTGAAGACCTTGCAATAACACTTACTCCTCTAACAGAACTGTTGCCACAACTGCTGTGTAAGCCTTGAAGTGTTTTTTTTTAACTTTGAACACCACAATTCAGATAAACTGTCTGACACTTTCATCCCCAACTACATCTTTGCTGCCACTTCTTGGTTCATTTACCAAAAAAGCATTTTTCACCTTTTATTTCAGAGCTATTTCCTTCTGTGTAACTACAGCAGATGTGATGACCTACTGGAATGCTGCTCATGAGCTCAGATTAAGCCCTGTATCGTGGATCAGTGGCCCCTCACCTCATACCTTCCAGAAAAGGCTGCTCATGCATGACTAGGTACATTTTCTAGCTCTGGTTTTAAGGAATTTTGAGCTTTAGGGAGATTTACCGGAAGGGACTGGAGGTTGGGGTAGTACTCCTGCCAGTAACTGGGGGTGTTCCAGGTTTAACATCAATGCCACCTCCAAAGGCCTTCAGGTCCATTTCTGATATCTGAAAAACACAGTAATTGACATGTTAATTCTAATTAAAAGAATTACATTTGCTAAGCAGCTGTTAGCTTACCTCAATGAAAAGAGGTCACTTAAGTGGAGATGAAAGCCTGACTGCAGAACAGTCTCTTATAATTAGGACAGGCCCAGCACCACAAGCACCTCTGTGTACAATTTTCCTGCCCTATCTGGCACTTGCAGCAATGGCATGGGCTTTCTAACTTGGTCCTCCTGCATAATGACAGGGGGTTTGGGAGTCATTTCATCTATTTGGCCCTAAAAAAAAGAAAAAAGATGTGTTTTGGACTTGAGATCTCCTTATCCAAGACTCCCATCTCAGGTACCAAATGAAAATATTTAGAAATAATCCTGAAAAACACTGAGAAGAGGAATACCATCAAATAGTCCAGGTCTATAAAAATAAACAAACCCAAAGCACAGCAAAAATGGAGCTGTCATTCATGCAAAACCATCTCCAGACTAACTGGAGCAACGATTCTTGAATGCTATTTTGCAGAGACGCTCAACAGAATAAATTAAGTCTTTGGAACAGTGTATTTCCACACGTGGCCATGAAGCATAACGCCAACAATAAATCACTTAAAAATGAGAGGCTGTTTTAAGTTGACTTTCTTCAGCAGCAACACGATAGGAATCTTAGAGCAGGGCAGGAAAGTCATCTAAGGCCAGCATCCCTCTGCAGCTCTTCTCTCATTTTGTGCTGAAATGAGCCATCGTTTGCCAGGGACAACTGCAGCAAGGAACTTGCTGCTGCTTGCAAAATGGGCTCCTAACAACTGCAAAGCTGAAAAGATTTGGCCAGATCCCATGAAGCTGGAAAAGTGCACGGTGCAAAAGCCACTGTACACATTTCTGGGGGTGAGGAAATATAACCTTCATCTAAGTGTTCTGAAATTCTGGTTGCCATTTCTGTCCAGGATGTGGAATTAACACTCGAGATTTTTCTTATCGCAGCTGTAAATCAGCAGGACCGTGGGGTTATTTTATATCCCAAAGCACCCAACAATCTAGGCCAGAAGCTGCAGGGATTTCGGGTGCAGAGGTGGAAGGACCCTGCTGTTCCTGCCAGTCAGCTGAGCTGTGTCCATGTCCAGGGTGTCACCCACTGCTCACCTGGAAGCGGACTGCAACTGCCGAGTGCTGCACACTATCCGCAAATCCCCGGTGCCTGTAAAGCTGGGATTCCATCTAAGACAAGAGACCTTGTGATTGGAAGCCAGCTCCACACATCCCCTCATTAGCAATTACCTCAGCAGCTTCACATAAAGGAGAGGAGACAATTCCCCCAGGATATTCAAGTTCCTTGCACGGCTTTAGTGTTATTTCCTTACTGGACCTGTCACTCACTTTTCCTGAGCTGCAAGACCAGCCTTTTCTTTTTTCATTACAGAAACAGCCTGTCTTGCATACAATGCTACATTCTTAATATGCACCGTGCCTGTGCTACTCAGAAAGGCAGACCTCCAGCAGTAATGAAGAGTTGAATTCTGGCTTAAAGTCACAGCTGATACAGAGTCTACTGGCACCCCTAAAACTCCCCTTTTTGCACTGGAAACCCTTGAACCCAAAAAGCTTGCTCTGGTTTGAGTCCAGAAGCAAAGTAACCAACTCAAGCAGGCCCAGAATCAGCCACCAGCCCTGACAGAGTCTTGCTGTTCCCCTGCTGCTCTAACAACACCTCAGTACTGTTTTCCACATGGCTCCTACATGAAACCCCCTACTAGTCCATGATGTCACCAGGTATTCCTGCAGTGCAAATGGACAGCACCAAGTCAGCTACAAAACCTCAGCTAAATGCACAGACCCAGTCCCAAAGGCATTAACCCTGACTGGGGATTTTATCTTTTAAAGCTGAGGCAGATTTTTAAGCTGCAGGAAGTCAGCATGAGCTGCTGTGCTGGTTCTATAAAGCAGCAAACAGCTGTGCCTCACATCACTTTCTGTCCTGTGCTGTGGCAATGTTGTTACCTTTCCAGTTGCAGCAATCATGCTGTGCTGAGTTCCTGCTGGGATCAATCCTCTGAAAGGTTGGGTCACTTGGGCAGGTCTGCTCAGGTTTTGAGCCTGAGCTTGTGGTGGGGTGTGCTGTAGTGGTGGCTGGAGGGACTGGGGCAGGGCAATCAGTGGTTGTGCTGTGGATCCAAAGTTGGGCAGAGAAATCTGTGATCCTGGCAAAGGTACTGTCACCTGGAGAGAGAGAGAGAGAGCACAAAATCACCAGTAACAGAGACACAAAGGCCATTATGTCACTGTCATGACTAGCTCTATTTCAGCTTTATCCCAGGCAAATGGCTTAATGAGTTCATTTATTTAACCAGAGAGTTGCAAATAAATGAATTTATTGCTCAGTTTGCCTTTATAATCAGTTCTAATGGCATTTGGCTCTTTGCAGAAGCAAAGGTGTTTGAGATCTTCTACCTCCAACATGATTTCATTGCGTGACAGGGAAATTTAATTCAACTCAGAAAACAAAAGTAGAACAAAATAACCAGTTTGAGGGTGGGGGGACAGGACAGGACAGGCTTATTGGTTAACTTCAAATAATTCTAGTCATCAATGGACACCGGGATAAAAATCAGATTTTACTTCCCAGAGTTCCAACAAGCAGCAGTTTGAGCTTAAATACAATGTCAAAAATACACAGCCTGTCCCTTGCTTGCATTTACCACAAGTGCTGTGGGTTGAAAACAGCAGGGAGTGGTAGTGATAAACATGAAAATACAACAGCAGGAGTTACTGCATGGCTTGGTCTGACAATCCAAAATTGTATTCTGAGTGTGATGAGGGGAATGATTCGAGGCTCCCACAGGAGAAAGGCTGACTGAGATTAAAATTAGAGAGACAGCCAGAGCTGAACACATTGAAAGTACCAACTCTTCTAAAAGGTCCTTAGAACTGTGCTACATTTCCAACAGACATCTAATCTTTTACAATTCTTCTAGATTTCTGTCTTGGTGATTCTTCCTGAGTATGAGGTAGGCTATTATAATAAATCAATCCATCACAAGCTGTTTTTTGGAAGCCATTTCAATTACAAAAAACAAACCAGAAGATGGAAACCACTAGGCAGTAATCCTGTAAATATGACAGAATGCTTGCACAGAGCAATTTAGCAGTTCTTTCACAAAAGAATGCAAAAACCTTCAAATCAGTGGAGTTATTTTACTGACCTGGCTGTCCTGCAGGATCACCTGTTTACTGACTTCTCAGTTATTTTCTGTGAGCACTCCTGGGTTCCAGCTCAGTGAGAACTGGTACTAACAGATACTAAACGATACTAACAGTGAGGCTGCACTAAGCACCTGGAGTTTGCCCCCCCTCTCTCTCCACCACTCCTGACATCTGCTTCCATAAAGGCCATCATGTGCCTCAAGCAATTAGCAAAACAATGAAATATCTACCCCATCACTGAAAAACAAACTATTCAAGAGAAGAATGCCAGGGACAAATGATCAATATGAACTGCAGGCCATCCCAACTTCTGAGCCATTCAGTTTGTGCAGTGCTGCTGCTGCAGCCCTCCTTCACTATTAACATTCCAGTTTTATTTGGAAGAATTAAAGGCTGTCTGAGCCCTCCCCTCTATTCCCACCCCACAGACAACACCAACCACGACATGCTTTTAGGAAGAATACAATTCAGGAAATTTACCATGCCATAGTTTACCTGCTGGAGAGCACTGGGAGACTGTGCAGTGTTGTAGAAATTGCTCTGGCCAGGCTGCTGAACTTGCCCAGAGTAGAGATTTGAAGCCTGAGTGAGTGTAGCTCTGGCCTAGGAAGAGCAAGAGACACCATCCCATTAGGAACATTTGGGAGAGCAGCTCTCTGGTGCATCAACCAGTGCAGGAGAAACCCCAGCACGGGCAGCTGACCAACGTGAAGGTTTCACTTGGTGAAAAAGCTCTCATCTGCAGTTGGTTGAACAGCCCTTTATCACCATTAAGAGAAATTAAGCCTGAAGCTCTAATTAATGACAGGAGCCCTTGTGCTCCTTGTTATTGGGGGAATAAACCTTAATTCAGAGATTATGTTAATGTACATCTATTAAATTAAAAGAACATTCTCCTCCAAGTGTCTTAAGTTTCCTGCCAGCCAAGCTGAGCAAGACTTGATTTCCTGCAGCAGAAAGGTTTGCACTGTGGAGCCTTTCCTACCTGCAGGATGTGTGTATCAATCAGCTGGGAGCCTCCCAGTCCTGAAGCCTGCCCAAGCTGATGCTCGTACAGGATAGGAATAGGCTGAGTGTTGGAAGTCTGCTGGAATGCCAGGCTGGACTGTGCCTTAGCCAGCTCCTGGTGCTGCACTGCTGGGAAGTTGTGTAAGGCTGTGCCAGACAGAACCACTGGTGATGGCTGAGACAAACCACTCTGCATAAAAGCTTGCTGGGATCTGCAAGAGATTCAAGAGTCAATCATAAAAACTCTGACAGAGCTCAACAACGAGCCACCAAAAACGAACAGCACAGCTTCTATTCTTTAAACAGAATTATTAGCTCTATTGAACACATTTTCACCTGAGAAAGGTAGGGGTTTTTTGGGTTTTTAAATTTGTTTGGTTTGTTTTTTTTTTTTAATTTACTCTGCACACAATGAAATAACAGCTGCTACTGAAGGCCACAGGAAAGTACGATGAGCCTTCTTACTAAAATCTTAAATCACAATTAGATGGTCATGCTGCAATAATTCTTGGATAACTTAGCTGTAAGAGAGAAAAGCTGCCAGTTCTCAGTTCCTGTGCTACAAGGTAGGATGGGAAAGCTCCTGTGAGTAGCCCCACATAGTCATTAAGTGAGTGAACTGCTTTGTTCTCCTGACTCTGTCCCAGAGCTCCACAGACCAACTTCTAATACAGCCTAAATCACTGGATGCTGACCACGGGAGCTTCCAAATGAATGTTTGGTTTCAAAAGACCTCACAGCCTTTAATATTAACCAGACAGTCAATTCCTTAGTCAGCAGCATGGGGAAGCTGCAGTTTGTTTAAAGACCAAAGCCAGTACAGCAAAGCACCACAGACAGGTTTAGTCCATCACAAGTATTTATCTGAACATTCCCAGTAAGAACTTGGTGATTCTTCAGACTGAAGACTCAAGAAGTTTTAAATAAATGCTCCTCTCAAAGCTTTTAAGCTCAGAGGAGAGTGTTTTTGATGTAAAAGCACCATTTACTTTACTGGTGCTGGCTGTGTCTGAGCACAGCACTGGCTCTGTTCATCTGTTGGTCTGGTGGGGTTTGCTTGTGCCCACGCCTGGGTGAGCTTTGCTCTGGATCCTTCCTTCACTGCAAAACACTCTTACAGCCATCCTCTGAGCACTGGAAAGAGTCTTCCAGATTGGATGCAGAGGACTGACCTCACTGAACCCAAACTCTTTTTCACAGTTTTTTTTTTTTTAGCTCACTTTTAACTTTTGGCTGTCATATTTAAAACCAGTGATGTGTACATCTCCAAGCTTATGCTCCTCTGCACATTGTCTATGTGGGAGAAGCCCTCACACTGTTAGAAACTCCATTAATTCCATATTTGTGTGTGATCAGATTTTTTTAATCTGGACCACATGCCAGCCTGATTGTGTTTCTGCAATTAGCCAACTGTTTGCAACAGCTTTTGTCAGCTGTAGCAGGACAAGCAATATTTGGGCCCACAAAGGCAGCCAAGCACCAAAGTCAGGATGCAAATATGGTTAATTACACCTTCTGTGGCCTCAGCCTTCTACATTGCAACAAGGAGGTTTAACTACAGCCCATGCAAAACCCTCTAATTAACCTTCCAAGCAGCTTTCTCAAAGTGGGACTAACAATATTTGTCAGAATTACACTGCTGTGAAGCAGTTTTGATAGGAAGTGCAAGGAAGCTTTGAAAGGCTTACAGTGAAGTCTGTCTGGCTGTCAGTGCCATTGGAGAGGTACTGGTCTCACTGTTACCTTTTGCAGCAAACACAAAACATTCCAGAACATACCATGCAAGGAGGTTTTTACCACCTACGAGTTCAAACTGCAACTTCACAGTGTCTCAAGACTTCTGTTTTGGGCTGATTAGAAAAAACAACTTGCTGAACTAAAGCTTCTGTTCTGTTCTCATGATGGCTTCAGCTCTTTAGCCTGAGTTCCTACAGATACAACTGTCATGCATTATTTTCTAACACACAATTTGACAACTACACCTGTACAAGGCAGACAATCTGCATACAGAGCTCCCAGACAGAAGAGATTCTGGGGAAGGCAGGAAGATGAGGCAGCTATGGAGCACATAACAGGTCTGCAGGGAACCAAATTCAATAACTCCGACACTAAAATCCCAGAGAAATTTACATTTGCTACCTACCTGTAGGGTTGTAAGGAGGAATTGAACAGCTCTTGGGCTTGTGAAACAGCTGGTGCTGCTCCTAAACTCAGCTGAGCTTGATGCTGTCCTTGCAGAGGTGCATAGATGGGGATGGGGATCTGCTGAACTGAAGCAGGCTGCATGGAAGAAAAAAACCCCACTGAGTCAGAAAAGGTACAGTTAAACATGTACCAGGATTTGTACAGCATTATGGAAAGTAAATAAGAATGTCAAATCCAAAGGCTGCGTGACAAGCTAGTACTGCTGCTACTGTGAAAATTACTTTTTAGTTGTATTTTATACTTTTCCTCACAACCAACCAGCAGAAACTGAGTGAAAGATTCAGATCTGCATAGAAAATAACTGTCTGAGATTGCACAGTTTTGTATGACAGAAGTTGAGAAAGCCTGCACTCTCATGGCCACAGAAACAGCTCCCAGGAATAGGAATTTATATATTTGTGAGTGGAAGCTTGTTCTGTCAGCTTTCATGGCATCAAACCATCAAACACTGCCTGCATGCACCAGAACAGCAGAGGCAGGCATGACCTCATTTTTTGCAGTCTCTAGTCTCACTCTCCCCTGCCCCCATCAGATCATGAGTAAAACTTTAAAGGCAATGTGGACAGGGAGGGAAAAAGAGAGAATTAGGAAACCCCAAATACCTGAGAAAGTCCTGGCTGAAAGCCTTGCTGCTGGGCCAGAGAAGGTGGTGCCAAACGTGCGTGCTGGGTATTGAACAGATGACTTGTATCCATGTAAAATGCTGGGATTTGAGCTGTAGTACCTCAGGAAGAGCAATACAATTAGTACCCAATTCCCAACACCTCCCTGCTAGAAAGGTTTTCATGAAGAGTTAGAGATGCAGCTACTCCTTCCCACTGTAACAGCTACCAGAGAGCCTGAGAGGAGGAGCAGCACTGGAGAGCTGGGTGCTTCAAAAGCTTTGGTATCTTCTCCAATTCAACCCCAGAATCTATCAGTCTTGAACAGGTATCATTAATCACAAATAATTTGAGGGATGAACAACAGATTCAGGCAAGAAAATAAAGGCATTTGGGTGAAGGAAGGGTAAGAACTTGTCATACTGTCGTGTAATTTAACTAGATTGTTAAGGATTTTCCTTAAAGAAAAAATGTCACAACTCTTCACTACTGTAGCATTTTAAGAAAGGAATTAAAACTAAATCACTCCTGGTCTTAAATTACACTTTACAATTCTGCAACAGAAAATTGGTACTTAAGAGACTCAAACTTACTTTCTTCAACAAACTAACAAAGCACTACCTTGGTGCTTCCTGATAAAGCACTGTAGATTTAGAGTAAGACAATTAGTGTCTCTGAGTACAGAACACTTTCATCATTCTGTCTTTACTGCCGAGAAAAAAACAGAACCAAATTCAACTCTCCAGCTTTAAAATTAAAAAAAAAAAAAAAAAAAAAAAAAAAAAAAGCAGATGTGTGGCTTCTCAGGCACAAACACCATTACCTGCTGCAGACTGAGACACATAGACCTGGGGACTTTGCTGCTGCTGGGCAATGAGGGATGGCATGCAGCTCAGCTGGGAGAAGTGGCTGGCAGAAGCCAGGCTGCTTGTCTGCAACTGCTGGGGCTTCACTTTGCAGATATTAGGAGGGTCTGAGGTGCTTGCAGTCTTTGTACTCAGTGAAGAGGTTGTGTATGTTCCAGCTCCTAGGAGGAGAGAAGCAAAGGATGCATCAAATCTAAGATGTTTCAAAGCCTCATCATTCAGAGGTCAAAGTTTTGGGACAGCTCTGTAAGCACAGCCACAACTGGTAAAGAACACTGAAACCTCAGGTAGCTGTTTCCACCAACTCATGAAAAACATGGAGCCAATTCTGCTCAGCTCACTGTGGGAATTCTGCAGCCCTGATCCATCTCCCTCCTCAGGCACAGGGGCACACAGAGGTACTGAAGGAGGCAGCCTGGTCAGGTATGCAACAAAACATTGCAAGCTACAGTGGCTGTGTCTCTCGTGGAGATATATTTTAATATTCCACGGCATGAAGATTTAACCAGATTTAGCATCTTTTTTTTTTTTTGCTGCCAAGAACCAAGGTGACAACCAGCACTGTTTGTGAAGAGCAGTTGGATATTTGCTCTGCCTTCTGCAAATAGGTCTTGGTATGAGTTCTTGAAGCTTTAACTTAAAAAGCAAGAGCACAAATGGAAGTAAAACTTAGCTGGACATGAGAATTATCCTCTGCCACAAAATCTACATGTTGGCTGAACAAAATGAAAGCAGGAGACGAGAGAAGTTTGGAGTTTATATGGACTCTTTCTAGTCCATATAAATAACTTAGGCAGAGAGAAATCTTTGTATTGTTTTCAGCTGATTGAAGTGGAACAGGTGAAGTCAGTTAACAGGTTATTTGGGAAACTGCTGTTCAGATCTGACATTCCATTTCTAACACAAACCTTTTGTCAGCTTTGCATTAAACAATTCCAAAGGGAATCCAATCCTTTGAAAAACGTAAGCACAAGGAACAACACAGCAGGACACTACAGCTCCGACATGTGGTACCTGAGAGGGACGTTGTGGGGGTAACTGAGGCCACAGGAATAGGAGGCATGGATGCACTTGAAAAAGAGCTGTAGGTGCCACTGCTTGGCCCAGTGTTGCTGCTGCTGCTGCTGCTGCCACCAGCAATGGGAGACGCTGCTGAGGTCACTGGTGAGCTCTTCTCCCCCATGTTTGGGGAATTCTCCCATGCTTTGCGTGCAGACTCCATCTATTTAAAAGAAAAAACCCAACATTTCCTCATCTCTTAAGAAGTTTCAAGCAGTCCTCCTTCCTCTTTTAACAGTTCTTTTTAGTCAAAAGGCAATTGGGGCTTCATGCGAGCCTCTTTTGGAAGTCGCTGTAATCGTGCAACTCTGTTCATGCAAAAAGCAAACAGCCTGAAGTTGGAGCTGCTCATCTGTTCCAACTGCACATGTGCACAGTTCATCATCTTAACATCCAAAGCTCAAAGAGAATTTGCTCACACTGATTTGGCTTGGTTTTGTTTGACATGAAGAGCAAAGACACAGTGAGCAAAAGAAAGGGAAAACCCCCCAATAAATATTTCCATAAAGTAATTTAATTCCAGTTACTTGGGCCATTTAAATGAAGCAGCCCCTTGCTTTCTTGGTCAATCATCCAACTTTGAGTGACCAGCAAAGACACCTACTGCACACTTCAGTGAACATGACAGCAGTCAAGTTTAGATTTCCAAGGATTTAGATTTTCCAACTGCTGCTCGAGAAGCAACCACAAGCTGACACGGCTTGTGTGCGCTGCTTTATGTTAAAGCTAAAAGTGCTTCATGCTCCTCTATTTCTATAATTATGAGCTTATGTCTGGCACAGCAAGGGAGATGAAATTTTAAATATTAGAGACACAGTTACCTTCCACCAGAAGTGGAAACAACCATTGTTTTACTGCAGCCAATAAAATCTAATTCTTGCTACGTTAGACACGCAGTGCAGAATCTAAATTGAGACACTTCTGAGGGTCCACTGAACAGGAATATTAATGTTTACACTACACTCACTAACTGAAAAGCTCAAACGTGGTCCATGGGCTTGTGCACAACCTTCAGCTGTCTCCAGTGGAAAACCCAAGTTTTGCTAGCAGAGCTGAAACTGCTCACTGTAGGTTTCTTGAGGCCACAAAGAAACTTGCTGTCTTTAGTGGTGGATATTAAGGGGTAAATCTATCCTCACCACACATCTGCCCTCACTGCCTGCTCAGGAGAGCCCCCCTAGCTGGGACCTGCAGCCTCTCAAAGCCACACTTGTCAACCTGCCCTGCTTTTCCTGAGTTAGGCAGAGTCTGGACAGACCAGCCATGGCTTAGGTTATTTGTCTAGACGCTTCAGAAATGATAAAAAAAGCAGAGCAACATCAAAAGAAGTGGGTCACGGGTGAGCCATACCCACCCATGTGGAAAATGAGGTTCTGGATTCCTGAAAAGAATAAAGGGGGAGGAGGAAAACTTAGTTACACATTGAGTCCTCTGGGGACAAGTCACCTATTCTCATTTTTGAGATCATCTTCCCCAACAATCATTCTCTATCCCCTGCACAACATTTTCCTCCAAACTGGTTCTGATTCTTCCAGACAAGGCAAACTTCACTCATCACTAATGTGCTGGAAATGATTTTGTTTAGGTGTATTGCACTGGCATTGAGAGAAAGTGAATAAGTCCCTGTGACTGTCAGACTAGAGAAGGTGTAGAAGGTTCTATGTTCACTGGGTTTCATGATGTCCTGGAGAAACTACTGATAGCAAAAGCTACACAATGAATTTTGTCCCATCTAGGGCATATAACAGAGTCCTGAAGTTTTCATTTGGAAAACAGCTTTGCTTTTGGAAAGTTTCTTAGCAACTTCTAACTTTTATAAAGCTAGAAAAAAAGATGCAAGAGAGGTTGATACTCCAGGAATGCCTGTGCAGCACCATCTACAGACCAGATGTGGAGGAATAAAAGGATCTAAATTAAGTGAGACTGGGAACAGTGCTGAAGTTTCACTGCTCAGTTAGGGGGAAAGGAGGGAAACAAGGAGGAGATCGTGGCTGCTTGAGGTTTCTCTTCATCTTTGATCCACTGGGGCCTTCACACTGCAGTAACAGTCCTGCCCATATTACCCAAAACCTCCACTGGAGACAAACCCCAATGTGCCCTTCCTTAAATACACCAAAGTCTCAACAGTTAGAGAAAGAAAGTCCAATTGTGTCAGATTCTGGACCAGATGCCTACACAGGAATTTTAGATGAAACCCTGGACATTAAGAGGGCCAAGCAGCTCAGTTGGATTGCTTTGGACTTTCTTCTGCTCAGCTCCTTCCCTACAACAGCCCTATGAGCCAAGTCCTTAAAGGATGACTGAGCAAAGGTGTCTTTAGCAAAGCCACTCCAAGGAAACAAGACCTCAGCAAGGCTTCCCACACGAGCACCTTGTACCTCCACCAAAGAACAATGCCAAGCAGGGGGAGCAATTTTGGCCAAGCTCCCTACAAGTCTCTTCACAGACAGCTTTCTGTGACAGGGGATGGAGAGAAGAGGAAGTGCAAGGATTAATCCTTTATGCAGGCAGAAACTGGACATTTTGTTCTTTTAAGAAAACGAAGGAAATGCTTTCCCTCTCTCCTGCTCCCCAAGTAATGTTTTGTAAGATGCAAGGGTTCTGCTGAAGAGGGTAACAGAGAGCAGAGCAGTGCCTGGACCAGAAGGCCGGCTGTGACAGTGACAGACTCAGTGTGTGCTTCAGAACAAGCCTGCTGCCTTCTGCATTTGTGAAAAGGAGGTAGAGCTCCAGTGGCTGGAACAAAGAAATTAGGGACAAAGCTGCTCCCAAATGCCTTTCCATCCAGATTTTGGTCAGAGGGTTCTTCAAGGCAGCCTCAGAGCATGGATCTTTGACCTGTTTTCTTACCACACATCCAGAATCTCTCATCCCCTGAGAAACCACCGACAGCACAAGAGCAGGAAAAGAAATGCAGGATGAATGACACCAACACCACAGTCTGCTCTGGAACTGGGCAGTGGCTCACATTTGGAAACAGCCCTACCTGTATAACAAGGGATTCCCCCTCCAGCTGCCAAACAGGCAGAGACTATTTCAGAACAACACTTTCAGACGCCAGAAAGTCACACGAGGAAAACTCCTTACACAAGAATGCAGTAGAAACTCAGGGTTTTGTTAAACTACTCGTCCCTCCACAGTGCTCTCCCTGCTTCTGCAGACCTACTGCTTGAAAGAGGTGTTATACCCTTGTTAGGAAATCAAGTGTTAACAGAAGAAAAGCAGAGATTCAACAAGAGAACACAAAAATTCCTCATCTGTAGAGAACACAAGCAAGCAGCTGTCAAACTGTACCAGTGAGACAGGTCTCACTGGGATTGACAAGCAAGTTCCTCCAAAGCATCAGTTCTGCATCCAACCTCAAGTTTCATTTCTTCTTTTAACAACTTAGACAAACTAAGGTCAAACACCACTATTCCTTACTACCACAAACCGCAACAACACTTCTACTGGCTCAGTCACCTGCAGTCACAATCACAAAGCAGATCTAGGACACCAAAAGAAGAAAAAACCCAACAACTCCTAAAAATACAGTAGCAAAGCTAGAGCCCAACTCTGTGTTAGTGAGTTATACAATGCACACGGTCCAAAATCCAACAAAATAGGAAAACAGCACTCGAAATCTTCTCCCCACTAGCTCTGCACTGGAAAGCAGGAAACAACAGAACATTTACAACACACCAAAACACGTTCTGACTCGCTGACCTAACTGCCTTTCAGAGACACCAACACACCCTCTACATGCCACTATTTGGAACATCAGCCATCCAACTCCAAACCACATTATCACTGCACCAGAATCTTAGAGCTAAGAAGAAATCAAGCTTGGCTTATCAAGCAAATCCTTCAAACCTTTACACCAAACCAGGCAGCTTACTTTAAGCTCAACACTCACAAAAACCTCAGTCAGATTCTGATGGCTTGCCATGAGCACTGTGGTCCAATGCTAAAACTCTAGGATCTTGGTTTTTCAGGGCAGTGGGAGCCAAGATTGGTTGAGATGCCAAGTGTTAATGCAAAACGGGGTTAGAAATTTATGGTTTAAATGCATCCTTTGGTAGAGTCTCGTGTTTCAGCCATCCATTTATATGCAAAAGCAGTTCAGCAGAGGAAACAAAAGGAAGGCTCTAAAAAAAGGTTCACCAGCAAGTTCTCCAATAACTATTTTTTTCCCCTGCATGCAAGAAAATGACCCTTAGAGGGATGTGGTACATACCTTGAGGGTGAGGTCGACGGTAGCGGGAGAAACTGGAGTTAGGCTGGAGCTCTGTTGTAAAGTCTCCCTCCTAGGGAGGGGAAGGGTGTGGGGCAGGGGCACCTGAAAGGCAGGCAACACACATCACATTCTAACTACGTCTACTAGAAAAGCCCCAGAAAGCAAAGCTCAAGCTTTATCAAGTGAGCTACAATTTCTTCAAGGCTTGAGCATTTGGCAGGGAGACTGATAAAATCAGGTGAAAATTTGGTAGGCAAGGAAAGGCCACTCAGCAGGTGCCAAGATGCTTCTCATCTCTCTAAGAGGCTGAAGATTAAGGTTTTAAGGTGTCCATGTCCTCTGCATCAACAAACACCAATTGTCTGTTTTGGGATTTAATTTCAAGTACCATTTCAGTTTACTGATATGCAAAAATTCTTCCCAAGCCAGGTTTGTCCCTTTCTGTACCAATACAGTACACGGGGCTTTGTGACCTTGAGTTCTGAGATGCAGTTTCTGAAAAGAGGAAGCTTTTACAGACCTGCAAAATCACAGGACCGTGAAACAAACTACAACAGATTTGCCATCCAATAATTGAATTCAGTTATTTTCTCTTTCAAAAGATGAAAGATGTGATACTTGGGGAAATAAACCTGACATAATGCTATTGCTATCTTTGCCTATGAAAACTCCAATGGATTTCCTAGAAGTTTCAAAGGAAATGAATCAAAAATACTGCAGTGTCCAGGCTGTTACTCCTAACTATTCCTTTCTCTATTCATAGCATAGCTAATGGACTTTCACTGGATGAGATAAGGCTAATCCAAAAGACAGATCCTGAAGCTTTGAAGCAGGGGATGGCACAGATCCTTTGTGGCCAGGAACCCCTAATTCCTGTGTTAGAAATTCAGCTCTAACATCCACAAGGATTGGACATCATTAACACAAAAGAATTCAGTCTTCCACGCTAACCACCAAAGTCAAAAACCACAACACTACCAGAAAAGCCAGCAGAGGAGTAAGAAGTTCAATCAGTACTGCTTCAAAACGGTGCTGCAGTAAGCTGCAAAGCATTTTTAGATGGAATTCACAAGACATCTTCATAAAAAACTGAGATCCTACCATATGTTTCTTCCTTCCCCCATCAACAAGTGACTCAACCCTGAGCTAATTCTGTTACTCAAACAACAAGAATCACAAGATCCAAGCTCCCTGTTGCCCCAGCACACTCAAGACAAACTTGATTTTGCTCCAAGTCCAACCCAGCTGGTTCTCTCAATCACTATGCCACGCTCACAAGGCAGGATCGCTGCACTGGCTTCGAGGGCTGCAAACATCTCATCTCCACAGCAACTGAACACCTGGAAGCCTGTTGTCTGCTCTCACAACCACTCAGCTGCTCCCTTTGCATGCACTTGCTGTGATTTCAGGCTACAGTTCAAAACACCTTTGTTTGTAAGAGCCTTTCTTCAAACTCAGCCTACAAAGCTTTGCTGCCGGTACCAGGCTCAAGTCCCAACTGCTGCCAAGAACACACTCCCTCATTATGCCCATCTTTGCTTTTTTAAAATTGCCCCT
The DNA here is from genome assembly GCA_018697195.1 of Certhia americana. NCBI lineage: Eukaryota > Metazoa > Chordata > Aves > Passeriformes > Certhiidae > Certhia > Certhia americana. The sequence goes on along the minus strand of CM031864.1, from coordinate 30,658,079 downwards.
AAAAACATCTCCGCTTTCTGTGCTCTTTAGCTCACTGTGATTGTTCAAAAGACAAGAAAATACCTGAAGAATTCCAGAGCAGGTACTAATCAAACCAAATGTCCTTCAGAGTAAGATTACAGGAAAAAGCCCAGCTAGTTCACGTGAAAGGAACCCTGTGGACTTGTTCACTGAAGGCACTATTTGGTGCTTTAAAAGAAGTGTGAAAATATTTTCTTGTCTTCAAGGTCAAGACGATCACTGCAATGGACTTACGTTCGTCACCAAAGTCTCCTCCATTTTTGTACTGCTAGTAGCCACTGTGTTAGGATGAGAAGAAGGTGTAGTGTAGTCTGTTACAGACTCCTGTGAAGAAAAACAATTCAATTAAAATATCTCCCTTACCTACATGCCATTTCAATTTCTTGGACAGATGTCAGCCTTTCTACAGGAGGAGTTCACCAAGATTAGAATTTCACACTGTTCTTTCTTACAAGTCATGTCTAGCAATCCTTATTGCAGAATTGCTGCTGAGGTCAGGAGGATTCTCAGAAGATTACAGTTTGCCTCATGACCTCACAATGTGCATCTGCAGGAAAGTCAAAATACAGTCTGTAAGGCAAGGACATGCAGAGCACTGTATTGCCTGGGCACTGCAAAACTGGACTGTGGTGGTGCAACCAATTTTCATTTGTCACTCAAGATGCTTCAGCCACCTGCAGGCACTTTCAGTCTACTTAGAAAAGTAAAATATCTTAGCTGAAGGCTTTCTGTAGCTTTGAATAAATACAGAAATTTCTTACTGTGACAACAAAAGCCCTCCAGATTAAAAAGAACACAAAGGGATGGCTGCAATTTGCAAAACGATTTTCTTTCCTGCAAGTTTTGTCTCTGAAAGTCACAAGACTCAAATTCTCTGGATGGTGCAGGCTACCTTCGGATTTCTGCACTGGGTAATGACTTCAAGGAAGAAAAGGACTGAGGTTTCCAGTCTACTCAGAGGCTTTCCTTAAAGCTTATTTGTCACAGTTAAGTGGCCCTTCATGTGCTCAGCAAACAAAGTCCTTTCAGAGCTGGCTGTAGGCAGTGGCTTGGCTCCTGCAGCTGTAGATACAAATGGTCTGAGCAAAGTTTTACATCCCTGAAGCCCAGGAAAAGCTCCATCATCTTTACAGAACCCAACACCACAAAAGAACTGAAGGACAAATCAGCAGCAGAACTGTTACTGAGTGTCTGGACTTGCCAACCCACAACCATTTTGAAGACACACACACAAAAAAAAGGTTGTTTAATTGCATCCAACCAGCAGGACGATAAGCTATTAAAAAAGTGCACACTCAATTTACTCCTCAGGCCTGTGGCAATGCCTCTAAAAAAGCAATTAGAGCACCGAGATACTGACAAATGACAAAGAATCCTCCTTAAAAGGATGAGCTCATTTTGGTAAAAGACCAGAACAAGCTAAACCAAAACAGGGTGAGAGAGGACAATGTGCACAGTGATTTAATTTATATAATTTATGAAGAAAATAGAGAACTCTCTTCTCCATTTATTTACTTTACTTGTTAAACTGGTGAAATACAAGATCTATGGTGCTTCCCACAAACCCAGCCACCAAACTGCAAGTTGCATATTTGCACTGGATTCCAACAGGAAAACTTAATCAGGGCAAAACAAGGCAAGCACACAAGGCTGCTTTAATCACAAAGGCCTTCTAATGAAGTAATTAAATGGCTCCACATTTTTTAAAGGATGCATTACTGCATAAGAAAGAGGAAGTGGTTTTATTAAATTTCCTTCAAGGTCTGGATGTAATTTTTTCAGGGTTTCAGCAATGAAATTCCTTTTGAAAGAAGATGGATCGAGACTACTGCTGACTTTCTTAAGACTCTGCAAACTCACAGCACAAAAAGAGCTTTTTCAGTAGAATTAAACCCAAAGCACTGTATCAGCTCTGGTGCCCTTACAAGTGCATGTGCAATGCTGAAGCACAAAGCTGCTTTACAGGCTGAACATGCAGACAAGACAATGCTTTAACCACATGAACAACACCCCATAAACTGTAGATTAATCTCTACCCTTCATTTCCTGGTACATTAACTCCAGAATTCTGTTAGATGTGGCTTATCACCATCAGCTTTTGTAATTCAGTTACAGTGATTCTCCTGTACGACTGTTTGACTGAAGAAACCAACTGATTACTTTATTATAAACTAGTAACAGCTAAAGCAAAAAGCTCATGTTTATGCTTTTTCTGGAGTTCTCTACAAACTGTTTATACCTGAAAAAAAAGAACAGGCAGACTTCTTGTAACTACCTCCTTCAAAAAGAAGAGATCACAAAATCTCAAGTGACTTGAACAAAGCACAGGGCAGACCTCAGAGCTGACCTTGCTGTAAAGGATCAGGGATGAATTAGCTATTTGATTTGTTCCTGATTTACATGAATCACTCAAATTAGAGCTTGAAAGATATTCAAAATCTTCTGAGAACCAGCCTGTGTGTCCTTTTAGCCATCATCTCTAAGACACAGTTGTTGCTACCTGTCCAAATCCTTCACTGGTGTCCACAACCTGGTACTGATCTTCCTGGGATTTGACAGGTTCAAATGGAAGGCTGGGGAAGGCAAGGGGTAAAATGTTTTACCCAATTCAGAAACTTACACATCAGACTGCCTTCACTACAAAAACACTGCAAAATCCAAGAGAAACAGCTACAATGGCTTCTGAGCATCATACTCATGTACTAAACTTAAACATCTCCCTGTAGGAGTTCATTTACATTTATCCAGTTTCGAAGCAGTCTTGTATGATTAAACGCACATGCTCTTATCAAGATGTTTGTTTTGGAATGGATGGGGTACTCTTACAAAGCTTCTGAGGGAGGACAGCTGGCTTTTACAGACATTTAAATCACCAAACACATCACAAGTGTGCCTTGCTGGAAGCTGAGCAGAACTCTGAGAGGGATGTTTAGGACTATCAAAAGAAAAGCCATTTAGGTTTGCCAAAACTCCAACATTTGACAATCAAACAACAGATTAAAGATGTCAACACTTCTTCCCTCATGAACAAGCAATGGAAAGAGTATCAAGACAAGAAAAAGCAATTGCAATGTACATCAGTACAAGAACTCCAAGGCTGGAGCAGTATTTGAACCCCTTTTAAAAGCCTCTTAAAAAAGAGGGGACATTTATTGCAGGTTTATTCCTGCAAAACCCAGATGAAAGTTATCTTATCCAATAAATCTGCAGGTTGTTGGTTTAACTTCCAGAGATGTAACTCTGCTGGTTTAACTTCCACTTTTTTCCTAGAAAAAGCAACTTACTATTGCCTCAGAACTATTCCTAACAAAGGAATTTAAAAGCAAACCTGGTGCTGTTAAGACAGAAGTATTTAGGCCTATTATTAAAGACTTCTTTAAGCAACCACTCAATAAAGAAATTACTGAGAATTTTCTTATGCAGCACAAACTGGAAAGCTTTTTTCCACTCTGGTCTTCCTCCAGAAGACAGAATCTCCGTGCTTTAGTACTGTGTAGTCCAAAGAACCTTGGAAACCCACGATAACCAAACCTAGACTGGCACCAAGTCCAGACTTCCCTTTTGAAACCTCTTACTTCAAAAATACAATTGCAGAGAGGAAATTCTGCTGATTTTAGTGGAGCTCCTTGACTGCATTGAGTCAGCTTGCAGTAATCAAAGCTGTCTTTCCTACTCTGCTTGTGGCTTAGAAGAAGAAGCCTCTTCTCCTGTCTTGAGCTCTGGTCACAGGAGTTTGTGAGACCTTGGGAAGCACAGGATACAAACAGCCTCACCAAACTCCTGAGCAAGCTGGTGTTTACTGCTCCACACTTCTGATTCTCAGACAAGGACACTTGGATCAATTTCTGGTATGAACATAAACCACTCACATCTACCTGCAAGATGGAGAATGTCAGGAAGGATGAGAAATCCCTGCACTGAATTTTCTTAAGCCTGCAGCTTCCATGTTGGACACAAATATCCTCCCTATCACTTGCTCTGTGAGCAACCCATTGAGACAGTTTCTTTTTTAGCAAAAAGCTGCCAAAGCTGTACTTTGTTTTGTTTTTTTTTTTTCCTAGCTGTGGGTGACAAAGATGAATTAGGAGTGAACCACACTTTATATTCTTCAACTATTAATGTAACTCTTAAAGAGGATCAGTTTTCTTAAACGGCATCAGAAGACTTCTGCTTAAGACCAGGATGATTTGAGACAGCAGGCAACCAACCTGAGTCTACATTTAGAAAACTGCTTTTCAAACCTACAAAGGAGCATTTTGCCTTCACCGAAGCAGGTGTAACTATTAAGCAGCAGCTACTCAAACTGCATGGCTTCTTTACATTTGAGAGGTGACAAGCAGAGTCCTTGCTCAAGGCACAGGCAGAAAGGAGATGTCTCTGGGCATGTCTTCCAGCCACATCTAAGAAGTGAGCTGCAGAACAATGAATCCCACCACCAGGTGATAGTGAGAAAGAAAACAGAGCACTGAGTCCTGCATTTTGTGAAGTTCTGGAAGGGGTATCTAGACAACATCCAAGCCAAGAGAATATACATGCCCATTTAGAGAAACAGAACAAGTCTTATCCAAAGCCTTAGCGCTTCCCTAATTCAGAGATTTCTTTTTTTTTTTTCACAGAACAGCACTTAATTCACAGCTTGAGGTCATCCATACACTCAACCAGCAATCATGCACATGACCTCACTTCTCTGCTGGGAGTCATCTTGCACACATCACATTGATCTGAGTCTGCAGACTCTGCCTGCACCGAGCTCCAGTGCCACTCTCCACAGCAGTGCTCAGGACTGACTTTTCCCATCCAGCAGAACAGAATTCCAAGCTGATCAGTGCTCAGGGGTGTGACAGGACAGCACGTCACCATAGCATTTTTTAATTCAAGCAGTGCCAATGTTTCCTATCTGCTACTCAGTGGGCTCTGCTGTCAGAGCACCACCAGCAGGCACCCAAGTGTCAGCCACCTCACTGGAATCACACCTTCCATACAGTGCTCAGTAATATTTCTCTTACCTTTGTGCTTGTCCCAAACTCTGGAGCAGACACAGATATCATCGTTCCTATCTCCGTGCTCAGCTCGCCCGCTGCTTTGGTCTCCTTTGTAGTGACAGGTTCTGGGCTTCTGACAGAGGTGGGAGATGGCTTCTCCTGTCCCTCAGGCTCTCCCTGCTGGGCATCCTTCACCTTCCTGTTCTTTAAAGAACGCTCTTTCCCAATAGGACCAGGTTTATACTCTTTGTTTTCTACCGGGCTCAAGTCTGGAAGCTAAGTTAATGTTAACTTGTCAGTCATGCCTTCCTCTCTGTGTCCTATCCAACAAAAACACTTCAACATGCTAAAAGTCACTGTTTAAACATAACAAAGCTTTCCAAGGAGAAGCATTTTCTGTCAGGTAAAAAGACTAAGTGATAGTGAATTTTGAACATTAGGAATCTAAACCATTGTTTTCAAGCCATGATTTTTTTCTGTGAAGTGGCAGAGTTGAAATAAGATATAAAATAATGTCAGTTTGACTGTCCTTACAAGAAAAGCACAAAAAAATACAGAAACAACACAACTTTGTATACCTACAGGCTATTTTAATTATCAGAAACTCAGGATTTTGTGGAGCTCCAGGAAACTAGAACAGAAGACTCTACCTTTGAAATTATCTTGACATAAAAATGCTGGCAGCATTTTCCCCTGGAAACTGATCACTAAAGAGATCCAGAAAAAATAAAACACCTCCACACAAGTGCTGCCTTATACTGCAGACACCATGTCTGGATCACTGCTGCAATTCAGCAGTTCCTTTTTGTGCAGCTGAATTACAGCAGAATGCAGGGCCCTAGGGAACCTGAATGCTCTGATGTTTCAACGGCCACGTCCTCTCTGGCTGAGACTCTGAGCCCACTTCACTACTGAGCAGCACAAAAATCCCTTCGAGGCACTCCTGAAAATCCAATTCCTTAAGCTTTGATAGTGGAAAGACAGAAGCTGCTGGTAATTGTATTTCTCAGTACAACCAGCTATTTCAGGAGTGGCTGAAGACTCTGTAAAATACGATGGTTTTGGGGAGGGTGGAGTTTCCCAAAGGCATTTGGTACCCTCAGGAGGCCAGCAGAGACTTGGCTTTCAGAGGGAAGGAAGAAATCACTAGAAGCAAATGCCTGAGCTCTGAAATGCTGCAATCAGGAGCATCAGGCACACCTCTCCCAAAATAATTCTTTTTCCCTAATAGTTTAGAGAGGCTGAAATTCCTCCAGACACTTTAATTTATCTTGCAAAGGTTTGTTTCAAGTATGGTCCTCTTATGTTGCCCATATGAATTCAAAAGTACCAACCTCCAGTTCTGAACATAAGCTTGCATTTAGGTTTCACAGCAAACAGTATCACCACAGGGGTGGGTGGGTGTGCAGGAATTGTTTGTTTGTTGAGATTTAGTTTTTGTCATCAAGACACTTCAAAAGATTTACAGCCGCCTCACTCAAAGGAGTGCAAAAAAATATTACCCTCCAATGACTATTCAGTCACATATGTGTATTTCAACAAAATCTGCAGAAGTCTTGGTAGCTCTGAACAAGCAGAAAAAAGGAACTTTCTACACAGTGTCCAGCAGACTGTCTCTCTACATATTTAACTTTGGAGTTCAGTATCTGAAAGTGATTTTCCTGGGCAGTTTTAGGCATGCTGCAGTGTATCTGAGACGTGACTTACTGCAATTCCCCAGCAGTTTTAATAAAGCATATTTCTCTGCTGAACAGGTTTTATATTCTGCAACGAAAGCCATGAACTGCAACATATCCACTCAGTGTCTCAGGCAGCAGAAGTTAAAATTCATTCTGTGTGTGACTGAACTTTCAGATTTCAGCTCTTTTTGGAGGGGGGAGAAAACCCAACAAACAACCAAAACCCAAACAACCAACACAAAGAAACACCCACTCTTCTAGAAAGACAAAAGGGATTTAATTAACATCAGGACTGCTGCCAAATCTCAGACATAAGAGGGACTGGAATAGCTGATGCTCTAAGTCACCAGACAAGTTTATCTGCTATATAACCTTCTCTTTCTGAGAATTAGAAGCTGGTGCTGAGTGCTAGTGATGCACACATCAGTGTGCACTGGAGGGGGAAATAACAGAAATTCTAGAAGGCAAGCAACACACTTATTTTTTAAACTGATATAAGTTTGATTAACTATTTAGTATTAACTGCAAAAAAAATAATTATTGAGACATCTGTTCATTTGAATAGGAGACCTCAAACTAACTTCTCTAACATTCCTCCCTTTCCTCAAAACACTTCTTCTACAACTTCATGTACTTATCAACTGATAACCTGGCTACAAAACTTAGCAAAACTAAACTCATCACCTGAAAGGGGCAAGGCAGGAGGAAGCACTGCACCTGCAGACACAGCCAGGGCAGCACTGCAATGCTGCCTCCAAACAGCTCTCAAGGCCTGAGTGAAGCAGGCTCAAGAAAAAACAGAGTGCTCAAACTACAAACAAAACCAAAACACTCCACCACATCCAGAGTTTCTCAAGAAAGCTATCCCAAATCCATACTCCCATCCCTGGCTCCAAACACAGAACCAATGTGCAGCCTCTGCTGGGCTAAGATTCTGTTTAATTATTTTGCACATCTGCTCTGCAAGAACCACCTTGATTGCATTAGCAAATATAAAAAGGGAATGCAATTTTTATGGGTCTAGTCCTCACTCAGTGAGTGTTCCAATCTGCTGTTTGTAACCCTTTTCTGACTGAACTTCCTTAAGTTTACAAGTTTGTACTGAAATTATGACCTTTTACCTTTTGTGCTTTGATGGGTCCAGCCCGAGGCTGTTTCTGTCTCTGCTCTTTGGGTTCTGGTAATTTGTCAGTGGATTTCTCAGAAAGCACAGGACCAACTTCATTGTCACTGCCACTGGAAGCTGGGGCTCCAAACTGAATGGTTTCTATGCCAAGATCGACTCCACCTTCTTGTCCAGGCTTCGTCCCCTGGTTAAAAAGCAAACATTTAAGCCACTCTGAAAAATTTCTCTATCAGTACAATGAGAATGGTTCAGAAAAGAGCACAAAACATGCTCAGCTGAAAACCACCAGAAGGGTACTTTTATCCTATGCCAGAGGTACCACTCATGACTGCAACAGATTTGCAAGTGTAAACAATATCTGAACATAGACTTCCTCCTCCTCAAGTCTCCATTGTTAAAGGAGCTGAAGAAAAAAGCAGTGAAGAAATATGTAAACACCATCAAGATCAAGAGCAACAAGTGCAATTCAGATTGAGGTTCACAGCATTCTCTGGGAAGTTCAAAACTTAGTGCTCAATTCAAGACGAACAGTAAGAAATATAAAAGTATTTCCAGATCTCCTGTGCAGTTCAAATGGTCTCCTATGACAGCTGTCTCAACATTTTTGCCATTTCAAACAATTAAGACCAAAAAAGTACCAGGAAAGTAAAACCATGGCACTTTACATATAAAATTAAAGGCTATGCAAATTCCATGGGAATACCCACAGATAATACAGGTACAAAGCACTGACTGCTTTTTGTATCTCTAATTTAAGGAACACAAAACCCCTTTACCTCCTTGGGGACATCCTGATTCTGTCTACACTACTGAACCCTACACAAACAGGCAAAGTGGGCAGTACTTTACCTTTGGAAATGCAATGAAAGCCAGCTATCAACTGAATCTGTGAATGGCTGAGTTACTATCAAGAGAACTGCTTTTCCCAGCCTGTATCCCATGCTTCTCCTGACTTCGTGGAATTCTACACACATTAGCTTAAGTATTTGCACTCCTGGATAAATGGATAATCTGTGCCCAACCCCAATGAGATGTAATATGGGTAAGAGTCACACACAGCTACTCCCCTTCCCCTCATTCTTACCTCTGGAGATGGAGCTGAACCAAAAGATGTCAGAGGCTTGTTCCAGGCACTGACTGAAGGTGGCTGAGGTGGGCTAATGGGTCCCACTGGCAATTAAGAAAAGAAAGAGTTAAAAAACCCCTCAATGTTGCTAGAGTTATTGAAATCAATATATGGACTGACTGAGAATTAAACTACAGATGTCCTGAGTTAATAATAAGCTTTAATTAACCTATTCAGTGGTTAAAAATGTGCCACCTATTCAGCTGCTTTCAAGTGGGGCAATTATCATGTCTGGAACAATGACCAAGTCTGACAAAACAGACTCCTCTAGGGACTGACAGCTGCTCATTTCTTGTGAATGAAGAACACAAGAAGATGAAATACTGACTAATATTATGCTGCCAAACCCTCTTTTTGGAGGTTACTATGCTGCACTTGGGTACGCTGCCCTCATTCCCTGTGCAGAATCCATCTGCAGGTAAGAAGACAATCAGAGAGCCAGCTGGCAATCAGCCTTCTCTAAACACGACGCTTGCTTGCACCCACCTCAAATCCAAAAGCCAGCACTTACGTTTCTTGGAGATGTCATTCAGAACTGCTGTAGGAGGCACTTTGTTGTCCCACAGTTCAGCTCCCAGGCCGTTGTGAGGCTGGGTGTTCTGCAGGACTTTGCCTGACACGCTGTAGTCTGTGCTGGCTGTCCCTCCTGCAGCCTGGCTTTGTGCTGTAACAGGAGCCTGTGGCTGGGCTGGAGACTGTGCTGGGCAGGGAGGCTGAGCCTGAGCTTGGGCCTGAGCCTGTGCCTGCTGTGCAGCTGCAGCTGCTGCCTGCTGCTGCTTTTTGGCAAATCTGGGGGGCAGCTTGGAATTCTGACTGCGGCCTTTTTCGCTTGACCCTTTTTTGGTCCAAACCTGTAAGGAGAAGCCAATGTCATTCTTCCAGGTGACAATGTGTACAGACAGCAATTGTACAGTGCAAAGAGCAAAAAGCAAACTGATTAACCCAGCCTGACAGGAAATTTATTTTTTGGGGGAGGTATTTAACCACAGGAACAATGATTTCTTGTCCATTTTCTTCTTGAAATCAACTGATATACAATAGGGCAAATCTTTTATCACAGTATGAAAAATGGTGTTTTTATCAGTTTGCCAATTCCACCTGCCTGCCAGCACCTGACTGAGAAGTACAGAATCCCAAAGTGACTAAATAAAAATTAATTGTATTTACTAAATATGAAGAAATTGAATATTAAATATAACTAGGTAGTTATATTTAGAAAGAGAAAACACGTTTTTTTTTTTTGGAAGGAGGATTCTGCACCCTTGACAACATTCCCAGTACTGCAAGCAGCTTTTTCCCCACCATAAATGCTGGTCTTGTACCTGCACTGTTTGTTCTTCCTTCTTTCTGCGCTCTTCATCTTGCAAACGTTTTTGCTGCTTCTTAGACACCACTTCTGTGAAACCATCATCATTCAAGTTAGATTGGGAGTCTTCAACTACTGTCACTTCAGGGTGATCATCAATGATCACAACACCTATAGGAAAAGGAAAGGTATAGATGCTGCTGTTTCAACAGCTTCAGGTGCAATGCACCAAGCCAAAATTGGCTTTGGAGTGGAAGTTACTTCCCCACGGACACAGATGGGGGCCCTGATCAGTGGCAAGCTTCTGCTTGCCAAGTGCTTTGCTGCTGAGCTCAAAGGCAAGGAGTTAAATGTTTAAGACCTTTAAAACTGGAGCTTCCTGTACCAGATTCCCCAGGAAATTACTAAAACACAGTACTGAATAATGAACAGCCCTCCCGGACATCAGGTCTAAGCTTAGCAGTGATACCCACTGCCTTCACTTTTGAAAATTAACTAAATTACGGGAATGTGATGGAGAATGGTAGGAATGAAAGGATATGATTGTACAAAATTATTCTCACCTACAGGTTACACACAATGAAGTTTGCCACCTTTTAGAGGCACACGCATTATCATGTATCACAAAGATAGCCATGCTCAAGTGCACAATTATTCTGGTGTTTAAAAAAAGAATTCCCCTTCTTTAAAGTCTAAACATCTAGCTCTATATGCAACAAAACTAGCAGAACTGTCAAAAAATAATTAGGATATTATCAATACATACTTGCATAATTATTAAGATCAAACTGAGACAAGGCATCCACTTTTTCCTTAGGCTTCTTCGGACCAGCCTTTGGCTCTTCTCTCTTTTTGCCACTTGCATCCTTGGTGGTCTTCTGTCCAGCAGCATCCTCCTGATGTAAAGAACTGCCATTGGCAGGATCAACACCAGGCACAGGTGCTGCCTGCTCTTCAAATGGCCTGTGGTAGAAAACACATTTGAAAATTAAGCCACAGAGAACACTCAGGAGAGAGCCAACAATTTAATCCAGATCCCACTGTAGGGCTGTAAGTGTTTACTAATTTCTTTGTAGGGTCCAGAATTTTTACTTTCAGCTCCTAACGAGAAGCTCAACAGCAAAAGCTGTTCTGGGGCAGTATCACATGCCCTGCTAAATTTTCCATCAAATTAAGCATATGGAAAACTAAAGTTTAGTCTAAATGGTAAGCATTTCTCAACCTGCTTGTCTGTGTTAGGTGATTGATCTAAAATGCAATGCAGCAATTTATATATTAACTGCAAAACTGCTCACATGGACATTTCTGCTTGCATCCAAATTTCGAGAAACACAGCTCAACTGAGAAAACAGCACTGCAATTTTTTTAAAATAAGGCTTTTTTAGCACTGTACATACAAGAACACTTTGCTCACAGCTTCAGGTTCCAGATGTCTGTATATAAACAGAAAAAAGAGAAAGTACAGAGCCACGGGTGCACGCATCAGTGCCCTTTCTACCACTCCATGGATCTAAACTAACTGCTTACAGTTTCAAACCACAAGAGGCCAACAGAAGACCCATCACCCTGCGTGCTTCCTCACCCAGGCTGAGCACTCACCCTCTTTTTCCACTTCTGGGAGGAGGACCACTCCGCCTTTCACTCCGGGGCCCTGAGAAATTCCTCCCTGGCTTAGCTGGCCCGTTGTTGCCACGTCTGTTCTGACGGTCTATCCCAGGCCGCTGACTAGAGAAACTTCTCTTGGCTATTTCCCTTTTTGGAGCTCCAGCGTTTTCTCCTGCCTTTGCAGCAACCTGTGCTGCTGCATCTGCTGTTTTCTTCTCATCCCTTTCCCGCCTCTCATTGAAGTCGCTGCTTTCCGAGGCTGTCTCCCACTCTTCATTTGCCTGGTCTGAAGAATTCTGGTTGGACAAGTCGGGTGTCTTACTTCCCGATACATCCAGTGCAGGGTTGGAGGGCTCATTAACTGCACTATTAACTGTGGCACTCGTCGTGGAGCTGGTCACCACCTCACTGATTTTGGAGGCGGCCTCTCTCTCTTTTAGGCGCCTGAAGCGTGGTGGTTTATCCTGCCTGGGAGGCCGGGCAGGCCTCTGTCTTCGTGGCCTCTCTCTGTTTGGATCGAACTTTCTCTCGAATTTTGGAGGTCTTTTATCAATTGGTATAGGACCATAATGCTCATTTCTTCTTGGAGGCTCCCCATCTTCTGCTTTGATGATCTCTGTTTGCCTGGGGTTCCACTGGTTGTCCCTATAGGCTGGTCTCCTTATTGTGGAGGGACGTGGAGGACGTCCCCCAGGATCCCTGCCACCACGCCTGTACATTCCCCCTCTGCCTCGTCTAGAAGGCTCCCCTTTAGGAAGAAATCCTGGTTTGGGCTTGCTCTCATAATCTCTGACGTATGTTTTTTCCAGGGATCTGTTGTCTACTCTGATACTGTTCTCAGGTTTGAACGACAAGGGTTTTGGAGGCTTCTTGCCATCAGCTCTTTCTTCTCTTTTCGGGTGCTTGCCCTTGATGATGCTGTCTTTGTCTGAGAGCAGGGTGTCACTTGCGCTCTCGTGCACTTCGCTGTCAGAATCTGTCTCCGAGCCATGCTGGCGCCGCCGTTTCGGGATTACTTCAAAGTCAGAACTCTCACTACGAGTTTCACTCTCTTCTCTCTGCCTAACAGGCCCTGAAGGCACATGCTCTGATCTAGGCTTAGGATCTCTGTAGTGTGGGTACTCTCTGTTATGGCCTCTACTGCCCCGACCACGTCCTCCATAAGAACCCCTATAGCTACGGCCCCTAGAATAATACTCGCCACGGCCTCTGCCCCTGTAGCCCTGATCTGGGAACCAGTCCCTATCCCTGGCCTCTTTCCAATATGTCCTAGGTGGTAAGCCAGGCTCTCTTTTTACCGGCCTGGTTTCTAGGCGTGGTTTCTCCACCACCTCCTTGCTCACCACCTTCTCAGCCTGCTTGTCCTCCTTGCTGGCAGGAGCGGGGGGCTGCGCGTGGGGCGGGGGCTGCGCGGCCGGCGGGGCGGCCGGGGGCTGCGGGATGGCTGGAGGCAGCTGGGCAGTCACTGCCTGGGCAGCTGGGAGCTGCTGCTGGACTGCAGGGGCTGGGGGCTGCACCACAGCTTTAGCTGCTGCCTCGGGCTGACTGCTCTCCTGGCTTGCTGGTGCTGGGGCAGCATCCTGGGTTACCTTCTTAGCCAGAGGAGCGCTGCTGGAGGCGGATCTCTCGGGCTCAGCCTGAGACAGTGGCACTTGAGGCGCTTCCTTTTTGTCACTTTTTTCAGGCTTGCCTGGTTTTTCACTAGAGGTCTTTTCTCCCTCCTTCTCCTTCCTCTGCTCACGCTCTTCTCTCTGCTCACGCTCTTCCTTCATATCCCTAAGCACAGGTTTCTTAATGGGACCCGATCTCCTCACTGGTCTGTCGCCACCTTCATCTCGCCTGCCGTAACCTGGCCTAGGACCCCACCTTGTTTCAGATTTAGGTTTGAACGTTTTCTCAGGCTTTGGTCCTTCTGATGTTCTATTAGTGATCAAAATCTCTTTTTTCGGTTTGATCTCAAGTCTCTCAATTGTCTCCTTTGTCTCAATAGGTCTGCTACTTAATTTAGGGATATTTGCTGCTGTTTCACTCCTCTGGTCTTCTGATTTTAGCGAGTGACTTGAACCATGGGAAATGCTTCTCTTTAATGAAGAGTGACTTTCCCCCACAGGCACCAATTCTTCTGGAGAACTACGTGTAACCTTCTCACTCACTCCTTCAAAATTAACTGCTGTGTTAGGCGTGTCAGTTTGGAGAGGTTGTACATCTTCCAAAGGCCTGCTTGGGAACTTCTGTACCTCTACCTCTCCGGATTCTCGGAAAAATTCTGTCTTTGGATGAGAGTCCAGTTGGTTGTGTTCTACAGGATAAGCACTGGCAGGGACAGCAACTCGCTCTTGCTCCAAGTGTGCCTCAGACCTAAGCAGAAAGCAATTAAGAGTATTAGCATGTGGGGAAAAAAAATCATTCATACATAAATCAAATCGTTTTCTATTAAGGAACCATGTCAGCTCTAGGAAGTAATAGGAAATATTTTTTAATGGAGCCACGAACTACTATTTTGATGGAAGCAGAGCAAAAAGAATTTCTGAGTACTTCTAAGAAGCAGAGGAAAATCCTGACCATTCATCATGGAGTAAAGGCCAAAAGGGACTTTTGCTTTATATCACTTGTACTTAACACACCACTTTTGAAACAAATACACACCGGACTCAAGTTCTCTAAAATGGGGAGAACAGAGAGCAAATGGAGAACACAGAACATTGCAGGAATGTTCTACAAAACTGCAAATTCAAAATATTCTGGCAATCACCATTCATCTAGGCTAATGATCCCAAACAAGGAGTAAATTGTCTTTCTAGACCCTGCTACAGAGCAGGCATGTCTTGTTTTGTACAACAGCACCAAGCACTCTGCATCCCCCAGTCACAACTCCTCCTTTCAAGTTTTGCAGGAAGCTACAACCCAGTCAGTCAAAACTGCATTTTACAACCTGCGTGATGTGGAGAGTGGCACAACTCAGGCTTACCTCAAATCATCAGGCTCTTCTAAGACCTTGGGAGGAGAAGTAGACTGCTGAGATTCTGCGTGGGGGTAGGGATCTGAGCCCCACATCATGCGTGGCTCTGACAGAGGCACGCTGTGCTCCCTTGCAGAGCGAGCCATGTGCTCAAATGAATCTGAACCAGCTGCTGAGCCCTCCAGCTGCTCTCTTCTCATCAGTGGTTTGGGAGGCATAATTCCTGGGGCACAGCAAAGTTCAACAATTGAAACAAATTCAACATTAGCAAAGAAACTGACCTCAGCAGAGACAAAGCTTGCCAGGAGGTACCAAGGAATTCCTCCCATCTCCCTTCCCTTTGCCTGTTTGTGTTGAAACTGAATGTCTATTCCCTGCCAGCCGACCTCAGATTGACTGGGTCACACTCAACACTTGTCTCCCATGTCCCCCCAACAAAAGGAAAAAGGCTGTCTGCTTTCACTATAATGGGAAGAACCAGGCCTGTAGATCCATAAACTCATGGATGAAGTTTCTGCTGTAACATCTGAATGGCAAAAGGCAGGATGAGTGTCCACACAGGCAGTTTTTTATATTTTACTACTCCAGCTTTTTCCTTCGTACCATTTCAGAGCAGTTCTGCAGTTTTCACTATCTCTGCTTAGCCTGCTATTTCCTCCATTCACCCCTTGCACCCTCTGAGGATAGCCTTTCCCTTGGCTCTTTAGTTGGGCAGGTATCTCCATTACATTACATGACAGACTTCTATTATTTACGCCCAACAGCTTTCCAAACTGCAGATCAGATGGCCATTCCACAAATTAAAAAGAACTTTTTAGGGTCAAGAATCTGAAACCACAAATTTGTTAAGACTCTGGAGCTGTTAGTATGTAATGTAAAAATAGCAAAGTTTCACGTTTTTAGGAAGCAGTGTAGTGCCAAGTGCTAAGATGTAATGAAACACAAATGGTAAAATACACTTTTTTCTCAGTTCAACCTAACTCTTGCCAGCTTTCTGTCTGTAACAAAGGAGGGCTTATGCTGACATTCTCAATCATCTTAACTGTCACTCACATGCCTGCAGTATGACAGCTGGATTGTACTTTATAGTCAAAGGTATACATTCTCCTAAGACCACAGTTTCAGTCACATATGACAACAATCTATTTTGTCGCTAACAATAAAAAAAGTCCATTTTTTTCTTGAAAAATCCACCCATTCACTAAACGAAGCATGGTTAAGGAAAGACTTCTATTTCAAAACCAAGTAAGTTCAACAGCCAAAAAAATGTTTCCAGGTTTACCTGGATGAATAGGAGGCATATCCATGGCAGGTCTTCCTGACATCATCCGTGGGTCCATGTAGGACTGCATCATGAGCCAGCGGGGATCAAAGCCCATGGAAGCCAAATGCTGGGGATGGGGCTGCATGGGCTGGTAAAGGGGTCTGTGCTGGGGTGGGGGGACAGGGCCACTCGAAGGCTGGGAGGGAGCAGACTGTGGAAGGACACCTTGCTGCTGTTGCTGCCACTGCTGCTGTTTCATTTGCTCCTGCAGATCAAAAACCAGTATTATGGGACATTTTGGTAAGGTGAAGACTTGAGCGCAGCTCTAATAACACTTGGAAATGACAAGTACAATTATCTCCAGGACAGCAAGTATTCTGAAAGTTAACTGCAAACATGCATCAGGATGAGCTAGGAGAAAAGGGAGAAAACCAGACTGGACAATTTACAATAGCTACAGCTTAACTGGCGTGCAGCTGAGACACAGAACAATCTCTACTTCGTGCACATCACTAATGCTAAGTGTCCCTCAGACCACGGCACACAAGTTCAACTGTGTCACACCCTTTTAGGAAAAGCTGCAGAAATAATCAATCAATCATCAGACTTCAGGTTCCACAGGCAAGCTCAGGGCAATGCCAATGTGGGCCAGTTTTAAAGCCTCTCTTGCCTTCTCCTCACTTATGCACCCTGCAAGTGACAAGAAGTGTTTCAGGCAGAGCAATTCCTGCCAATACCATTTTCTAGAAGAAGGAAACCAAAAACTAAGGATTTCTGAAACTCCTATGGTCACTTTCTTCTTCAGGATGAGTCAGAATACAAAATTCTTTAAATGAGCCTCCTTTTAATGGTTTGTTACCTGCTGCCTCTGAAATCTTGGTGGTAATGACTTCTGGAACTGCTTAGAATAGCCCGAGGACACAGCAGGACGAGGTTGAGATCCTGAGTCTGGCTCATTCTCATGAGTCACCTGTGAAACCTCTTTCTCATTCCGACCACTGTCTTGTCGAGTAAAGACTGCCTGATCTTCTGAAATAAACCAACAAAAACCCCACCTATGTGAGACAACAGGCAATCTTAAAACTGACAATTTTACCAGAACGTCAGCTAAAGAACGTTCTAAAATGCCTGCCTTCCCAAACTTCACAATCTGTTTCCAAAACCAGGAAAGGCACAAAATTCAAGGACAACCCCTCAAAGCAGAACAACTGTTGTTAATAGACCTTTGTCTTTTTTAAACTTAAATACGTTGGGAAATCAACCACTGGCATTTAGGTTTGCAGTTATTATATGATTTAAGGGCAGTATCAAGGACACCGTATCGCATTTGGATTAACTTTTTTCACAAACTAAGCTTTGGTTTTACAATCAACTTTATCCATTTAAATATAATATAACCTCACCAAGAAGATAAGATTAAAAACTTAACAGTTTTCTTGTGGTGTTCAAGTTTCAGGACAAAAAATGCACCACAGTTAAATAGGTGCCCTTTCTGAGTACTTCTCTAAGCTGGCTGAAAGAACAGAATAGCTGAAATAATTTGCTTTTTAAGCAACGTGGCTGGCTGACCTTTCTTCAGGAAGAGAAGAAAGCCGGCTTTTCTCGTTGTATTCTTTAAAGTCCAGCCTAAATCACAGAAGACATTTTTTTCCCTAATCTTTTGATGAGCTGGGCAAACAGGGTTAGCTCAAAGGACAGTTATCAGCTATAACGCACCAGGAAAATAACCGCTCTAGATGTACTAGGTTGATTAGGTATGCAAATGAGACTTCTAGACAACAGCTATGCTCTATGACTCAGCTTTAAGAAGCACAACTCCTATTTGTGTGCAAGCATACCTTTTTCTTCCTTGTTATTCTTGGTTTCACTTTCTTGTTTTTCTACTACAGGTGTTGCCACAGGTTCTACAGGCTCAGGAACCTCATGTGCTGGTTTCTCCTCTTCTTGCTCTTTATCATTCTCCTTCTCTTCTTTCTCCACCTCTTTTTCTTTCTCTTTCTCCACTTCTTGTTCTTTTGCCTTCTCCAGTTTCTCTTTTTCTTCTTTTTCCTTCTCCTTCTCCCTTTCCCTCTCTTTCTCCTTTTCCTTCTCCCTCTCTTTTTCTCGCTCCCTCTCCCGCTCCCTCTCCTTTTCCCTCTCCCGCTCCCGTTCTCTCTCCCTCTCCCTCTCTCTTTCCCTTTCTCTCTCTTTCAGAGGGTCTTCCCGGGAGGGTTTTGTCACACAGCCAAATTTCTCATTTAACCGTTTGAGCTTTTCAGCACAAGCTGCTTTGCGCTGCTCTTCCATTCTCCTCTCTTCCTCTTCTCGCCGCTTCCGGGCTCGCTCCACCGCCGCTGATATCTCGGACTGCTGCCTTCTCCTCTGCTTCCAGATTTCATCTTCATCTGGTACTGGTTTAGGGGGAAAGGGTCCTTGCCTTCCCATCTGGCGATCAGGGGGAGGAGGGTGCTGCAAGGAGAAAATCAGACAGGTTGAACATGTGTTACATAAGCAGCCAGTTGATATACTGCATTTTAACTATTTGTTAACACGTGTGTAACTGCACAGCATCTTTAAAAAGCAAGACTTGGAAGAAAAAGCCAGTCCCCACCTTCCTGATCTGGTTCAGACTCTCACAACCTGAGCTCAGAAAGGAGAGGTAGAGAATCACTTGGGCTCGTGTCAGCTCTCCTTCCCATCACCATGAAGACAAAGTGACAGCAAAGATCACAAACATAATTTAGATTTGGTTACAGGCTGCTCTAAATCTCAGACAGAGGTCCCTCAAGGAGCCAAGGAATTTCAAGGTAGCTCAGGATAAGAGAGATTTTAGTTCATGTTTCATTTGGGACTTCATCTCCTCATCTGTCTTGGCAGCCATCCCTCCAGCACTGTTCCCATGCTCCTGTCCTCTCCAGTTCCCAGGTGGGGCTGGATAACAAAAAGCTCTTGAAATTCTTGTGTGTTTCACATGGCATTACAAGATGGGGCAGCTTTACACAATTGCAGCATGGCTGTGTTGGGGTCCCATTCCTTCCAGCCCCAGGCACTACGATCGTTTTACTTGCTAAAGGAAAGGTTTATCATTATGTGAAGCAGATTTTTACTTTTCTCAGGGGAAATCCCTCCACCACAGCATTAAAGACTTTAACTCGAGGAAATAAGGACAATTCTCATTTTTCTTACCGGTGGTAGAATAGATTTTGGAGGAAGAGCAGGGCCACCTCTTTCATGTATAGAAGGCTGTGGTGGACCTCGATCCTGTTGGATCAAACACAGTACCAGGGTTAAGCAAGCTTCTAACCACAGCCAAGCTGAAAAATTTTACATTTACTGTTTTCTGCTGCATTAAGATACTACACCTAATAATCTGCAATCAACACAAATCTGTATGCTAAACAAGGGCAAAAACATTTTCAATTTTATGTACTGATAGCTGAACAATTTCATGTTCCTGCACCAACTTTACTTAGATTCAATGTAGCATCATACCTTAAAGAACAAGTGTGATCTTTAATACAGAGAGAAAGTGCAAGTAAAACCAATCCCAGATTTCCCATTTTCATTATTACTGGTGTCAAGAGAAAATATTTCTGGGAAATTTTCAAAACCAACAGTAGCTTTTCTTGGGGTGGGGGAAATAGGGCTGTAGCAGGCATAAATTGAGGTGGATGGCAATATTCCTCTACTAGAGGAAACCCAAAATTGCTGAGCAAAAATGGCTCAATGGCGTATTTACACACGGTCTGTATAAAATTCATTAGCATGAGAAGTGAACTCACATTACAGCTAAGCTGTACTGCAGAAACTGGAACACAATAATAAAAAAAAAAACCCACACAAATGAAAAATGTGTGGGCTATTTATTTATCCACTGAAAACCTGATAAACAGCAGAATGGTTTCATTCAGTTCCAGGGATGGCCAGACAGGAGTACTGAGCCTGTCAGCTGAGCCTCAGTGCCTGATGCAAGAGCTCTCACCCCTCAGGGGTGTGGGGCAGGAAACACTACATAAAGCCATGCTATTTTTGTGCTGTGAGCAGAGGCAGCTAAGTTGTCTGAGCAGCACCTGATCAGTTAGCACAGGTCAGATAATGCTTTCAGCAGCTAATGCCTTCCCTCATGTTCATAACCTCAATTGACCTGACAGTTTGGAAAGACACCTGAGTTGGAGCTCTCCTGACAAGGCTGTTGCCACAGGAGCTGAAGAGAAGAGCACACAAACCTGATCAAGCTGAGAGCTTTTGCTGTAAGACCCTTTGGCTGCTGCTGTGGAAACCTGGGTGGCAGACTTGGCATTTGTCTGTTCTTCTGTTTCCTTCTGGCCATCAGGACTCTGGGAATCTTTTGATGGTGTTTGTTCATCACTACGTGCAAAGAAATCAGAAAAACAGAATGCATACTCCGAACAGGTACTTGGTGATTTATCTCCTAGCCTCAGAGCTTTAGTCAGAACAATTTTTACTCCATACCCAGCTGACTGGAGTCTGCAGGCAGTTATGCAATTGAATACAGCCCTAAATTACTGGAATTAGTGCTATTGGAATGAGTACTTGCTCTCATTTCATTTAATCTTTCCAAAATCTAGTTAAGTGACATTTCACATTGGCAACACCAACTCACCCACTTTCCTTCTCCTTCTGACTGCTTCCCTGCTCATCATCATCACTGAAATTCAACTGCTCAGTGTAATCCACTTCACTCTGAGCACCTGATGCATAAACAAATGTTCAATTAATCTTTCAGGAACGTTCAGCACACAAATAACAGACCATTACTCTGATGTTCTTACCTGCCCAGCCTTCATCAGCCTCAGCATCTAGATTATCAAATTTATCAAGCTCTTTGAGTTCACTAGCACTAAGAATGGATGGGCGTTCAATTGGTTCTGAGCACCATGAGGGTGGGCCTCTTCCCCTTGGGCCTCTACAACATAAGAGAAACAAAAGCCACTGTCACTACTTATCCACAAATGACAGAGAAAAGGTCAGCCTTGGATGACCATTTTTGAAATATACAGCACTGTTGTTTCAAGGACAGTGAACACTCATCCACATGTGTGACTATCAGAATTCAAATAATTACCCTTGCATGTGCACAGCTATCCTCCACAATGGAAAAATACACAGAAAAAGTGGAAAATGAATTTTATAGTGCATGAGAGCTCAACTTCAATTGGAAAGCATCGAAGTTGAGAACCAGGAATTGACTACTTTCACTGTAACAATGGGTAAGTCCTTTTATGCGCAAAATACTGGTTTAAGTTTCAAAGATGTTCCAGCAAGTGACTCCTGCTCTTCACAATCAAAAAGCCTGTAATATGCAGAATAACTGCCTCAAGTTTTGCAGCTGAGCTCTCAAAACTCCAGACACTCTGTTCATTTCTGCTCCATATAAGCAGAACTTGGGAGACTGACCAGTGTCAGTTTTTATGCAGTGTATGATCACCATTGAGCTACTCAGTGCAAATGATTTCTTTTCTTAAATTAAGTCACAGAGTTCATACCCAGACAAAACCCACCACCACTTGTAGGTTTCTTACCTGCTAGGCTCAGAATTAGGAAATCTTGTTGGACCTTGCATGGAGGGAGGATATGCCATTCTGGGATACTGATTAAACATCTAAAAAGGGATTGAAAACAGGGGCCAGGCATTAAAAAGGATGACTGCATTAAGTGCACTCTGACCATCAAAGGAAGTAAGAGAAATAAAGTGAGACTGTTCACTCAAAACAGTTTGATTAATATCACAGAGGGTGACATCAAGGTTTCAAGGGGAAGTGACTGAAAGTGTAAATGGACTCCTGACAAGTTCAAACTCCATCCAGCCACAGGTAGCCACATCCTGTGAGGTGTTTGGTTTCAACCCCGCCTTCCTAGCAAAACCGGTAAGAATTCCATGGAGAGGAGAAGAGAAAATCCCACTAGCCCAAACCCAATCCCTGCTGCTTAAAAACAGTCCATGCAACCATCACTCACATAAGGAGGCATCATTGCTCTGTACTGGGAGGAGAGGGGTGGCTGCTGCTGGCCATTCAGCTTGGGCTGAGGGACCTGTGGCAGCCGCACATCCCTCTTGTCTCCTGCCTTCTGGCCATCATTTTGTTCTGCTGGTATTGCGCTGCCATCTTCTTGTCCCAAAGTTTTAGCTTCTTGATCTGTTGGGAGAACAAGAAGAGTTGTTCTTATTACCCCCATCCCTCCAACTAGTAGCATCTGCATGGACAGAATCAGCACAAGAAAAGCCAGGAATAGACTTAAAATTGCCGATTTCCAGAAGGGAGAGTGAAGAACACGTTGTTCCCATGCAGTCCTCAGTGACACAGCAGACACGTGTTCTTATCTGCTACAGAAACAAGTCTGGCCACTCCAGAATCAACAGAAGCTGCTTCCTGATCCTCTTCAGCCCTAGGTCCAGCTGTGTTCCTGAAGGGTCAGAGCTAAATTTATGGACTGCCCTAGCTGTCTTATTCTACCTTCCAAAACACAGCACAATTTAGGGAGGATATAGATTATAGCACGAGAAAGAAAACAGATTTAGCTGTGCTAAGTGGGCCACTGTTGACTCAGTGTGAAGATGCTGTCAAGGCAAAGACCAAGGTTTCTAAGCAGCAAAGGCCTACCAGGAAATTCTCAAGCAGCTCAGGAGAAGGGTAATGCACAGGTACGTGTCCAAGTGAAGACAGGCACAGCCTGGTTTGCACTTCTGCCCGATAAGAAGAGAATAGAAGTGATAAGGGCAGTACTTCTGATGTGAATGTCTAGCAAATGGTCCAGGAAAAGTCAGAGATTTTAATGACTTATTGTTTCTGCCAGGCACTCCATTCTTTTAGGAATTTTTGCCTGCAGAGCATGGGTTAAGACAAAAAAACCCCACCAGAATAAACTTAGCAGCAGCACTCAGATCAACAGAGACCAACAAAAATTCAAAGATACATGCTGTAAATAATGTTCCTTTAGGGACACAAACCCTTTAAGCAGTGTTAAACTCTGCTCCTAAGTATCCATTACAGTTCTTGCACTTCTCTTTGCTGGGAAGCACAGCTGCTAAAGGGGGACTACTTGCCAAGTTCATTTAGCTTTCTGCTGTCAGACAGGAAAGAAGGGCTTAATATAGCATGTACAGTGCTGACCAAAACTGTGACTGCCTGCAGGAGGCTGAACAGACACACAGCTCCTCTCATTTGGTGCTGGACATTTCTCCCATTTCCTGACAATTTATTCTTTAGATCAAAATCAAGACAAGACATGAACAGGCATATGGCTTTGGTCTGCAAGACCTGACAAACAAATCAAGGAGAGGAGTTCTGGATTCCCTGAGAGCCCAAGCCCTCTAAAATGCCTGTCACTGGCACAAGACAGTGCCAGCCACAGTGCAGGACAGGCCCTCTAGTCGACCAACCCTCATCAAAACCAAACTTTTGAGAGAGAAAGGAATCTTGTTTTCCATTGGTAACAAGCACAATCTCAAATACCTTCCCATTAAAGGAATCAGAGGAAGAAAAATACATTTGTTTCCTGAGGGAAACATAACAGGACTGTTATGGCTGTTTTCACCAGATCTAATCCCCCACTGCTGAAACAGATCCAGCTGGTCAGAGCACTCCATCCAGGAGCTGAAGATGCCAATGCTTTTCAAGACACAAGCCACTCTTCTGGCATCCTGTAGACTGAACTTCCTCTTCAGGAATTTTCAGGCCCTACTCTTAGGAGTACTAAGCACTTAAAGCCAGCCCTGATCACTATTTGTGTAATTAATTAATTCTAGGAGAGTTCTTTAAAGAGGTATCTCACCTGCTGTGACACCAGCAGCTGAAGTAAGAAAATGCCATTATTGCACAACTAACAAATGTTCCTCAGAGCACAACTACAGGACTAAGTATAGACTGGGAGAATAAAAGTGATAGGATTAAACACACCATTTTCCTCACACCAGGCACACAGAAAAGCAGAATAAAGCCCCAAATATCCATTTCTTCTGAGTAGGAGCGTGCTGATTGAAACAACATGTTGATCAATTTCTTTTGTACACGGTACAAGCAGTAAGTTCCACACAAACCAATCCATTTCCACAACAATTTGTAGCTCACACTTACTCTGTGGTCGCAGGTTGGCTCCTGATCCATCTTCAGGTGCATCCTTATCTTTGCCTGACTTTTCCTGATCCCCAGCTGCCGGCAGACTGGGGAATTCTTGCTGGAAATAACTATTGATTGGAATAGGTGGCCCTACACAGCAAGATAAACACAACTTTAGTCAAAACAGTTCAGAAGGCAACAGAAGTCTGATCATCCTTTAGATGTGAGCATTAAAGCTTTAAAAGAAGAAAGTTAAACACTTAAATGTTAAAGCCACAGTGATTTACTGGCAATATAAAGGCTGTTGAATTTTGAAAACTTTGCTACCAAAGTTGTTTAAGTTACTAGACCAACTATCAGAACTACTGAGGCTGAGAAAAATCCAGAAGCACTAGAGAGCAGCAATGGACAATGGAACAAGACTTAACCCAGGGAGTACCTGGAGCTCCTCAGCTCTGTAAACACTTTTCCTCACTCCATGCAGACAAAGATTTCCTTCCTTTCACTCTAAAGCTACAGTCCCCAAGAATGGGGAACCTTGTAACTGCAAACACATTTACTGCTCTAGTAAGGAATCTCCAGGACTTTAAAAGACCACAGCTTTTACATTATGAGAAAAATATCCCAACAATATTCTTGGATTTCTAAAGCCCTTGACATCATACTCAAGACTGGAACTTAAGACTTTTGTTGTACATGGTTTGGAAGTCACATATAAAGGCTGTCTTCCTTGTGGGAAGGTTTTGTTGGCATCTGTTTTGCACCAATTTCCTCCCCATACACATAATGTACAGTGACCTGTCAGATCAGCAGCATTCCCATGCCAAATCACCAACAATCTGAGTGGGGATTTCTATTCCAACAGCCTGAGCAGCCTGTTCCTCCTGCACCTCTCTCTCTACTACTGACTACTGTAAGTGGTATTAGGCTATGTGGATTATGGGAGAGGGCACACTCACAAACAAGGATGTGAATATATGGTGTCCAAAACCTCCAATCCTGATGATGGGCTTTTTTTTAACAACTAGAAAAACTTCTGTTCTCTCCAATCTCTGAAAGAATCGCTCACAAAGATAAAATGCAAGGCTCCCAGTGGGCTTTTATTCAGTTGGGTTGTTTTGTTGGTTTTTTAAAAGAGCTAAATACAGGAGAAATTCCTTATTCTGTGCTCTGCAAAGGCATGTCAGCAAATAGCAGTATTTATCCCTGTGTCTACAGATATCCTTGAACTCTTTCAATTCTCATTCTGACTTCATTTACTACAGACCACGTTAATTTGTTTTTTCTTAAAGGACACTGGACTGCTGCTGTTCCCAAGAAACTACATGAATGGCAAAGAAAACCAGACCCACTAACCAGATGACCTGCCAGGCAAGGGAGCCCCTTCTAAAATCCTGAGGCATGCAACATTCCTGAGTTTTATGAATCTTGGAAAACACTTTCTGCTCGAGCCTATGCAGTGAACAACAATGTTTTAATGGCAAAATAACAGCACCAGAGATCTCCTTGACTGTGTTGAAGCCACAAACCTGAAAAAGCCAGACTGGCAGCCAGCAGTTCAGAGAGAAGTTAAAAAATTCAAAGATATTTTGGCAGTGACTTACTCCAACTTTTAGCTGAAAAATACACTCTGCTGTTAAAGTTCTTAAGTTTTTCTCTCCTCCACGGCCACCAAGAGGATCAGAGAAATGTTTAGCCTTACCTCACTCAAGTTTTACAAGAGCAGGAGGCTGAGTGACTGCTGGAACGCTCACGAGGCAGCTGGAGAAAGTGCAAGCTCTGAGAGCAGGAGCCCAACAGGTGGATCCTGGGTTTCAAACCCAGCACAGCAAGCAGCTGCTGCCAATTCACATCCAGTGCTGCTTCTTGAAACAGCAAACCCAGTGCTGCATTAATTGAATGAAATGAGGGTGCCATCCGGGCTTGGCACACCAGCTGCCATGGGAACTATGAAATAATTAGCTAAATGCATTTTGAAGCTACTGAGCCCAATCACTATTTCCTGTGTCATGGAGATGATCTTATCAGCTTCTGCAGGAAGGCTGCTATGCAGATCACTTTGCATCAGTGTTAATTCCTTTTTGGTTTTTTTTAATTCCACAGAAATCCTATAAAAGCTTAAAGGAGGAAAGTCTCTATATTTGACAGCAAAACACTGAACACTAAGCAGCAAGAAATGGAGAATCTGGAATTGTCATTTATCATTCTCAGTGCAAAAAATCATTAGAGATATGATGCTGACAAACTATATAATAACTAAGAAATTACCTTCATGTTATTATTAATTTATTATTTTAAGATCCCTATTCAGGAAAGAACTCAGTTCTTCAACTGGAAAGCCTGAACTCCATTTTACAGCCACAGAAAGCTCCTAAGCCTCAAACTTACAGAATAAAACACGTTGCAAGTTATTTATCATGATGGAGACAGAGGAATTTTAAAGAACTTCTCCCTTTACAAGCATTTTAAAAAAATCTGCTGAAGATTTAGTTCTGATCTTACATCTGTAATGAAAACACTCAAGCTAAGAGTCACACCGATGGAAACAATTTTCCATCCTTTCATCCAATTATGTTAAATAACCCTCAAAACACACCTTTAATGTTTTTCCCACAAAGAAAACTACTTAAACACTATCACTTTGATACTAAAATTACCAAGGAATTTATAAAATGAAGGGAAAAGTATTACTGTTCCACATGTTTAAACACAAGCAAAAGTGCACACGCTTTGCACAAAATGTTCCAAAACTATGATCAGAATGACCACCAACTGTTTACAGCTCTGCTTCCCATGCCCAAATTGTTTGTATTAGTGGAACTGACTGTGATTTGCCCTCCTCACCACAGCCACATTGAAGATTTTTTTATTCTGCCACCACCACTTCCCTGTCAATTCAAAAGAGGTGACTATACCAACCTTGTCAAAGTCAGTCAGACCTGCTGATAAATCCAGGGCCCAGGGATGGGCTCATTTCCCAGCCTGGAATGTTGCTTCCACACCTTTCCCCAGCAGCAGCTGGCCTGGCCAAGCCTCAAGGGAGTGCTGAGTGTGGGGGTCTCTCCCAGCACAGTCCCAGCCTGGCACCCAGTGCAGAACCCCTCCACCCTGAGCAGCACTCACCGTCTTGTCCCCCTGGTTTGGTGTTGGCCCAGGATTTGGCAACGGGAGCTGCTTCTGGAGCAGCAAGAACAGCAGGTTTTGGCTGGGTCTGCGGCACGTCTGGCTGTCTGGAATTAGAGGAAAAGCACTTGTGAATACAAGAGGGTGAGCACAGAATAAGATTGTCAGGATGGCTGCTGCAAATAAGGCAATAAAATAAGGGAGCAGTGCAGCTGAAGAACCAATAACTACCTTTCTTTAGAAAAGGCGTTTTCTTACATAAAAGGAGTTGTTATAGTAACTGTTAAAAAATGGAATAAATTAGCTAATTATTTCAAGATTCCATTTCCCAAAGAGGAGAGGAATGAATGAAAATGGCCGGGCAGAAAATGCAGCCAGGCATGAACTGAATTACAGCTTTTAAAGAAGTGTATTGGACAATCAAAAACACAATTCCTCTACAACCATCGAAGGGGATAATTTGGATTAATGTTCTCTTGCCTCAGGAGTTAACAGAGGAAAGCACTTCAAGAGAACTGAATGAAATAAGGTAAATACATGGCAGGAATTACCAAAAGAACTGATAAGGAAAGCTAAGGACATCATGAACACCTCTCTGGGTACCATGAACTGGAGCCCAGAATCTTAAGAAATGGTCTCAGTCTCACCATCCTAACAATGGACAGGTACCTGCACCCTCCCTGCCCAGTGTAAAAATTCCAGACACAAGCCCCCTCTATTCTGCAGATTTAGTCATATTGCCCAGCTTCTTCCAATAAAGGCTCTTTCTGACATCTGCATATTCAGGTAACTTCAGACTCAAAGCATTAATGTCTCAAGCCAACCAGGCCTAACCCTCCAGCTCCTTAGTAGGAAGTTTGGATAAAACAGGAATTATGGGGCAAATCCTGTAGCCTACAATCACTTTATTACACCAGTGGAGAGAGAAGCAGGGTGGTATCACGTCACTTAAGTGACAAGAAACAACTGTAAATTATTCAAGTAGATCCTAAAGTGATTCTAAATTTCTGAGGACCACACTAAGAAATCAGTTCCATCTGGGTTCTGCAGTGATCAACCCAAAGCACTACACAGGACTCGCAGAACTGGCAGAGAAACAAACACCATTAAAAACATCACTGCTGGACAGAAACACACAAACTTCTCATAGGGATAACTAAGTGCAATTTTCATGTTCCAAGAGAGTATTACAATCTAGCAAAAAGCCCCAGTTCTCATTATTTTCTGTTTTCACTTGCATTTTCTTACAGCTGCACATTTTCTAAGCAGGGTTTGGAGAATTTATGACTTACATGGCTGTACTTTGTGACACAAGAGAAACAAGGAACAAGGCTGTTAAAATAAATACTCCTTGCATTTCTCCTGTTTTAAATACAAGCCCATTTAGAATTTTAGTTATCCAAGCACTGCCCTGCAAATATAGACGAGGGAAAGAACTCAGCTGAATTTCTCCAATCAATATACAGCAGCCTGCAATATCCAGGAAAGAGACTCAGGCAATACCCACAGAATGAGTGCCAAGTTGAGAAAGCAGTAAAATAATTAATTTTCATAATTACTGGGAACAACACATGCATGTGAACTCCAATGCAATGATACAAGAGAAAAGGCATTAAACTAAAGCAAGCTGCTATCAAGATGTAACCTTTATCTGCAACACTTCTGAGAGGAACAATAAAACACTTCACATGTACACTGCAGCACTTCAAGCACACTGAACTATCACAAAGGCAGCAGTAGTCAAACAAACGATCTTAAGATCTCAGCAAACACATCAGATGATCCCAATTTAGGAGAATTTCCTCATGGCCTGGGCATATACACCTGTTCCTGGGAGTAAATCTCTCCCCCACTGTACTTGTCTGTGGACTCTGAGGCCTTTATCTGGGTAATACAAACAAAAATACAAACCATTTCCAGTTGCAGATAAGGAACAGCTACTTATTTGCTTGCAAACAGAACATCAACTGCTGGGATCTTCTAACACATGGCCATGGAAAGGCCTGTTTTAGGCAAACAAGCTACCAGCTCAACACAGATTTGACAGGGCAAAGTGTTAAGCGACCTTGAAGTAAGGGAGATGTTAAAAGTACCAAGCAAAACACAGGACAGAAAACTGGGAACCTGTAGTTTCCAAAGTTTAAAATAAAAAGCTAAAAACAACACTATAATCCTGAAGTCTAACAACTTTTTAGAGAGATGTCAAAACATGGTATTTAAATAGAGAAACATACATAAAGAAAAATAAAGGGGGAGAAAGATGGTGAAGGAAAACTTTAAACCTCATCTTTTGCTTTCACAAGCACTAGGAGCATATAAAATTCTAGTGTTTTTCAGAACAATTTGTATGAAAAGAATTGACACCTAAACCTTGCTTCTACTTATGCAGTGAGAATCACATCCTATTTTAAGCTTACATGGCAAAAAAAGAACTGCTTTAAAATACTTTCCAATTAGAAACATTAAAGTTTCAGTTTCTATTTAGTTTCTTCCTGTGCAGGGCCAGGAATTGGATTTGGTGACCCTGATGGGTCTCTTCCAACTCAACATATTCTATGATTTTATGATCCTTTCATTCTGTTGTCTTCAGCTGTACAAATGTGAAACAAATCTAGTACATGAAACTGCCCTGAGCATGGGAAATCTGTATCATACAAGGTGTACAACATTGCTACAATTTCTGCCTTGTTTATATCATGTATAGGAGGAGTCTGGAACAATAGTGTAGAGCTTAAAATTTAAAAAAAAAAAATTCAAGTCTGTAGAATTTATGGCACTCTTATAAAAAAAATTTAAAGTGCAAATATTAAGAACCATTAGGAAAATAAAGCAGAAATTTAAACAAACATATGCAAACCAAGAATTTTTGAGTCTTCTCTGCCATACATCAGCACAAGCACAATTAAGTGGATTTTTGCACACTCTCATGAGCTTGCAAGCTGTTCTCTAATTTCCCTGCTGTGTTCTTTGGGGTTTCAAGAGAATTTTATTTAAGGGGATGACACTGATCTCACAAAAGCACGATGGAGAATTTCCTGTTAGCAGACATTCAAAACATACCTGAATAAGGAAATAATCTTCCCCTCTTATGGAATTTACAAGCAGACCATTTTCAACTTATATGTGAGGAGGTTCCTTTTTGTGCAAGGTTTTGGGGTTTTTTTTAACTATCCCTCTACTAGCAAGATTCTCTCTCACAAGAATTACTAGTGGTGCTCTTTCCTCTCTATGTCGAGGACACTCCTGAGTAGCCAACTTCTTCCCAGGGCCTGCCAATCCCAAGTTTTGGGCAAGCCTGAGAGAAATGGCAAATCAAGGCAGAGCTCAGCGCTCACTTACTTCTCTTCTTCGTGCTGTTCTTGTTTTGAAGCCCATCCTGTGCCATCTTTAGGCACAATGTTCACATTGGGGTCGTTGCCTTTGTTCTCTGCTTTGAGGCTGGGCAGATTAGCTGGGGGAGGCATCCTCCTGGAAATAGCAACTTTTCCAAGACTCTGCAATCCATGGCGTGCGGCAACTGCGTGCCAGAACAGAAAGTGCAAGTTAACAACTCTGTTTAAGGCACAGCTACGTAAAAACCTTTTGTAACAAAGTCGGGGAAACTTAAGAAATTTAAAATGCTTTGGAATTTAGTATTTCAAAAAGGGAATTGCAAACACTTGGTTTGGGGAAATCTGAGCACTTTCTGAGTGGCGAGTCATTATGGTTAGCCTATTCCAGAGCTTAAAAAGGATATATGGCCCCATCTTTACACACAACATTCAGTGAGAGAAAGCTAAAGGAGCCATTTACAATGTGGTGTTAATGTCAAGTATTCTCTTGCTCTTTTGGAGCTTAATGTACATGAGTCCAGGAATACCCCTACGGGTCCAGCCCATTTCTTTTCTGCTGCAAGTTTCAGCTGGCAGATGCTGCCCCTGCAAAAAACATTCCTACAAATTGTATTTATTCCAGACCACAAGTACAAAGCTAATGCACCCCAAAGGACATTCAACCTATCAAGTAACCAATACAGGGAACAAGCACAAGTTACTGCTCTGGGTAAGCTGTATCATAACAAACAGCTCAGTTTCAACCTTTAAAAATAATATTGTGGCAAACTTCAACAAGCTTGGGCACACTTTTTCTCTTTTACACACAATTTAGGCAACTTTGTCAAGTTGAAAACCTTCAGAACACCATTTCCCCCTGGTTCTCCACTCAATGACTCATGAAAAAGCAGGCTCACACCTTATTTGAGATACCGGTGTAGGTTTTGTCCAGCTGCTGTCCAAAAAATCAGGAGTTGCTGAGCTGGAAGTGAGCATTGCCATTTCCTTAATTAAACACTTCCAGCATGGCCAACGTTAATGCAGTTAAAATGCACAGCTGGGGAATGGCACCTCTCCATTTACTCTCATTCTACTTCCTCCTAGACTGCAAATGCTGTCTCTGAACTGACACTCCTGTTTACAGCTAAGCAGGAACTCTAATGAATGCTGCCTTCCACAATCCTTCCACTTCACTGCTGCACCAGGCAGTTATGAAAAACCATGCTGTGGTTAAGTGCTCATATACTTTGCACTCTTAATTAGCACTGCAGTAATGATGAAACCAAAAGAATGCAATCTAAAGAGAGCTTACTCACCTGTGGTTTTCTGAGTTTCCAGTGACTTTCCCTTGTATGTATTAAACAGACTGAGTGTTGCATACTTTGTTTTTCCATCCTTTGCTTTTGTACTCTGGCCTGACTTTTCCGACATTTCGCTGGAAACTCATCGAGTCTGGTACCTCCCGTTCACTCCTCAAAATCTGCCTGTAAAGAAAACCAGAAAAGTACAGCAACTTGAATAGGAGCCAGCACTTAAGTCAGAGTTCACAGGGCAGAAGTGGACAGCATATTTAACACCATTAGCACTGTTTCATTTAAGCATTCTGCAGGATGCCAAGGAATGCATTAACTCCAGAAACCTTATCCTTATGTAACACCAAGAATTTTGAAGTATTTCTCTCTCTTCAATATGAATGTCACAAAATCAGGAGGGGCAGCATCTAATTAACATCAAACACTGTTAAAGTGGCAAATACCATCCATGATTTCACTAGAAAATGAATAATAAAACCCCAATCCCAAAGCCCACAAACACACAGAATTTCCACCAGCAGCTCTTTCCCCACTGGGGTAGCTCAATGACCTCACCCACTCCCAAAGCCAAATACTGAGACACAATTAACAGTTCCTGCAGTACAGTATTTTGGGAATTTGCTCCTTTTTTCCCCCAATTAAAACCATCACAAACACAGCAGCCAGAGACACTAAACACGCAGAGTAAGAATTTTTTTGTTTGTCAAAACCAGAACACAGTATGCTCAGACGGGCAGAGTGAGAATTCCTTAAACCAAGAGTTACACTCTTCTTCCTGCAGCAGTAAATTACAGGGCTGCTGGAGCAGGTCATTTCTCTCCTCCCTCCTTCCCCCAGAATAACAGGCCTTGAGAAAAAGAACCCAGTAATTAACTGTGATACTTCTCTAAGAGTTCTTGGAAGGAACTTGCAGAGTTGCTGCTCATCACCAGGTGGGAACACAAGTGAGCATTCACTCAAACTGAACATTATTATACAAGTTGATTTCCCTTAACGGTCAAAAATCCTGCTACCCTCTTTACAACAACAATTTTTTATCTATTTCTATATGAATTCCAGAGGAGTTATATATGCTCAAAGACTTGTGTTTCATTCTAAAAGCAGGCACAGCAAGAAGCAAGACATCCTGCTCAAACCCTTCAGTGATCAAACTCCCATGTCAAACTCCGAGCTGCAGATCTTCAAAGGGAACTTGATTCACATGCCAGGTGCTCACGGAATAAGAAGAGTCTGCAAGGACAAGCAGCCTAAAGAACAAAGCACTTACATGGTCATGACAGACATTTAGCAATGTCAAAAGACTATGGAAATGTCATTTATATAGGTATGGTAACATTCCCATCCTCCTCTGCCTTCTACCTCAATTTACAAGCCATGATTGAAAAGAAATTAAGACAGCAAATAACCTTGGGAGGGTTTAGCTTCAGCATAACTTGGGCCAGAAGCTATTCTATTACAATCCATGCAGACTGCTGCAAAGGGGACAGCCTCCAGCCTTGTATGGGGCCACATACATGGTCAAGAAATATATTCTCCCCTCAGAAAAAGACAGCAACTCCCAGATTAGTCAGCATTTGGCTATTTCAACAGCAAGTGTTACAGCAACAGTTATTCTATGTGTCATCTGAAAACACGAGATGTGGGATGGGAGCAGAGTGAACCCAGCCCATCCAACTAAACAAACTTGGGCTGAAAATGAAAATTCTGGATGAGCTGTTTGCCCTTGAAGGAACGTGTGAGCATAGTGACTATGATGGTTAAAGGACCACCTGGAAGCTGGTTTGGCACCCTGTGCTCCTGGCAGTTACTGCCCAGTGCCCTCTCTGATACTCCAGGATGGTTGTGGCAGATTCTTCGTCATAAATACAAGGCTGGGAACAGAGGAACAGAATGAAGGGACAAAGTCTGCCAGGTTCCTTCACAGACAACTGAACACCAAACTGAGTGTCCTCACAGAAGGAAAGGCCAATGCAGAGCCTCATGTCTGATCTAGACTCAGCCTGATGAACGAGTCTGCCCAGATTCAGGTCTCCAGACAGGCTGAAAGCAGCAGTCTGGCCATGAATAACACTGATGGGCAAAGCTTGACATGTTGAACTGCAATTAAGTAGTGGGGCAGCTTGGAGAGTGAATGGTTGCTTGAAATCCGCTCGGCTGATAACTCCAAAGATAAGCTTGCCCAAATTCACGCATCAGTCTGGATGAGTTTATTCCTGCAAAGATAATCTGAGTAGTGAGCTTTGGCTTCCAATGAAACCTTGCAGCCTCAGCGTAATCTTTTTGGATACATGAGGGATAGTCCAGCAGCCAAGTCTGTGGCTGGAGTTTAGATCATGTATTTATGATAAAGACTCCACCATGATCATCCTGGAGCATCAGAGAGGGCACTGGGCAGTAACTGCCAGGAGCACAGGGTGCCAAACCAGCTTCCAGGTGATCCTTTCAGTCACTATGCTCACACGTTCTTCCAAGTGCAAATAACTCATCCAGAGTTTTCAATTTTGGCCCAAGACTCACCCCAGCCAAGTGGTTTGTAAGCAAGAAGTAGCTTCACAATGGTGAATAATCTAGAAACTGGCAAACAAAACGAACAAATAAAAAAAAAGAGACGACCTGGGTCGTTTTTTACCCCCAAAACTCTCAGCAGCAGCAAGCCCCAACAGATGCAGACAGAGCAGAAAGCGGTTTGAGGGTGGTTTAAGATAATCTTTTGTCATATTTTCCAAAGCCTGCACCTCTGGTAGAGATGAAACATGGAAAATCTTAATCACAACACTCTTCTTTACAGAGCAATACAGATTTCATACTTGGGCAGACCTCAATTGTGACAACTCTTCTTTCTAGAGCGTTTGACAGCTTCAAGGACAAAAGACAGTGAACACGTTTCCCAAATACCTTTTTATCTTTAATTTACAAGAATTAGTCTGCTCATTACACCTGAGCTCTATGCCTTTTATACTATGAAAATTCATACTGTCTGACAAAATTTTTGCCAACTCATACTACATAGAAGAATAAACTGAATATTTTACAATGATTAAAACTGCACATTCCTCAGTCATCTGACTTGCACAAAATAAACTATTTCAATTAGGCAGGTCAATATATTCAACAGTATGTAGTATATATATATAAGTACATTTAGACCTCATACTTTGATAGCCAAAGAATATATTCTTGCAAAATTAGACTTTAGACCAGGTACTCGAGCCAGGGGTGCCAAATCCTCTCTCTGAAGAGCCCATGTGGCCTTCAACAAACATCCTGCCGAGTCACACATTAAACAAGCACTCCGTGCCATCTGACAACAGTTATGAAGAGACAGCTGCACGATTCTGAGCCATGTGAAAACATCCAGCTCCAAGACCTCTGAGTTTTCATCCAAACCTCACTTGTGTATGCTACATTCCTGTACCTGAGCACTGGAATCTGTACAGAACCACCTGAGGTGTTGGGACACATTTAACTCGTGCCTACAACGCACTGGCACCTTCCTCCCAGAGCGATTCCCAATTTGTCCAACATCTCCCTATTTGGTTATTATTAGTCAAATTCTTACAAGTGAAGTGCTGCTGTGCCCTAGGTTTAGGCTGTGTGCCCCTCTGAGAACACCCCCAAGATGTCAGAGGCACTTTCCAAGCTAACAGAAGGACAGGAACAGCACGAGCCATAATGGCACTTGGCAGGGCTCACTGCACCATTAAGAAATTTAAGCAAGTCAGCTGTTCATTCTGAATGATTACAGTTACTATTCTGCACAACTCTCCCAAAATTCTGGAGCAAACATTTACCTCTCAACTGCTCTGCAATGTTATTTAATAAGTTAACTGCACTTCACTGGGGCCTGAAGATTTTAGGGTAAAAATTTTTTACTGTCATTTCTGCACCAGACTATTTTTTTTTCAGACTCCAACTGGCTGACTGTTTTAGATCCTACAAGGAGCTCCAGGAGCTTGTGTAAAGAAAATAGCACACAAAGTAGCTGCCACAAATTTTAAATACCCTGCTCCCTGTTAAGGAACATTTACTTGTACACCCTCTGAGACATTTAGGGCTGTTACAAAAACAAACTGAACACAGTGGATTCCAGACTGCAAAAACACATTTTTAACAGGAAAATCCCACACATATCACACAGGCCTTTGCATCTAAATTCCCAGCTCTCCTGATCATTTCAGAACTCACCTCTAAGACTTATTTAGAATTTCACTACACAATTTATTATGCCTGTAAACTTTGCATAGTGTTCCATTAGGGCCAGCTGCAGCCTGGAAAAGATGTCACCTCTGCTTCAGAAGAAAATTTTACTTAAGGTAAAAATATTACATATTTTGAGGTCCCTTTTGAGGGATAAGAAGTATAAAACATTTAACGACTCCACTCAAGGCATCCAGTCCCTGTCCCCTCTACTCCAAGGGATGTGTTTTGGCCAAATTTGGAGAAAGAGGCACTGGAATGACTTAAGGCAAAGAGAACCATTCAAGACTCAAAGCAGCTGAAAACTGGAACTCCCAGTGCCTCAAATGCCCATCTGAGAAGTGGCAAAACATCACAAAAAATACTACATGAAAGTCTCTTTGTAACTGGGACACATTAGCACCTCTCTCAAAACAGAAACTAAGAAACCAATCCAGAAAGAATTCTCATAGGCTATTTTAAGCACACTAAAAGTAGTTAAAGGGTAAAAAACCATCATATGAAAATCTGTTTTTTGTATCCAACCATAGCTTCACTTTTCTAAGAATAGCTTTGCTTCTGGGACACTGAACAATGTAGTTCTGGTAAATTCTGGAACCAAATACTACTATTAAAAAAAGAAAAAAAAAAAAAGAAGAAACCAAATTTTTTTACCACATATTCCATTGGTTTTAAAGGCAGATGCCCCCAAATCAGTGTTAGCAATTTCAAAAAAAAAAAAAATTCACTGCACACAAAAATGTGGCATTGAAAATTTCAAACACAAAGTTTTCATTTCAACTGTAAGTCTGGCATATTTAGATTCTAGAACTGAAGAAACTGCCCACTACTGCAAAACTTAAGCATAATCTCCAGCTAGATACTAATTTTTGAAAAACAACTGTACGATCTTCAGAAAGGAGCCCAATTTAAATCAATTACAGAAAGAGAATGCCAATTTAAAACAAAGGATACCGGAGTCCTAAGTACTCGGAACCCAAGAAAGCCTCTTTTGTGCTTTTTGTAACCCATTCTCAAGGAATCCTGTTATTTTAAAAAGACACTCCAAAATACCATGCAATTACTGAATACATGGAGGTGGTTTAGTACAGAGAAGGTTGCACACAAATAAAAAAATGGAATTACAATTAAACATCCTGACTTCACTTCTCTGACATGGGTGTTTACAACCACTACACACCAACAACCCCTTCTTGAAGGCCTTACACTTTCAACTCTGGGACCAACAGTTTTAGCCTGATTTTTATTTCCAAAAAGATCACAACAAAACCAATCAACAGAAGTTTTGGCCATTTATCCCACTATTAAGAATTCTTAAGAATTTCAGCACTATCAGCTTAATACAACAAATAAGCCTGGAGAACCTCTGGTAACACCTGGGTAGCAAAGGAGTCTCTGTTAAATCTAATTATCTAATAAAGCCTCTCAAATGAGGATTTCACTTCCCTCCAAGAGCCACTTGCAGCAAGGTTGACTATCAAGCAGATTGCTGCCAAGCAGGCTGAAAATTGCAGAATTCTGGGGATGTTTTGAGGTAAACATGTACCTCTATCACAGCTCTATGATCCACAAGAAGAGAAATTCTTCAAATCTTCAAAGGGTTCTTGAGTAGATCTCAGTACAATTCGCTCCTGAACAAGACCTAAACGAGTTTTATTTCCTTAAGAAAGTCTCACACTGTTCCATTTCTAGATTTTGGGCTCACTGGCTTCCAGCACAGCTTGAAAGACATTGCATGGACTCTATAAAATCCAAAAAAACCCTTTAATCACCATCTCTTCTGTACCCATCACCTCCAGGGGAGAACTGCAGGACAGGCATAATCCACAGATAGAAACAAATCAAAATTATTTTGGCTCTTCAGAACCAAGGCAGTCTATCCTGAGACAAAGCTGTAGCAAAGCAGGCTTTGCTTGTTCAATCATTCTTCAAATAACTCTGCGAAGCCTAAGAAATCCAAAATATCACCAAAACTGAGTATGTCAGGTGGAAAACACACCATGACACAAGACTGCCATTTTAGGGCATTTTCCCCACAGATGCAGCTATAAAAATGGAGTTTGTGGATGCCAGAAATGAGCCATCCACAAATATGTCTGCATCAATTTTAAGAGACATCCAACAACAGCCCAAATAGAGCTACTAAGCTAAGCAATGAAAAACAACCCAAATTAGGCACCCACAAAAAAAAAAAATTCTACTCAGAAACTAACTTCACCACAAAGCATGTGTTACTTTGAACCAGCAATCTTTGCAGCAAGCAAATCTGCTGCCTTAGAAAGCCTGCAAGGCAGTGCTGAACTGATTTTTGGGGAGAAATACTGAACACCTCAGCACTGGCTTTCCAAGAGGAAAGCCAGCAACAATTCACAACAGCTCAGGGAATTTCTGTTAGGAGCATTTTAAGATTAACAAACTTTTAGGATGCATATTGCAGAAAAAACCCCAAAACTGTCAGTTCTATTAATTTTTTTTTTTTCTTGAGAACAAAAGAACAAATAGTTAAACCCCCCCACAGATCCAAGTACAGCATACCTCACATTTCTATCTATAGATTTTAATAGGTATTTAACTGTACATACACGAATATTTCACAGAAACCATCTTCTGTGGAACAGCCCTGCCAAAAAAAGCTTGATCAGTGGGATCAATCAGAATCAGCATGACTTAAATGTGTCCACATAACAAGGGATTAAAAAGCCACAGACAGGTTAAACTCACACTGGCAAGAAAACTGTCAAAAATGCCCTGAATATTTTCATGTGTCACACAGCCGCCTTCCTTCAGCTAAGATCATTTCTGGTACTTCCAGTGCTTATGAAATCTCCTTTTTAAGGGACCTCAGGTAACTGAGATTCTGGTCCCATCCCCTCCCAAGGCAGAATGATGCCAGTGCAGCTATTTAAGAACTCCAGGGGGAAACAAAACAGTTTTCATTTCATTTAGTCGAATTTTTTGGCATGTTTCTATATTCAGAGCATCAAATAAAGCTGTTCGGTATCCTGACAAATATTTAGATTTACTATCTAAATATTACCTAGAACAATGCAGTTATCCAGGAATTCAATGCTTTCAATGTTTGCCTCTCTCTTCCATGTTTTACACCAATGGCCTGATTTTCTACTGGATATGGGAAGCTGTTCATCCAAGACACCTCCTGCATTTATTTCTGCCTTTTATGGGGAGCTAAGGAGATCATTTAGAGATGCACTCCAGCATCTCTATAAATACAGCTACTCTTAAAACAAAATGCTGAAATTAGGAAGTCCCTCCCTAAAAATTTTATTCAGTTCTCTACTGCTGTCCATAGAGAAAATAGAATACCCCTCTCAGTTTTAGCTTTATAATTAAATACTGTTATTTGTATTTTAATGAGAACTTTACAATTAAAATATAAATTGATTTAAAAAAATACTGATTTTTGAAGTGGAATGTCAAACAAGGTCAAATTAAGAAAATCCCTTCAGTGAATTTTGTGTGTCTGGTAATTCTTTGAATTTCCAGAGGTTAGACAATGAAAAATGATACAAGTGTCACCAGAGAGTTTTAACAAAAGCTCTTCTACTATTCTGAACTGAAACCCCCAACATCTGCCATTCCAAGCAGCAACACTTTCAAGTACGACTCCTACAAAAACGATGGATTTTTGTACAGACTGATGGGATTTGCATACAATCAAACAGTAAAGAGAAGGGACTTAAAGGTTGAAACTGGGAACCTGACTGCCCAGGCACCACAAAATCATGGCAATCAGAAAGCCTGGATGGGCCACTAGAGCAAAAGCACACTGGGTTCAGCATTCCCCTCTACTGGAATGGTCCAGACTGGAACAGGTCTCCATGCAGATCTTCCTCTGCCTGTACAGTCAGTTTTGGAAGGCTGCATTTGTCCCAGAGGGCTTCCCCACTGCTGATGGAGGTGATGTGGAATCATGCTTAATGAAATAATTCCCCACGTGTCTGCTTGCAGGTTCCAAGAGTAAAGACCATCAGACTTGTCCAGTTCTTATCGGAGCAATTCCCAGTTTGGGTTGAGGCACAGCAAGGCAGCAATGCAAAACAAACCTGATTTCTTTCTCACTGACACGTGGAAAAAAATCTTCCCAAGGTCAAAAAACCTCCTGACTGTAGGATGAGAACACCACAGTGAGCAGGTAAATACAGCACAGCCTTCGGTGGTACTGCGAGAGTCCAGCTCATTTACTCATTTGCTCTACACAAACCAAACCAACAAACTCAAAACCACAACCACAGCTCAAGAGCAAATGAGGAGTAACTACCAATACCTGCATCAGAAGCACTCCTTCAAGTGTCAGCCCTTTTCAAATTACCCGAATTTCTTTGCCAGAAAGGCTTTTTGAAGACATTCCAGTAAAGACACTGAGAGTGAGTGACCCCCTAAGTCAGAAGCAGCCCTGGCCAAGGCCAGTGTCCCCAGTGTATTCTGGCCAAGTGCTGACAACCCTCAGACACAAATTACAATTCAGATGTTTCACTACAATACCAAACATACTGCAGCTAAAAATCTATTATTTATTGAAAACCTAACATCCCAGGTTTCTCTGCAGGTTACTCTTAGAACAGGCTATTTTATTTCCTCTCAGTCTGACAATGCCTTTACGAGTCTTCTTCCAACTTCTTTGACACCAAGCATTAAGCAAATTTTTTTCCAAGACAGATTTTTGATTTTCCAGTTTCACGCAGCTGGTTAAGAAACTTTCATAAATTGTAAATTTTTAATTGAAGCAGGAGTTTTGAAGTTCTGGAAGGAAGCCAGGGGCAGAAAAAAACCCCCAAAACCCAAACAGTTTCTATAGAATTAAAGAGAGCATCATAATGATATGCGTTCTCATTATTTCTGGGAACAGAACAATGTAAGTGCTTTCACCCAATTAGCTTTTCAACTTGCAGATGCCAAATGAGACTTATTTTTAAGATTTGCAAAACCATTTATTACAGAAATTTCCATTATTTGGGAGAATGAGAAAACTTCAAAGCACACAGAACTGAATCGCTGCCTATTTGATAAGGGAATAAATTAAGGCAAATTCTTGCAGAAACAAGCTGTGTACCTGCTCTCAAAGTGCAGGATTCAAACAGCAGCTGCCTGGTAGGCAGCACTTTTCTCTGAATACAGAACACTACCATGACCTGTCTTACCTGTCAGAAGGATTTTTACCTGAAAAAATTACAACTGTTCACCAGGCTTCTTAACAGCTCATTTAGATCAGCTTACCCAGCCCACAGCAGCTCTCTGTAAAGGCATCTGTTAATGGTTAGGATCACAAACAATCCCTTAAAAAATTACAAACACACTCAGCAGACTGGCACAAGCACCACTTTGTTTCTTGCTCAACTGAACCACACCACGTAGCAGAAGCCTGGAGAGGCAAAAATATCAGCAAACCCCTGCTCCCCACACACAAAGTGCTGTGGGGAGTGTCCCTGGTGGCATCCTGAGTAGTGGCTGCTGTGTCAGGCTGGGAAAAAGGGGACAGGAGACAAATCCTTTAGTGAGGATAAAGCAGGAGCCTCCCAGCTGCTGACACTCCTGACTCCAGTGCAGGCTGAGCAGTGCTCAGGATTTGCTGCTCTGCAGGCACTGGGTGGAGGAAGTTACCAAGAACAACAGCTGAGGTGAGCAGGAGTCAGTCAGTCCCAGTGATAAGCAGGTGAAAAACTTCCTTTTAGGAAGCTGATGAAAGAAAATCAATAAGTACATGAAAAAAGACCACATTCCCAACAGAGGAAGAGAAGTTGCAGCCATTTCCAGCCAATACCCATCTTTCCACTGTTTCGTTTTTCCAGTTCCCTTTAATACTTACTGCAAAAGCCCCTTTATTACAAACCCTCACTGAGCTGGTGGCCCATTTTCAACCCTTCCCACCGACCCCGTGGAGATCTGGACAGTGGAAGAGAGCAAGACAGATCAGGAGAAAAAAATTAAACCACTCCTCTGCTGGGAGTAACTCAAGGAATCTCTTTCAAAACTTCCATTTCCTGCTCCTTTACCACAATTTCCAAGCCCCACTGAAATAAGGAATATTTTTTCAATAGAGGAAGTGACACCTTTTCTCAGCGTTCCTCCCCAGGAACAATGAGCAGCAGATTTCTCACCGTGCTTTTCTGTGTCTTTAAAGTATCCCTGACCTCAACTGCAAATAAGTAAAAATGCTTAGACATTATTTATTTTCCAAAGCCCCTATTCATAAGTTAATCCTTAAATAAGAAAGAATTACATCTAAGGGGGTTGCATTTTGGAAATTTCTTCGAAGTTGCTTTGAAAAAATGTTCAGGCAAGCTCCTCTGCTCATGAGCTCCTTCAGAATATTCTGACAGTGCACCAAAACCACTCTAGGGACACATCCTTAAGGATCTCCCTCTACAATACATGTGTCAAAATTACTCTTTGCCAGCTCTTTTCCCTCCAATTCTTCTCTGTTCATCTTTTCAAGGTATTTTTGTTGTTGAAGGGTGCAACCTGAAGATAGTTACTCTAATCAGTTATGGAATGACTTAAGCTACTTGTCAGCACGTTCAAAACTTCCCACCTTGCCCAAATTCTTTCCACCTTGTCCAAATTTCTTTGTGAACTCCTATTAGATTCCCAGCCTGACTCATGTAGATCAAAAACACACAGAATTTCTGCTCTCTATTAAAGAGATGTTACAGCCTATTTGGATGGTTTTTAACATACTCCCACTGTGACAGTGAGAGGCAGGGTTGCCAAATGCTCCAGCTTGTGACATACTGACAGCACCAGTAAAAAAAATTTCACTCCAATGCGTATAAAGGTGGTAGAACTTTGCTGCTTGGTCTGGACCAGCTCAGAGAGAGCTCAGAGCTGCTCCCAGTCTCTCTACCTGCTGCCCATTATCCTCTGGATCTCTGGTTACATGCTTTTCCCTGTGACTCACTAATTTCTTGGAACAGACACATCTCCTTGTTCACTGAAGAATGCTCAGCATGGAAGAGATGCAGCTGCCAACACCACGCTGACAACAGCTCTGGACAACAGCAGTTAATTACAGTAAGGGTCGACTTCAGACCTCGGCTTTAGACTGCATCTGACCACAAAAAAAGGAAAAAGAAAGATGAGAAGCTAAATTTAAAAAGCCTTATCAGCAAAGCCAGCTTTATGCATCTGTCTCTCAGCACTACAGAATCCATTTTCCATGGAAGTTCACTTGCATCTGTCAAATGGCTGCAGACAAGGTTTAACATCTTCACTTACTCTTGGTTCTCTGTTTATTCTGCTCAGAAAAAAAAAACAAAACAGACCCACATGTCCCTTGACACTTTGCTTTCAAGATACAGTAAATAATTCAGGCTCAACACATTATCAAAACACTTATTCAGGAACTTTTTGTTATCCAAAGCTCTGTCCATGCTGGTAGCTTCATCTGTGACACAAAAACCATCTCCTAACCAAGGTGACTCCAGCAAAGCAACCACTCAGAAATGGCACAAGCCAAAGGCAAGCTTTTCTTGCTAAAATACCTCTTTCTTATTTGTATTGTCAAGGAAAAATGCTCTTGCTCCTTTTCATTAGAGGACTTCTACACAAAGCACACAGAATGTCCTAAACATGACTATAAAATGAGCCCTGTAAATCAGTATTTTTTTTCTTCAAAATCATGTTTCATTGATAATTCATTGATTAATTAAGACTAATGACCTTCAGTAGAATATCTGGTAAGTTTGAAACAGAAGTCCTAAAGCAATATCAGGTCTTTAACTGAGAGGAAATTATTGGCTTCTCAAACAAAAAGCAAATGTTGCTGCACTTCCACCTTAGCTGAAGGTTCAAATCAGTTTAAGTACATCTTAAATCATCACTCCTGCAAACATCCCTTAAAATCGTGACTGCGGATTGAAATTGCGAGTTAAAATTTATAAACAATAAAATCCAGCAACAGTCACATGCTTACGAAATACGAATTTTAAACCAAGGTGTAGTGGTTTCTACCATTTCATGAGGACAGCCTAAAAAAGGCTGCTTTTCTAAGCACAGAAAGTTTGATTTGCTAACTTAAGCAAGCAGGGCAACAAAAAACGGGCAGCCTAATCACTGCAGAACAACAATTTATAGCCCAACTAGGTAAAATCCCAGTAAGGCTGTCATTTCACTTAGGAATCAGCTTTACATTGATTAAATTGGTATTTAAGAGACCCCTCTTCTCCCAGTTATGCAGGGCTGGGTGATGCCCCAGTTCTTCAGGCACCACTTGTGCATTTGTTGTAGCTGAATATAAAGTGCAGCCATTCCTGCCTCTGATGCTGGAAGACCCTGCAAACGAACTCCACG
This sequence comes from Certhia americana, assembly GCA_018697195.1. Lineage (NCBI taxonomy): Eukaryota > Metazoa > Chordata > Aves > Passeriformes > Certhiidae > Certhia > Certhia americana. The sequence goes on along the minus strand of CM031864.1, from coordinate 30,613,703 downwards.
TTATTTTCAAATACACATCAGTGAAAATTTATCACCTTCAGACTGAAGACATGTAAGGCTGATTCTGCACTCTAATCTTCCCGTTAATCAGAGACAGTGGCAGATAATTTAAACCATGAACAATGTGAATGTTAAACAGTTTCTCCCTTTAGTATGTGTTTGCAATCTGTAACAGACGAGCTCGTTAGCATTTACTTAGAATGTTATGTAATGGCTGAGGTATTTGTAATAAAAACAGTCTATTTCTGTTAGCCTGTTCTTCAGAGACATAAAAGCTGTCTTCATCTGATTTTTATTAGGACTTCATCTTCCTCTGCTCTCGATGCATTTTTTAAGGCTCCTGTGCACTCCATTTTCATTTCACCAATACTCAGAGTATTATTTTCTGCCACCTCCTCACAGGAATTTCTGCTTTTATTTTTTCACCCGTGAGCTTCTGCCGGGTTTTGGAAAACCCAAACCCAAAAAACTAGGAGAGCACGAAGCTGAACAAAGGAAAAATTTCCTACAGAAGATGAACTGGTTCTACCAGTAAAACACCACCAGCAGTCTGTCATTACAAGCCCAACATCCATCCTCAACTAGTGGGAAGGTGCTGCATTTTCATGTCGTGCAGTTTTTCCCCCTCAAACCCTCCACTACTGCAGGAACCTCAGAAGATGAAGGAAGTGTTTTTCCTTCTCTCACATCCCCAATCCTCCACACAAGGGTTTACTCCTCTGCAAGAGCACGCTGTGCAAGGCTTTCATTCTTCTGTAAGATTTTTATCTCCTCTTTTATCCACACCACCCCTTATATGGTGTTTAGTCTCCACTCTCACATCCCCTCAGCCTGCAGGACAGGCTGGAACAGGGAAATTGAATTCCCAGGACTGCAGGACACCTGGCTGAGGCTGACCCCAGAGAACACAATCCTGCTTTGACTTCCTTCTCTCTCCTAACTGCCACCCAGCATTGATCCAGACAGCCCCAAACCCACACAGGAGCTCCCTTCAGAATTGCAGCACCTCTCCCTGGAGCCCGTTTCACCTATGGAAGGTGCATCCCATAAATCTGTAGGAGCCCAAGTTAAAACTGAAGACTGACGTAACTGTTCTGCTCTACAAAAAAACCAAGTTCCCATTATGGAAAGCCTAAATGAGAGCAAAGATGTTATAAATTGCTACTAAACTGCCAAGACACAGAGTATTTATATTACCAAGACTCACAGAAGCAACTGTATATTGAGTTATACATATTTCATGAGCTATTATCTACAAAAGCCAAGAACTTCATACAAGGAACACAGCCACACACCAAGGCAGAGTTTGAGGTGGCAGGCAGAGCCTCAATGCTGCTCTCCAAAAAGTGGCTGAAGAGAACCAAGCTCTCCCTTCAGTTTAAAGAGCGACCTCTCAAGCCCACATCACCAAACCTCCTTCCCACTGAGCATTCCTCCGGTCCAAGCAACTCCCAAAACTTTTGAGATTCCTTATTCTCAAGAAAATTCGGTCGCGGACTTGCACTACAACACCACAGAATTAATGCAGAAGCAAAACCTTCTAGAGTGCAGAATTCAAAAAAAACCCAAACCCTGATAGCCACACAGAGCTCCTGGCAGTCAGTATTTAAGGTCAATCCTTTTGTTTTTCATACACGGACAAATGAGATCATGTCCTGTTTCCTGCCCCTTCAAAAGCAGTTTCTCGTCTGAGCAGAGCTCTTTAAGATGAGACACCAAGCAGACCAGGTGCCTCGTTGCACGAGAAATAAAACCATTTAAAAATTACAGCGCTGTTCCTTCTGCTGGAAATATTGCTAATTTCCAGTACAATACCTACCCAACCCCAATAATCAGGGCAACAGGAAGAAACGGTCCTTCCTTCACCATACTGAGTTCAAACGTTCCACCAAAGAATGTATTTACAGAACACCCACGTGAAACTCAAAAATGAAAGAAAAACCCACGATGCCCAGCACCATGGTCTCACGCATGTCCCCTTCCTCAGGAAAAGGGCCCGAACTGGTAATTCTCTGGGCCACTTTTAGCCTCCAAATCTTCAATCCCTGCATCCCTGGATTCTGCCCACTGCAGACCAAGTGCCTGAATTTCAGCCGTGTCACCTCCCCACGCTCTCACCATCCTTTAAGCGCTACCCATAAGAACACCCCTGGCTCTGACCACCCCAGCCCTACAAATCCTGGCCCCGGGAGCACAAACAATGCCTTCCTTCACTCAGTCCTCCATCAAACCACCCAAGAACCGCCTTTTACCGTAGGCGAAGAAGGGAAAGAACCGTGGATGCGAATTTCCGAGTTGGAAAACCCTGCCTCCAGCATCCCGCAAGGAAAAGCAGCTCTCCCCCCGCCTTTCTGCAGGAACAATCACAGCCACGAAGGGAGCAAAAATGCACGCACGGCTCGGCGCGTGCCTCCGGGAATCCCCAGAGGGAGCGAAGGGTGAAGGAAGGAGAGGGGAAAGAGAGGAAAAGGGAAACCAGCACCTGTTTTAAAAACGGGGGGGGGGGAAAACAGAGGCAAAGACCGGTGGGGGAGAAGGAAGCGGCACCCCCGCAGGAGCGGTTCCCCAGCACCCGCCGCCCTCCCGGGCTGGTCTGCGGGGCGCGGCGGCCCCGTGGCTCAAACGCGGCCGGCCAGGCGCTGCCCGGCCCTGCCGCTGCCCGCCCCGCTCCGCCGGCCCGCCCTGCCCGGGGTGCCCTCAGCGCCGGCCGCGGGCCCGCAGGGCCGGCAAGCCGGCCCCGCCACGGGCCATGCGGCACGGGCCCGCCCCGCCCGCTCATGCCGGCGCGGCCGCTGCCGCGCCCGGGCCGCGCTCGGGCCGCGGTTGAGCGGAGAGCCCCGCCGCTTGGGCGCGCAGGCGGCGCTCGGCTGCCGCGGGTCCCGGTACGGCGGGGCCGCATCCTCCCCGGCGCCGCCGGCCTCGGCCGCTTGCACACAGGGGCCAAGATGGCGGGCGGCCAAGCGGGCGCCGAGACGTCTGGCGTCATCCCGCGCAAAGCGCTGCGCCTGCGGCCGCACCCCGCGCCGACGGTCACGTGACCTCCCGCGGTTGCCGCAGTCGCGCTGGCTTCCCGGGACAGGTGTGCCCCTGGCGGCGCGGGCGGACCGGCCCCATTCCCCATCCCGGTTTTCCCTCCCGTGTTCCATCGGTTCCCATCCCGGCCCAATCCCGGTCTCATCCCGATCCATCCCGATCGTTCCATACGGTTCCCATTCCGGCCAAATCCGGTTCCACCGATCTATCCGTGTTCCCATCCCGGTCCCATCACGGTTCTCATCCCGCCCCTCCCGGTTCCATCCCGGCCCCTCCCGGTTCCCGTCCCGGTTTCCCATCCCGGCCCCAATCCCGGCCCCATCGCAGTTCCCATTCCGGATTCATGCTGACCCATCTGTTCCAATCCCGGTGCCCATCCCGGTTCCATCCCGGTCCCATCCCGGCCCCCATTCCCGGTTCCCATCGGCACCATCCGGCCCCATCCCGTTCCAATCCCGGATTAATGCTGACCCATCCGTTCCCAGCCCGGTTCCCATCCCGGTTCCCATCGGTTCTCATCCCGTGCCCCCCATCCCGCGTTCCATCCCGGCCCCATCCCGTCCCATCCCGGCCCCATCCCGATGTTACCATCCCGGATAGGCGACCCACTGATTCCCATCCCGGTTCCCATCCCGGTTCCCCACCCGCGGTTCTCATCTGGGCCCATCCCGGTTTCCATCCCCGGCCCCAATCCCGGTCCATCCCGGCCCCATCCCATTTCCATCCCGGCCCCATCCCGGTTCCATCCGGCCCCTTGAATTCCCATCCGCCCCATCCCGGCCCCTCCCGGTGCCTATCCCGGTTCCCACCCGGCCCAGCCTGTTCCACTCCTGGTTCCCATCCGGTTCCCATCCCGGCCCCATCCGGTTTCTCATCCCGGTTCCATCCCGGCCCTCCGGTTCTCATCCCGGTCCCATCCAGACCCATCCTGGTTCATCCCGGTTCCCATCCCGGTACATCCCCAGCCCATACCGGCCCCATCCTTTGGTTTTCCTATCCCGGTTCCCATCCCGTTCCTCCCAGCCCCATCCGGCCCCATCGGGTTTCCATCCCGGTTCCCATCCCGGTTCCATCCAAGCCCCATCCCGGCCCCATTCTGGTCCTATCCCGGTTTCCCATCCCGGTTCCATCCCAGCCCCATCCCGGACCCATCCTGGTTCCTATTGCCCGGTTCCCTCCCGGTTCCATCCCAGCCCCTTCCCGGCCCATCCTGGTTACTATCCCGGTTCCCATCCGGCCGCATCCCCGCTCCCCATCTCCGTTCCTTATTCTGGTACCATCCCAGTTACCATCCCGGATCATGCTGACCCATCCACCAGTCCTATGCCGTGTTACATCATGGCCAATCCCAGTCCCACTCCCAGTTACGCCG
>CM031864.1:30580848-30601069 GCA_018697195.1 Certhia americana | reverse complement strand
GTTCCCATCCCGGTTCCCATCCCGGTTCCCATCCCGGTTCTCATCCCGGCCCCCATCCCGGTTCCCATCCCGGTCCCCATCCCGGCCCCATCCCAGTTCCCATCCCGGATCTCATGCTGACCCATCCTGTTCCCATCCCGGTTCCATCCCGGCCCCCATCTCAGTTCCCATCCCGGCCCCATCCCGGTTCCATCCCGGCCTCCATCTCAGTTCCCATCCCGGCCCCACCCCGGCCCCATCCTGGTTCCTATCCCGGTTCCCACCCCGGCCCATCCTGTTCCCATCCTGGTTCCCATCCCGGTTCCCATCCCGGATCTCATGCTGACCCATCCCAGTTCCTATGCCGGTTCCCATCCTGGCCCCATCCCAGTTCCCATCCCAGTTCCCGTCCCAGTTCCCATCCCGGGAATTCAGCCCTGAGGTTGCTTAGGCAATGGCAGGGATGCTTGCTAGCTTGGATCTGTCACTGTACGTGTAATTTATTATTATATATCAATATATTAACATACATAACATTTCTTATATATTTTAAGTGTTGATATTTATGTCTGTGGAATTTTTACATTATACATATGCAAGGGCAAGGCTCTCCCCTCTTCCACAGCTCGGGATCCACTCCACACACCCTGATAATAAACCATTAATAAAACCATCAGCAAAGAGCAAATCCGTGAGGTTTATTTGGGGCTCCCTCTGTCATGCTCCAAAAGTTACCAGACACAGAAGCAGCTCTCGACAGTTTCATGTCTCATGAAATCTCAAGGTGGTGTGGGTCTTGCCAAAATTTTCAGGAGCAGGGGGGAGAAAGGCTGGCCTCAGCAGCTCATCCCAGAATGGTTCAGGGTGAACACTCTGTGTCACCTTTGGTGAAACAGCAGCAGGAGGTGGATGGACACCAGACAGCCCCAGGCTCCTACTGGTGCCAGCTCCAGCAGCACCTGGCACAGGTGGCAGAGCTTTCCACCATCCCCAGATCACCTGGCATTGCGGCTCTCCAGGTTTCTTCTACAGCTGGGCACCTGCCCAGGGGCTCCAGCCTGGCTGGGGGCGCTTAGAGAAGAGAAAACCTGCTGTGAGAGCTGCTGGCAGAGCCAGGAGGCATATCCAGCACCAGCCTGAGGAGCTGCTGGAGCTGTCACCCAGCACCCGGGTCCTCAAGGGCTTCAGCGTGCGCTGCCACTGGGTCAGGATGGCAGCCCTGGCCCCGCTCCAGCTGCCCCGTCCCACCAGCCGGTACTGGTAGGGTGAGCAGGGCCCAAAAAAGATGGCCAGGGCCAGCTGGGGGTCTGTCAGGAGCAGCCTCAACACGCTGGGCTTTACACCAGCGCACGCAGCGATCTTGTCCATGTAGCTGATAAAACTTAACTTCAGGTTCTCCCTCTCAGATGGATTCCTTCGATGGGACAGGAGAAATGAAAGTCAGATGGCATCATCCTGTCTCAGTTCCCAGCTCCATGGGAAGCAAAAGCCTTGGGCTCAGACAGGTGAGCCCCAGACTCTGGGGCAGGGCTCTCTTTGCCCTAAATAAAGCCAAAAGCACTGAAAGAGCCCCTGAGGGGTCGGTCCCAGCAGTTTCCTGAGGCAGGGGATAAGCAGAACCTTGTTTTGTCTCTGCAGCATAGTTGTGGCTTCAAAATCAGTTCTAACTTAACAGCACCTTGGCAATCATTGTAATGCTACAAGTACCCCTACTAGGCCCTTCCCTGAGGTTCAGGGCTCTGGATTTGGCTGATTTCGAGAAGTAGAGAAGTAGACTTTCAAGATAAAAATGCCAAGGGGTCTGGGAAAAACTTGGAAATGCAGAAAGCTCCCCATACTGGGAGGGATCTCCCAAGGATTTTTCTGCTTGAAAAATCCTCCCTCACAAGAGGGAGGACATGCTGTTCTGCTTCAGGAAAATTTGAGACAGCCTCAAGTTTGTTCCCTGTGTTGCACCTCGGGCTTCCATATTTCTGTGTAACAGCATCATGGTGCAGCTATTGGGGCTCCTGATCATAATCCCTGGAGCTCTGTTTTGTCCCAGCTTTTTCCCAATCTCCCATGAGCCAGCCCTGCCCTGATGGCAGACCCAACCCAACCTGTGGGTCCCCTCCTTGCTCCTCATCATCCATCCCTCATCCTTGTGGACACATCTCGACCTCCTCTAAAATGCCAGAGCCAAATCCCTGCCAAGGAGGCAGCCTGTGAGCTCACACACACAGAGCTGTTGGGATGCTCACCTTGACCTGCCAAAAAGTGACACCAGCTGTCCCCCACCCACACTGCCTGGCTCCACGGGGGGATCTGGATGGAACCCAGCGGTCCCCACTGCCTGGATTTGGGAGGGAGAAGCCACGAGATGGCACCCTTAGTCTGGAGGAAACCAAACCTGGAAATAAGGACATGGCTTGGAGGCCAGGCAGAGGGGGATCTCCAGAGAAGGAGAGAAAAAGGGAGGGAGCAAAGGAGACGGGAGGAGAGGAAAGGGGAGCTGCAGGCCCTGATCTTCTACAGGAAGAATCACAAATTGTAAAGGATCTGTCCTGAGCAGGTCCCTCCCATGACTGCCATCAATCCCTCCCTTCCCTGAGGTTATCCTGGCACACAGCAGCCTGAGTGCAGGAGCATGACCCACCTTTTGACTGGTGGCTTCATCTTCAAAACCTCAGCCATCATCCTGCTGGGGGGAGGCAGCTTGTTCCAGCCTGAGAACAGAGAAAACAGCGAGCTCCAGCAGCACCTCAAGAGAGACGTTCAGCCCCTTCCCAAGGCCCCAGCACCTTTCCCGAGGTGTGGTGCAGCAGGGATACAGGGATGCAGCTGGTGGACAGCGGCTACCCATGGCCACCACGGAGCTGAAATATGCCCTAAGCTCTGTGGGCAGCAGGTCAGGCTGTCCCAAACCTCCCACCCAGAGGATCTGCCCCATCTCCTACCTGCAAAGACCCCTGTCACCCAGCGAGCCTGCATTTCTGATCCCACCATGATGGAGCCCGTCAGCTGGATCAAGCCAACAATGGCCAATGTGGGCTTTTCCAGCTGGGGAGGGAAGATGCATCTGTAGAGGGAATGGTTGTTGTCGATGGTGCTGCGAACAGAGTCCTCGAGGAAGGGGAATGAAAAGTTGTAGCCTGTGGCAAAGAGCACCATGTCGATGTTTTCTTCCGTTGTCCCATCTTCGAAAACAGCAGAGCTTTCAGTGAACTCCTTCACGTTTGGCTTCAACACCACAGCTCCAGAGAGGAGGCAGAAGGGCAGCTCTTCATTGATAATCATATTAAATTTGGAGCTTGCAGTGGGGAAAAGAGGGCAGCAGTGTTAGCACCTGGGAGAGACCTAAACTGAGTTTTTTTAAGGTCACAATTCCCCTCCAATGGTTTGCCGTTCCACAAATATCCCCCAAAAGTGAAAATTAAGCATTTCATATTTAAAGATCCCTCTGACCACCCAACAAAACAATCAGAAAGAACACCTTTTGCTGGAAGCCAAGCCATAGTTTGTGTGGTTGAACCACGAATTGAACTTCCGAAACCTGATCCTCCTCGAGAGGGCTGATGGCAGAAGCCACTCCACGAGCTGGTTGAAGCGGGTGGTGCCGACCATGTCGAAGGGGAAGCCATGCTTTGAGATCCTGCTGATGACCCATGTGTTGCTCCTGGTGCTGAGGAACACCTGGGGGGAAAGGCAGGTCTCAGCCTCCTGCCCAAACACGTTTTTGGTTCTGCCCTGAGTGGCAAATCCCATCTCCTGCACTTGAGCCAGCACAGAGTTAACCCAAGGGAAGGAGATGCCATCCAGATGAACCAAACAGATTGTGGTGGCCTTGATAAAGTTCCCACAGCTGCTCCTCTGCCAGTCCTCAGGTGGCCCAAACTCTCCAGGAGCTGCAAAGCTCTTTCAACTGCCCCCAATGAGAAGTGCAATTTATTGAGGAACCTGGGGGCAAAGCTCCCTGTGGTACCCTGAGCACTGGTCCCTGTCTGGACCACCACGGAGCTGTACCTTGGCAGCCACACGGCTCAGCTCCACGGCGAGGTCACCGCCGGTGTTGCCAATGCCGATCACCAGGACCCGCTTTCCTTGGAAAGCCTGCACATCTCTGTATTCCTGGCTGTGCAGGCGCTGGCCTTTGAAACGACTTTCAATGCCTAGGCAGAGAGCAGAGAGCATCTCCTACTTCCATTTACTCACCTCAATTGCGCCCAGATCCTCTGCAGCCCCCCAACTCTCCTCCCTCCCACCTCTGCTTGCAGCTGAGAAGCCCGTGGAAGTCCCCTGTGCCTCCTCATCTCAGTCTTGCTCCGCAAATCCTAACAGAAAAGCCTGGCTGCACCTTTACGAGGTGTTTTTTCCCGTTTCCTGAAATGCCTCCCACCATTTCCACAGGGCCAGGGTCATGGAGCAGGCAGGCTTGCAGAGGAAAATACAACCCAGGAGACCCATGGGTGCTGGGGGAAACCCTGTGGGGCAAACCCACTGCTGGGACAGGGCTTACCTGGGAAAGCAGCCAGTGGCAAGTAGGGCTCCTGGTAATGGCCAGTGCAAACCATGACAGCGTCGAAGATGTGGGCTTCACGGACACCACCGGTCTCAGTGACCACCTCCCACTGGCCTGAGGTGGTGAAATCTGGGCGCTTTTTCACGCTGAGAACTGTTGTCTGGCACAGAAACCCCACAAAACAGCGGTCAGGGATCATGCTGTGTTTTGGAGCTGTGCCTCTGAAAGGCTGGGGCTGGCTGGGTCGCTGGGGAGCTGCGTGTCCCTTCTGAAGCTGTTAAATCCCACTCTGCACCTTCCCCCTGGTGATGGCACCCTGTGCAAGCAGCCTGATTTAAAACACGGGGCCTAAAAGCTTCTGGCACGCAAAAAGGCTCGTGGTCTTTGCAGGCTGGCACCTTGTCCCATCCTGTTGGAACCCAGAATACAGAGAATATTCCTCTGCATGTTTTGAAGGATCCAAACCCTCTGACAAACACTGCTTTTAACCGTGGTCCATGGAAAGGGCTTCCTAGGCTCTGGGATGAAACAGAACTTTCAATGCAAATTTGGACAGTAGCATATTATGGAATTTATCACAGGGGGAGGAATTCAGATTTTTGGGTTTATTAGCATGGTAAGTAGATGAAGACAAGCTGGAGGATCTTTTTGGATTTTAGGCTTCTTTCTCCTTCATCTCCTCCACATTCTGCAGTGTTGGAGACACAGGACCATTGGGCACAATTTGCCAGTGTAGTGTCACGTGAATAGAGATTTAGTTGGTTATTGGTAGAAAAGTAGAAAGAATGTCGATTCTTGGTGATAATTGGGTGGATTCTCTTTCAGAGAACCTTGATTCTGTGTGTTGGAGGCTTTTTGGTGCCTTTTCTCCCTCAGGCCAAGCTGGTGTAAAGCCTGGTGTGCAGAAATTGCTGATCAGAAAATAATAAACAACCTGGAGAGTGAGAACAACCAAGAGTCCTATTTGTGTTTTTACTTAACAAGGACTCCTGGAAAAGGCCTCCCCTGTCAGGGGAGAGACCTGTGGGAGTGGAAGAACTCCCACACTGTCCCTCCTCAAATCTGCAGCTACCGCTGGCTTTTCTCCCCCGGGCTTTGGGGTCCCTGCTCACCTGGAAGCGTATGTGCTGCAGGAGGGCAAAGTGCCGGGCGTACATCCTGAGGTACTCCAGGATGAGGCTGTGGGACAGGTAATTGGGAAAATCCTCGGGGAAGGGGAAGTCACTGAAGCAGGACATCTCCTTAGAGGTGTTGGTGACGACTGAGCGGTACACGGTGACTCTCCTGTGGTCTGCAGAGTCCTGTGTGAAGCCAGTGGTGATGTTTTGTCCTGGGGTGACTTTAGGATGCTGAATTGTATCCCTGTTCGTCTCTTTAGCCCAGAAATAAGTTTTGCACCTATAAAACTAGATCTCAGGGTGAAGGGTGGGGGGGAAAAGGAGAAGCAGTGGGATGTCTGAGGCGGTCTCAAAAACATAGAAATAAGAACTTCAGCTCCCCTTCTCATGGACTGTGTTATCTGCAGCACGGACAGTGGGAGAGAGCTCTCCTTTGCTTTTAGTTAGTTTTTTAGCTAACTGAGGCAGAGAAGTTCTCTGGACTGTGGCTTTTCTTTTTCTTGGAACTGTTTAAAACCTGCTCTGAACTGAAAACCCAGAAAAACACTGGGAGCTCATGCCTGTGGCCCACCAGGCCCAGGACTCGGCATTTTCCAGCACTGATGAGAAACTGAGCGAGCTGAGCTATCAACGTTACAAAAAGGATTTTCTGAATTTGCCATCTCTTCGGAACAGCAAGAGGTTTCATTGTTTAATATTATTCATTTTTTTATGCTTATGAGTACTTTGCTTGTTAAATAAACATGTTTTTTCCTACTTTTCTCCAAGGAAATATTTTCCCAAACCAATAGGGGGAAGGACCACTTGAATCTGCTTTCTAGAGGGACCCTTTTTGGAAGTTTCCTCCTAAATTTGCCCTAAACCAGGACACATTTCCAGGCGTGCAGGGAAAGACTTTCTCCCCATAAAGCATATAGGTATTTTTCTCCCTCATGTTTCGGTACACCAGGAATAAACCTGGCGACAATCATTTCTGCTCCCTCCATTCCCTTCTCCGTGTTGGAGTCAGGAGGAGCCCCTTGGGTGGGATAGGGATGATCCCTGAGGACCTGCAGTCAAAGAGCATCCAAGGCAGGGGACAAACCTGGGGACAGACCCCGAAGGCACTGACCGTGTAGCGCCAGACGCCGCCGATGTCCTCGCTGCTCTCGAAGCAGGTGGGCTCCAGCCCCTCATCCAGGCAGCACTTGACAGAGGCCAAGCCCGCGGCCCCGGCCCCGATCACGGCCACACGCCGGACCATGCTGGCCTGCAGCAGGTGACAGGCTGCTGTGACAGCAGCTGGAAACACAACAGCCCAGGGATCAGCACAAATGCCACTCCCTTCTTCCCATCCGCGGCAAAACACCCCCGCTCTTCTCTGGCTGCAGGTATCCACGGAGGAAAACTGGCCTGGGAGAAATCCATGGCCAGCTCCTGGTTCAGGAGCTGTGCACAAATCCTGCTCATTGCCCTTCTTGCTGTGCTAAACTCACAGTGAGGGTCTAGGAATCTCCCTCCTCCATGGGGAGTTAAAAATGGCACTTTTAAACCTTCAATTTACTTCCTTCAATTTACTCCCTTTCCCAGCCCAAACCACGGCATGCAAAGCAGTTGCAGCTATCTTCTTCTGCCTGCACAAAGTGATCCTCCTGAAACCTTTGCCAGGAACAACTCCAACTAAGCTGGCTCGTTTTCACGCTTTCCTTTTTAATTTCCCATTAAAGAGCAATCTCTTGAAAACAAAAAGGTTTTTTTTTAAAAAAAAAAAAAAAAAGTAAAAAAGCAGAGCAATGCCTCAATGAGCGGGAACACGGTGCAGCCATTGGAAGTTAGACAGCTCCGTGAAAGCACGGCTGGGATTACAGCATAAACAAAAGGTAAGAAACCCGGGAAACACTGGGTATAAATGGGAGGAACTCAAAACTGGGGTGTGTAAACTGAGCTGCACTGAGCTTGACTAGGAAGCAAAGAAACTAGAAAAAAAAGAACTTTGATTAGATAAGCAATACTCCAACCTCAGAGTCTGCAGAAAGAGTAGTTTATAACTTTTTCTATCAGTTTTGCATCAAAAAGTTAACCTAAATAGAAACTGGATGAAACTGAAGAAAGCCAGGGAAAAATGAGGGAGGTGCAAAGAAAACCCTTTTGGCATCCACAAGCCTGGCCTGAGCCACTCCTTGATCTGCAGGAACAGGGCAGGACATGCCCACAGTCGCCTGCCTCCTTTCTGGAGCCTTCTCTGGCTTCAGGGAATGGCAGGCAAGCTCAGGGTGCTCAAGCCACCCCACTTCTCCAGCGCTGTCTGCAGATTGTTTTACTCCAGTAGGTCCCTGCAACACCCCTCTCCCCCCACCAGCAGCAAGGCAAAGCCAGCAGTGAATGCCAAAACCCTGTCTGCCCACTCTTAAACCCTGCCAAACCCATCCAAGAGGAGCGTGGAACAAACCTTGCAGGACAGTTCTGTGCCTTCGCTGCTCAGCCTGAATTTCCCTTGAGCTTCTCTTGCCGTGGATTGGGAGGGAATGCTAAAGTCCAGGCAGCTTGCCACGGCTCTTGCACCACTGACCTTTGCACCCTTCATTCACTCTCCCTGTGGGCTAAAATTCACTGGTAGAAAGTTCTCAACCTCCCCGTGGCAGTGCCAGGTGAAAATTCAGAGATAATCCCAAAGGGAACACGCTTGCAAGGACTCCCACGCTGGAACTTGCCGTTGCTCTAGCCCAGGCAGCATCTTGGGGTTGTCCTGATCTATTCCCTTTTGTGGTGCCTGCTCTGGGCTCGTGTGCCCTTGGCAGCCCCAGGAGATCTGCAGAACATGCTCCCTTGGCCAGCAGACAGTGTGGATGTGGGACATGGAGCACCGTGCAGCCTCATTTGGGGGAGTCAGGGGAAGCCCTGGGAGCCCCAGCTGTGTGAGCTGCGCACAGCAGTCGGTGGCACAGCCCCAACTCAGGCACGTGCCCTCCCCCCCAGCTCTTCCCATGCACACAAGGACAGGACAGGGAGGTATCTGCAGCATGCTCCTGCCACAGCCACTGAGGTTTTATTCATTTAAAGACTCTCCATGCACAAAGCAGCGCCTCGGGATTGTCCAGTGGTGGGGCATGCAGGGAAGCAAAGCCAGGAGAGCTCAGTCCCACAGGCTCAGGTGTGATAAACCACCACAAACACCCAGCACCCTTTCACTGGAAAGATGCACCAATTCAACTCCACCTGGGATTTTGGGGTCACAGTGTTTAGGTTTGGAGAAAGGGACAGCCAGACCTGTGTATGCAGCCCAGATAATTCCTGGGCACTTTTGCTCTTGGGACACACCACCACTTTTGCTGGTCTTGTCCATGCTGCATCCTGTCCTGTGTGATCCAGGCACAATTTTGAAATCAGTCCCTGCTCCTGGCAGCAGGCAGGGGAGCAGAGGGGCAACAGACATTTGGGCAAGGCTGCCATCCCTGGCTAATGAAGTCTGCAAAGCTGTGCTTGGGGTTGGGCTGGAGCAGAGGGAGGTTTGTGCTGCAGGTTGCAGATTAGTTTGTTTCCACCTACTGAAATCCTTTCCCCCAGTCCCACGGCACGCTGAGGAGCTGTCTGACCCCAGATAACAACCCTCAGCTCAAAAGCTACTGGAGTCCAAAAATCACAGCAGCCAGGAGCACGAGGAGTCCCACCACAGTCAGGAGAGAAGGGAAAGAGCTGGAGGAGCCAGCAGGGACTCGTGTTCTGGTGGGCTTTAGTACGCGGTCCCACTGGGTGAGGATGGCCTGCCGTGCCCCCTCCCAGCACCCAGGACCCCCCAGCCGGTATTGATAGGGGGAGCAGGGCCCGAAGAAGATGGTGAGAGCCAGCCAAGGGTCTGTGCAGAGCAGCCCCAGCACGCTGGGCTTGGCACCGATGAAGGAGGCCAGTGTGTCCAGGTAGACCAGCCACTCGGTTTTGAGGACTTCATCAAAGGTCAGGCCAAACCTGAAGGAGTGAGGGAAAAAAAAGAGATGGGAGAAAGATGGGTATCAGCAGGGCTTAGAGGAATTGGGCTGGAGGACCTCTGCATCCTTGCTGTTATTGCATCTGGAATGCAAGTGAGTTGTTTTTAGGAAAGGGCTGGATGTGCAGTGGGAGCCTGGGGCTGTCTGGACACAAATCCTGTCCACAGCACCTGTAAAGTGATGCTGGCTCAGGTCAATCTTCGCTTCCTCATTCACAAGTTGCTCCTGTTCTCCCCTTTCCCCTTGGTGAATCTTTGTTAACAGATTTTGACAAACCAGTTTTAGGTCTTTTTTAAAATGAAACAAACAAACAAACAAACAAACAAAACCCCCAAACCCAAATCCCTCTGCTTTTTTGCAGAAAAGTCATGTGCAGCATGAGAAAGGTGGCGCCCTTTAGTATCCCTCATGTTCATTTCCACCAAATATTGCAAGAATACACGGTGACTTGGAGAATTGCTCCCAGTTCACCTTCTCTTCAGAATTCACAGCTTCATGTCCCACCTTCAGAGCTCTGAAAAAGTCCATATCCATTTAACCATGTATTGTACAGTCGTTGTTCTGTGCAATTCTATATTTCACTCTTCTATACCTTTTCTCTGTTTAAGTAAAGTGATTTATATATCACCCAGTTTCCTGGGACTGGCTCATTCATTCCCTAATCCTTTTTAGCCTTTTTTCCTGCCTGTAAACTGCACACCAGTGTGGTCAGACACCTGTTCACAGTGAGTCAGGTCTCCATGCTGAGAAATGAGACAATCTGTGTGTACACCTCATGGGTTGTGGGTTGGCTTCCCCCCCCCCCCCCCCCCCCCCCCCCAGATAAATTACTTTGCATTTATCACCATTAATTTCTCTGCTGTTTTATCTCTCAGTCCCTGGGGATCCTGGCATTCTTCCTCAGCTCCCAAGCAAACTTTAGCCTTGAGCACCCTGAGTTAATTTCTTCCTGTTGCCAACAGGCAAAAACATCAGTGTTAAATCAAAGGTTACACTGGCTCTTTGGAAGTGAGTGAAGGGGAAGCTGGATGTGGGAATCCTCTCCCTCTCCCTCTCCCTCTCCCTCTCCCTCTCCCTCTCCCTCTCCCTCTCCCTCTCCCTCTCCCTCTCCCTCCCCCTGGCACACAGTGAGAGCCTGTGTGTTGCTGCCCCAAAAACTCCAGGGATTTTCCAATCCACCAAAAAACCTTTGGGGGGCTCTGGGGAATGACTTACCATTGGACTTGGTTTTTCTTCTTCTCATTTACTTCCTTCTCCATGACAGACTGGGAAGGCAACTGACACAAACCTGGAAGAGAGAGGAGAGCGTCCTGCCGAATTTAACTCCTGGAGGGAGCAGAACTGTGAATTCATGCAGTGATGCAAAAGGTGGGAATCCCTTCCCTGGGAGGGCAGGAAAGTCTCATTGCTGGCAATTTATTCAGCAGTGGCAATTCTGCCAGAAACTCTAGTATTCCAAATTCACCCACACCTTTTCGTGCTCTTACAGATGTGTGCTGGCAGGGCACAGGCAGGTGATGTGGGGTCAGATGGGCTGTGCAAGCCCCAGAGAGGATCATCCCAAAGAGAAAACCCAGAGCTTCTCATCTCTGTGGGGTAGTCCTGACCCAGCCCTTCGTGAGGTCATTTTTACTATCTTTTATTAAAAACCCCAAACAAAACACCAGTAGGTTTCTTTCCTCACTCATGTTGCTGTAGCTTAGCTGAAGGGAGATAACTTGGGAAGCCTGAGCCTTGAAAACGCTCCTTTGTCCGCTCTCAACTTCTTAGCTCTGGGATCTCCCTGGCTGGAGGGATAAAACATGTCTGGCCTGAGCTGCATTTTGGGGCACAGGAGGGCTCACATTTGCTCCCCTACCTTTGAAGACACGGCTCACCCAGCGTGCCTGCATCTCTGCCACGGGCATGATGGCTCCGAGGGGCTTAATCAGCCCAAGGACAGCCAGGGTGGGCTTCTGCAGGTGGGTTGGGAACACATATTTGTAGAGGGATGCGTGCTTGTTTTCCACCCTGACGACAGATTCCTCTAGAAAGGGGAAGGAGACAATGTAGCCCGTGCAGAAGACAACAATATCAATGGGCTCCTCCTCAGGGCAGTTGTGGAAAAGGACTGAGTTGTCCTTGAACTCCTTCACGCCTGGCTTGATGGTGATCCTGCCTGTCAGGATGTAGCTCGGGAGGTCATCGTTCAGAATGGGCTCACGCACCAGCCAGCTGTGGAAGGCCAGGGGCTCTGAGAGTGGGACACCACAAACAAACCTTGCCAGTCCCCTGCTCCTCCTCCCCCCGGCCCACCAGCTCACACCTCCCGGTGTCACCTGCTCTGAGCAAACAGCCCTGGCCCCACCTCCAAACAGTGACAGGTGTCACCAGTGTCACCCTGTCCCACAGCCCAAGTGATTCACGGACATCTCCTGCTGCCTTATTCCCTTCACTCACTCTTTAAATCATCACTTTCCAGAACTGATCCATACTTTAAGCCTTCCTTCTCCTCTTTACCCAGTGATCCTCACATGGAAAATTCCTCTGGGCCTTCCTGGACTTTTCCAGCACTCCCAATCTTTCACCGCTTAAGGGAGCTACAGCTCCTTTTCTCCTCCCCACTGGATATCACCCCAGTCTGGACATTGGTTGATGCTGGTTGCTGAATATCTTCCCCTGCCCACAACACAAGCCCATCTGCAGGGGATGGGAACCACCAAGAAGTACCTCTTCTCTGGTTGAAGGCCGTAGTTTTCATGGTTGAACCATCGGTTCACCTTGTAATTAATCAACCACCATGAGAGGGGTCCAGGGAGGTTGGTTTTGATCAGGCTCATGAGGCGTGTGTTTAAAATCATATCCCATGGGTAGCCATGCTCAAACACACGGCTGAGCAGCCAGGCCCCTCGAGTGGTGCTAATGGTCACCTGGGAGAGAAGAATCAGTGGCTCAGGTGGTGAATTTGCTGCTTTTCCTTTGTAAAGAAACTCAGAGGGGCATGGCACAGACAGCTGCCCAATGGAAAAGCAGCAACAGCACCCTTAAGAACCTCCTGGCGGTTGGTGATGGAGGTGAAACAGGAGACGAGAAGAAAACCAGCTTGCTTTTCAAGGTAGGTTTTTTGACCAAAAGATTCAGGCTCAGGAAGGTTCTTTGTACACCGCATCCCTGTGATGACAGCACACTGAGCTCCTGTCCCCAGTGTCCCCCTCCCCACACCCCCGGGGTGGCAGGGTGGTGGCACCTTTGCAGCTACACGACTGGCCTCCACTGCGATGTCCACTCCTGAGTTGCCCATGCCCACCACAAGGACACGCTTGCCCTGGAACACGTCGGGATGCTTGTACTGCCGGCTGTGGAAGTACTGCCCTCGGAACCGCTCGATGCCTTGGGGGAGAAACAAACAGGGCCTTGGAGTGCTTGAGCGTTCGTGCATTTTGTTGGGAAAACTGGTGTTAAAAAAACCCAATCCAGGTGGTAAGAGCAAGGAGGTGCAACCTCTGGCCACCAGGGTCTGAGGGAGGTCCAGCCCTCCATCCTATGCACACAGAATTGACCTCCAAAACAGGATCTCAGAGACAAAGCCACTGAAGAAGCACGAGAAAGTATTGCTGTTCATGCCAGCAGCTTTGGAAAGCAGAAGCAAGAAAAGAAATGGAAGATTTTCCCTGAATAACCCCTAAATCTTCTCTCCCTAGCCCCTGAAGCAGGTGACCACAGGCAGCCCTATACCATACCAGGAAAACACTGCAGAGGGAGGGATGGCTCTGAGAAATTGCCACTGCAAACCATGACAGCATCAAAGACTTCTGAGGTCTGCTTTCCACCTGCCTCTGTGACCACGTTCCACTGGCCTGTGGCAGTGAAGTCAGGGCTCTTACGGATGCTGACAACGGTGGTCTAAAATGTGAAAGTGAAGCAAGGTCACTGTTGGAACCCAGGACACAAAGAATTTCAGTCTTTCTGTGCTGGCAGAAAATGATCCACAAAGATATGCTACATTTTACCCAGGAAAGGCTTCCAAAACTGAGTGGTAGCACTGAGTCGGTGAGTGTGCAGTTGGATTGAAGTGTGTTATATCACAGGGCAAGAAATTTAGAATTCAAGGTGGTGGGTTAGAGTAACATATATGTAACAAGATGGAGGGTTTAGGGCATAGTCATCTTCTTCTCCTTCTTCCCAAGTTTGGGTGATTTTGTGTGATTGGGTGTGAGAGTCGACAGTGCGGGACATGGGTGACTGGTTATTGGGTTCAAAGTTAAATTAGTTGGCATCTCATAATTGGGTAGTTTAGGCTTAAAAGGACCTTGAAGCTTCTTTCTGTGCTCCATTTTTGCCTTGTTAACTCAGCATGCAGAAGCACTCAAGTGAGGCTGTAAATGAGATAAGGTAACAATAAACACCAAAGTCCGAACACAAATTCTGCCTCTCGTGCTTTCAATCCTGACCCTGAGAAGAAGAACCAAATAGGGCAAAGGGGTTCAGCACAGGTCCCCACCGGTACCCAGTGTGGGTGGGGAGCAGGGCAGTGCAGGGCAGCCACCACTCACCCCAAATCTGATGTGCTCCCGCAGGCTGAAGCGCTCAGCATAGCGCTGGAGGTAGTCCAGGAGCAGGGCGTTGGGCAGGAACACAGGGAAGTGCTCAGGGAAGGGGAAGTCAGAGAAGGCAGACATTTCCTTGGAGGTGTTGCTGATGACTGATGGGTAAAGGCTCGGCCGGCCGGCCTCGATGTGCTCCTGCCACGGCACACCAGGGTGCATCAGCGTGGGGACTGTCACCCTGCTGCCTCAGGGAGAGCAGCTCAGCACCCAGCAAGCTCTCACAGCCCTTCCAAACCCACTGGAGCCAGCCCCAACCCCGCCAAGCTGCCCAGGGGAGGAGTTCAGGCTCACCGTGTAGCGCCAGAGCCCCCCAATATCCTGGCTCTGCTCGAAGCAGGTGGGCTCCAGCCCCTCGTCCAGGCAGCACTTGGTGGCTGCCAGCCCGCTGACACCCGCGCCCACCACAGCCACTCTCATTCCTGTGGTCTCTGCTGGGATCCCAGGCTGTGGATGGGAGGGTTTCACCTGAGAGAAACCACACAGGTGATCATCACATTCACACGGAGCAGCTCCTGCATGCATTGATGCCTTTAGTTTTAGCTTTTATATTTTTTAGATTTGGTGCTGTTTTGGTGGGTAGTTTTAGGTTTCATATTCAGTGCTACTAAGCTCTCTTCACAGAGTAAATAGACAAAACAATTCCTTCTCTAGCCTGATACCAACTTTCACGCCCAAGAATAAAAAAATGTTGACGTGAAAAGAAAAAACAAGGAGGATGGAGCTTCATAACCTGGAGCTATGGTTGGACAACTGATTGACATATGCTGATGGACCAGAACTTATCAAAGTGCGAGACCTCGTGATCAGGTGTCCATTCTGTGACCATTTTGGGGTCACCTTGGGTGTGGCCCAGCTGGGCTCTTGTGCTGCCCAGGTGTGCCCAGTGAGGCCTTTTAATAAATCCCTGCTTTATCCTTTTGCTCTGACTGGTCTCTGTTCCAGGTCAGCCTCAAAAAGGCATCACCCTCTATAGGGAATTTCTCTATATGCTACCCCCAAATGTCAGTCCATGTACCAGCATTCTGGGCTCTTTCATTTACAAGTTAGATTAAATGTCTTAAATAATAATTTTCTTTCTTTTGTTCCCTCCCCCCTTTATTTTAAAATCTCCATTTTTACAGTGCACTCCCTGGGCTCTTTTCAAACCCTTGCAGCTGCCCTGGAATCTGGCTTTGAAAGTATGTAGTTGAGCCAGTTCACTGCCAGTTTTTATTTACAAGCTGGGTTTAAACTATGCTGCCTTATCAGACTTGCAAATATTTGTATTTTATCTTTGGATATCTGCCCCTGCCTTTCTTAGAAGAAAAAAAAAAATCAAAAATGCACTTTGACTATTCATTTTCTGCATTTCTAACAGCGTGCTGTCCTCCATCCCCAGGGAATATGATGCTGACTTTGACATGGCCATTGAGGCTGATAGAGGGGCTGTGGCACACATTGGACTGAGGATGGTTTTGTGTCTCTTGTAGGGCTGAAAGCAGCTCCACCCCAGGGCTTGAGAGGCAACAGCCCCTAGGTTGACATCCAGCCCTCCAAAACTCCCAGTGGGGATGATGGATCCTAAGCCCTGGTAGTGCCAGGCAATAAAACAAGGGATGATGGCCAGGCTCCGTGGCTGGGGCTGGACAATTCCAGAGCCAGGACCCCCACACAGGTGCCCTGGGGGTGCAGCTGCAGTCTGTGGTTTAACCTCAGGGCTGGAGGGAGCACCCTGCTCAACTGAGTTGTTAATTCAGCATGGCAGGATGTCACTAGGGGTGCTACCAGTGCCTCTGGCCTGAGAAGTGTTTTCAGCTTCCACCAGACTCAGAGGATGGTGTATCCATCAGGAAGAGAAAGAAAAAAGTCTTCAGTAAAACAAAATGGGTTTGGACACAGTATTTTCTAAACCCCACCAAATTCTCCAGAACTATTCCAACCTTCAGTCATAGAGCAACACCCAATGAATACTCTGCTTTCCCAGGCTGGAATAAAACCTGAACTTTCTCCTCTGTAAATGAAGAAAGCACTAGCATGAGCTGCTCACTGTTTGTTTTGGAGGAGGCTTTTTTTTTTTTTTACTTGGTGGGAACTAACTTATCTCACAAACACCTCCCAGCTACATTTGCTATTTGATTCCCTACCTTCCTGCAGAGAAGCTACACACAACACCCACGAAATATCAATTCTGCCACACCTTCCACACTTTCCCTGCAAGCAGCCAAGCTCAGAAATGCCCAGGTGTGGGGTAGGGAGGGAAGGAGGGAAGGAGGGAAGGAGGAAAGAGCCCTCTGGGAACACTTACCTCCAGCCCCAGCCACCTGTGCTCTGGGAAGGGAGGGCCCCTCTGGCTCTGGATTTATGGGCGAGACGCAGAGCTTGGCAGGGGCAGGGAGGGCAGGCAGCCACCCCACTCCCACAGCAGTTACACAACTGGCTGGGGGAGGAGTGGCTGCAGTGTCCTGCTGTCCCCTGGAGCCAGCTGGACAGCCCAGCTCTTGATCCCTGAAGGGTTGGCAGGGAGTGGAATGCTCCAGCTGTGCCCCACAAGGCGTGCCGGGGGACCCGTGGGTGAGGGGGCAGCTCCAGCTGTGGGATGTTCTCACTTGCCCGGGGCTACTTGCCAAAAAAGGGGCTGAAGCTGCAGGCAAACAGCAGGGCTTTGTCAGGGCTTTGCACCCTCGAAGGCACCTTGGAGGAAGGAGAGCTGGGATGGAGCTCGTGGGACGTGGAGGCCACGCTGTGCCATCAGCCACAGCAACAGTGCTGGGCAGGGGGGCTGCCTATGCCAACTGAGAGAGCAGGGAAGGGCCACAAAACCAGTGACACCAAGGTCCCAGGCACAAAGAAAGGGCTGAAACATCGAGGCAGGACATAGAGCCCATCCACGTATCTCCCAGGAGTAAATGGCCATGGAAACAAGAGGGATAAGGGTGGCTTTGGGTGCCCCCCAGATATTCAATATATTTAGGGCTGATTGGTGGGAAAGTGTGAAATCCCTGCAAAAGAATCCAGCTGGGCATGGGGAATATAGAAGCTGTAGAGAGATAACTGATAGAGGAGTGGGTCTTTAGGAAAACCAGTGTTTAAGAAAACACAAATATATTTGTGCCGTGGGGGTGACAGCAAAACTCCCAGAGTGGGTGCAGGGGACACAGGCAGAGCTGCCAGCCCCATCAAGGCCTCACCTTGTCACTGATAAAGACACTCCCAGGGCAATGGCCCCAGCTTTGACACCAGCTCTTTTAGCACTTTGAATAACCAAGGAGTCCACAAGGGAGGAAGAGAAAATCCCACCCCGGGTCTGCAGAACAGAGGGTGGTAAATAAAGTATCCAACAGAGGTGTCTGCTCTGGCCCTGTATTTTGATTTGCAGAGGCTGAAGGGGCACGTTTACCAAAATAAACAAACAACAAGGCTTGCACATCTTTGACAGTGTTGGGATTTGCACTAGCTCTGTCTCCCAGCTCTCCCTCACGCTGGATCCCTCTCCAGGTACACAGGGCCTTACTGCTGCAAAGATGCTCATCAGCACTCAGCAAAAGAGAATCAAGAATCCACAAAGGCAAATATTATGTCCTTTATATGCTCCTGCTTTTTTTGAGTTCCCTAGCAGGCATTCAAGTGACTTGCACTTAGAGGGATGCCGTGGCAGCGTTCCAGGAGTGGTGTTAGTGCTTTTAGGAGGGCACTTCAGGGAAACTTTCTAAAAGAACAAGTTGTTTTTGGCAAAGATGAGCTGCTGGTGTAGAAATGGGACCAGATGCCTTTGCTGCAGCTGCCGCCAGTAAGGCTGGCCCTGATTCTGGGTGAGGAATCCAGTTCAGAGGTTCAGAGTTAGATGCAGTGAGAGATACCATGTGAGTAGACGGTAGAAATACCTCCAAAACCTCAGTAAAATGCCTTAGGGCTGTGGTGTTCCCCTCCACAAATACCCCTGGCCAGGTGTGCAGAACAAAGTAATAGAGGAGATGGAGATGAGATAGCAGGGAGGCAATTACTGTAATTATGCTGAAAAGGCCTTGTCAGAAAACACAGAAAAATTCCTGTTTCTTTACTCACATCTGCTGCATGGCAGACCTTAGGAAGAGCCAGGACCAGTGAACATCCTCAGCCACCACTGAGGATGAGAACCGGGAATGGGATATTCATGTCCCTTGTCCCCTTGAGAAGCAAAGCTCCCCAGCACTGTGGCACAAGCCTGGGCACTGCAAAAGACTTTTTAACCATTAAAGCAGAAGGAAGGAGAAACTAAATATGTCTATTTAGTCTGAATCAGATGGAAAACCCACCTTCCCTGCAAAACTCTGGCACCAGCATTACAATTTCTGTTTACAATAACACTTGAGGCCCAGGAGGGGCAAATCTCTGCACAAACAAGTCCCAGCACAGCCCACTTTGCTGTTTCCTAGGTTTGTGTCAGCAGCTTTTGGCATGTGCCATGCTGAAGTGGGAAAAGGAACAACAAAAGCAGAGTTTCTTGTCAAGCCAGTCTCCAAGCAAGGCAGGGGACTCAGCACCAGGCAGCTGCTCAGGACCTGATGGGATGGGAGGTCGGGGCTCATCAGTGAGACACTTCATTTACCCCTCTCCAGTGTTATCACTGCCTCCCCTCACTGTCTAAGGGCTTTCATTGCCCCAAAGGTGGCTGCTGCCTCCCTCTGCTTCCTGCAGAGCTGCAGGATAAGGCCATCCACAATGTGAGTGGATGAAGAAGGCTGCAAGCAGCTGCTGGTGGAAAAATGTTTCCCCCCCCATTTCTTGGAGCCTGGACTTTTTTGTTTCCTTAAAAAAAAAAACAAAAACAAAAAAACCCAAAACCCCCCCAAAAACCCCCCAAACCCCAAAACATTTCCTTCACCTCCAAGGCCAAAAGGCATTTTCCTGCTCAAAAGCAAAGAAAACCCCCTCCCCAAGCAGGCTGTTGTCCTGTTTGCTATTCCCAGCGCACAGAGGATAATCCCAGTGACAAACTCTGGCAGGATACTTCTGTTTCTGCTTAAACTGAGGCAAGTATGTTCAATATCTTGAACTCTTCCTGAAACTTCTCAAAAGATACCACTTTTAAGGAGATCCAAAAGATGTACTAGAGCAGACATGGGCTGTAGAGTGACTGTGGGAGAGGGATTTATTTGTTAAGCAAGGAGGTCTCTGCAAGGAGAGCACAAGTGTTTTATTCCAACATTCTTGGCAAAATTTAACCTGATTTAATAAGTCACCATGTTTGCCAAGCATGTAAGCTGTGGAATTTCTCATGAGAAGGCTGCTGCTGCTGTTAAACCTACTGTGTTAATAAACCCTGCAGAGCTGCAGTTTTTAACTTCTTGGGTTTGGAGTTCTTAAAATCTATATTTCACAGCTCCCCAACCCCAATGGACATTTACCCCCTCCCTCCAGCACCACAGCCTTTAAATGCCAGGACTGAAAAGTGGGTAAAACACCCAGGTTCCCCAGATGACAGACAGCACCAGGAAGGATCTCAGACCCTGCTCAGCTCTTCTGAGCCACTCCTCAGTGTCAAGAGGTCTGTGCCTGTCATTTCCCAGGCAATAAAGCACAGCTGCTGGACAGACTGTCAGAGCAGACAGCACTCATGGTTAAGCAAAACAATCCTAAGGGGGAACTGCTTGCAGAGCACAAGGTTAAGGCAGGTTAAGGTGCCTTCCCACCACCACCAGGTGAAGCCATCCATCAGCCTTTGAGTGTTTTCAAGGATTCCACTCGGTGTAGCTGACCCTTCCCATAAATATTGACCGAGCTCCCCAGGCAGGCACTTTGAATGCTTCCAATTCCTGCTGCCTCTTCAAGAGTTTCTCCAGCTGAGGTACTGCCTCAGTATCCCCACCCCCAGCACAGGGACACGGTAGAACTCCTAATTCAGGCAGAGATGTGCCCTTGCACCACCCCATTTGGAGCACATTTGGAGGTTAATTCCCCAAAATTGGGGTTTTCAAGAGGACAAACCCCCAACACTGAGCAAGGCACTGCTCTCAGACCCCTCAGGGGTACCTGGCAGAGGAGCCAGCACAGGCACTGTGGAGATGCAATAACTCTTATCAGCAGGCAGACTTTCCACCTCCAACATCTTCACCAGTCCCC